>JAUCMX010000002.1:24525748-25005748 GCA_033459395.1 Hemibagrus guttatus
TGTGAGCACCCTTCCATCTCTATCCTTAATAACTGTAACATGCTGCACATCCTTCCCATCTCGATCCCTCTGCCTAGCTAACCTGTACAAGTCCTTCTCTCCTTCTCTAGTGTCTAACCTAGTGTACAACTCGTCATATGCCTTCTGCTTGGCCTTAGACAACTCGTCATATGCCTTCTGCTTGGCCTTAGACACCTCCCTCTTCACTCTGCGCTGTAACTCCTTGTATTCCTGTCTATTCTCTTCAGTCCTGTCCATGTCCCACTTCTTCTTGGCTAACCTCTTCCTCTGGATACTATCCTGAACTTCCTCATTCCACCACCAAGTCTCCTTATCTTCTTTCCTCCTTCCAGATGACACACCCAGCACCTTTCTCCCTGTCTCCCTGATTACTTCTGCTGTAGTTTCCCAGTCATCTGGCAGCACTACCTGACCACCCAGAGCCTGCCTCAACTTCTGTCTAAATTCCTCACAACATTCCTCCTTTTTCAGCTTCCACCACTTGGTTTTCTTCTCTATCTCTATCTTTGACGTCTTCGTTTTACAGACCCTCAAAGTCATCCTACACACCACCATCCTATGCTGTCTGGCTACACTCTCTCCCACTACCACTTTACAGTCACTAATCTCTTTCAGATTGCCTCTTCTACATAGGATGTAGTCTACCTGTGTTCTCCTACCTCCACTCTTGTAAGTCACTCTATGCTCCTCCCTCTTCTGAAAATAAGTGTTAACCACAGCCATGTCCATCCTCTTAGCAAAGTCCACTACCATATGTCCTTCAAGGTTCCTTTCCTTAACTCCAAACTTGCCCATCACCTCCTCATCACCTGTGTTCCCCTCACCAACATGTCCATTAAAATCCGCTCCTATCACCACTCTCTCACCCATGGGAATACTCTCCATCACCTCATCTAATTCACTCCAGAATCTCTCTTTCTCCTCTAACTCACAACCTACCTGTGGGGCATAACACTAACAACATTCAACATCACCCCTTCAATCTCTAACTTCAGACTCATCACCCTGTCTGACACTCTCTTCACCTCCAGAACATTCCTCACAAACTCCTCCTTCAGGACCACACCTACCCCATTTCTCTTACTATCCACACCATAATAAAACAGCTTGAATCCTGCTCCTATACTATGAGCCTTGCTACCCTTCCACCTGGTCTCCTGTACACACAGTATATCCACCTTCCTTCTCTCCATCATATCAGCCAGCTCTAACCTTTCCCTGTCATAGTACCAACATTCAGAGTTCCTATTCTCAGTCCTACACTCTTACCTTTCCTCTTCTCTCTCTGTCCGTGCACTCTCCTCCCTCCTCTACTTCTTCAACCAACAGTAGCCCAATTTCCACCGGCGCCCTGTAGGTCAACGGCGCCGATGGCGGTCGTTGTTAACCCGGGCCTCGACCGATCCGGTATGAAATTCATACTGACGATTCGCATGGTTAGATTTGACAATGTTTTATGCCGGATGCCCTTCCTGACGCAACCCTCTCTATTTATCCGGGCTTGGGACCGGCACAGAAGTCACTGGACTGTGACCCCCATGGCTAGATTCATAATGTCTCTGCATATGTTTCATTTTTTTCAAGGATGACAAATTAATTGTGTTTGCACCTTCATAAATTCCAAAGAAAAGAGAAATGGTCAAAAGTGGGGAAAAAAAGAGTTCCTGGAGACTGAAAATGGTTTTATATAATATAATTTTCTTTCAAAATGATTTTGCCTCATTGCCACATTTCTTTTGAGAGGAAATAAAATTTTTAATCAAGAAGTTCATGTGACAGTTTGTTTTAGTTAAAAGAAAGGTAAATGCAATATATTTTGCATTTTGTACAGTCTTTTTTGACCAGTTCTTTTAACCCCAATGCCTGAATTTGCAAAGTACAACTCCCATAATCATTAGCCCACAATCCAGTCTAGTTCCCCATTTAGTGACATGCACTTATTTGGAATTTTAAATAACCCAGACTCAGTAACAGTCTCACTCCAGCAACCGGTAATGAACCCAAGACCATTTACTTTACTATAACTTTACTATAAATTTACTATAAATTTCCAGGTAATACCTAATAGTATTTTACTCGATATCCATCAAAGAGTAACATGCTGTATATTTTACAGAATGGCTGTAAATTTAAAGCAGTTTTATTTTTTCAGTCTGCTTTATCCATAATACAGTAACACACTGAAGAAACATTGCATCCTGGGATTGATTTTTTTTCACAGCCATTTCAAATTCTAGAAATTTGTAGGACTTGCAAATTCATTTTAAGGATCAATCCTGGAATTTGTTAATATTTCAGCTTAAACAAAAAAATTTTTTTTAATTACATTGGTTAATTTTCTAAATTTGATTGGCATCTCTAAATTGTCCATAGTGTGTGTGCCCTGTGATGGGTTGGCCCTCCGTCCAGGGTGTATCCTGCCTTGATGCCCAATGACACCTGAGGTAGGCACAGGCTCCCCGTGACCCGAGAATAGATCGGATAAGCGGTAGACCATGAATGAATTTTCTAAATACCCCATATCATTAGCACATCATGACAAAAACATATTTTCCACACCTCAGGCATTAAATCTCTTTTATTATTTTCTGGGGTTTTTTTTTGTTTGTTTGTTTTTTTCATATTTGGACCTTTTACTCTCAAACCTGTGATGGACAAAATGGAATTGTTTCACTGTAACCACAGTTTAACTGTGTTAACCCTTAATTTGTTGAGAGTAGTGTGATGGTATGTGAAGGGCAATTTTATTTTGTTTTAATTAATATGAAATTCCCTCTAAGACTCAAAAGACTCTAAGACCAAAATACTGTATTTTACACACACACACACACACACACACACACACACACACACACACACACACACACACAGTCAGGCATTCATATACTACGGACAATTTCGTACATCCTGGAGGGGATGCCAACCCATCACAGGGCTCCATCACACACACACATGCCTATACTCACGTTCCGGAATATTTTTTTAGAGATGCCAAACAGCCTACAATGCATACCTTTGGATTGGGGAGGAAACTGGAGTACCTGGAGGAAACCCCAGAATCACAGGGTGAGCACAAGTTCCATCTAAACAGGGCAGGGCTGGAAATGAAACCTCCAGTCCTACAGGTGAGAGGCAAACTTGCTAACCCCTGAGCCACCGTGCCCCAACTCAAAATTCACACAGAACAGCTGAAACTATGGCTCACTGTGCTGCACACACATTTCTGATCTACCGACATTACATATCATATAACCCTACACTGGAAATAGAAATGGAAATGGAGGTGAAAAAAGACATTGGTGGCTTTTGAGTATGTTTACTCCCAATCTGGCATGCTAGCATGTTTGCCTCGCAACCCCAGCCTTGTGCCCCGAGTCCCCTGGGAAAGACTCTAGGGTCCCCAAGGTCCTGCGTAGGATTAACGGTTCCGAAAATGAATGGATGGATAAGCATGCATTAGACTAGGCTTTAGTGCCCTCTAGCGGTTGTAAACGAAAAATACAGTTTCTAAGATTTAATTTTAGATTTTTGTGCTGGACCTCTGACGTCCTCTAGGGGTATTAATCATGCATGGACCTTTTGATTTGACCCGAACCCCACAACCCCACCACCCACAGCCCACCCCCAACCCTTCCAGAGAATTCATGAGAAATCATAATGTCTCTGCATATGTTTCATTTTTTCAAGGATGACAAATTAATTGTGTTTGCACCTTCATAAATTCCAAGGAAAAGAGAAATGGTCAAAAGTGGGGAAAAAAGAGTTCCTGGAGACTGAAAATGGTTTTATATAATATAATTTTCTTTCAAAATGATTTTGCCTCATTGCCACATTTCTTTTGAGAGGAAATAAAATTTTTAATCAAGAAGTTCATGTGACAGTTTGTTTTAGTTAAAAGAAAGGTAAATGCAATATTTTTTGCATTTTTTACAGTCTTTTTTCATCAGTTCTTTTAACGCCAATGCCTGAATTTGCAAAGTACAACTCCCATAATCATCAGCCCACAATCCAGTCTAGTTCCCCATTTAGTGACATGCACTTATTTGGAATTTTAAATAACCCAGACTCAGTAACAGTCTCACTCCAGCAACCGGTAATGAATCCAAGACCATTTACTTTACTATAAATTTACTATAAATTTACTATAAATTTCCAGGTAATACCTAATAGTATTTTACTCGATATCCATCAAAGAGTGACATGCTGTATATATAGGACTTGCAAATTCATTTTAAGGATCAATCCTGGAATTTGTTAATATTTCAGCTTAAACAAAAACATTTTTTTTAATTACATTGATTAATTTTCTAAATTAGAGGGGCACAGTGGCTTGCAGGTTAGCACGTTTGCCTCACACCTCCAGGGTTCTAAATCTCTAAATTATCCGTAGTGCGCCCTGTGATGGGTTGGCACTCTGTCTAGGGTGTATCCTGCCTTGATGCCCAATGACGCCTGAGATAGGCACAGGCTCCCTGTGACCCGAGAATAGATCGGATAAGCGGTAGACAATGAATGAATGAATGAATTTTCTAAATACCCCATATCATTAGCACATCATGACAAAAACATATTTTCCACACCTCAGGCATTAAATCTCTTTTATTATTTACTGTTTTGTTTTTTTGTTTTTTTTTCATATTTGGACCTTTTACTCTCAAACCTGTGATGGACAAAATGGAATTGTTTCACTGTAACCACAGTTTAACTGTGTTAACCCTTAATTTGTCAGATAATCTAGCCATGGGGGTCACAGTCCAGTGACTTCTGTGCCGGTCCCAAGCCCGGATAAATAGAGAGGGTTGCGTCAGGAAGGGCATCCGGCATAAAACATTGCCAAATTTAATCATGCGAATCGTCAGTACGAATTTCATACCGGATCGGTCGAGGCCCGGGTTAACAATGACCGCCATCGGCGCCGTTGACCTACAGGGCGCCGGTGGAAATTGGGCTACTGTTGGTCGAAGAAGTAGAGGAGGGAGGAGAGTGCACAGACAGAGAGAGAAGAGGAAAGGTAAGAGTGTAGGACTGAGAATAGGAACTCTGAATGTTGGTACTATGACAGGGAAAGGTAGAGAGTTGGCTGATATGATGGAGAGAAGGAAGGTGGATATACTGTGTGTACAGGAGACCAGGTGGAAGGGTAGCAAGGCTCGTAGTATAGGAGCAGGATTCAAGCTGTTTTATTATGGTGTGGATAGTAAGAGAAATGGGGTAGGTGTGGTACTGAAGAAGGAGTTTGTGAGGAATGTCCTGGAGGTGAATAGAGTGTCAGACAGGGTGATGAGTCTGAAGTTAGAGATTGAAGGGATGATGTTGAATGTTGTTAGTGGTTATGCCCCACAGGTAGGTTGTGAGTTAGAGGAGAAAGAGAGATTCTGGAGTGAATTAGATGAGGTGATGGAGAGTATTCCCACAGGTGAGAGAGTGGTGATAGGAGTGGATTTTAATGGACATGTTGGTGAGGGGAACACAGGTGATAAGGAGGTGATGGGCAAGTTTGGAGTTAAGGAAAGGAACCTTGAAGGACAGATGGTAGTGGACTTTGCTAAGAGGATGGACATGGCTGTGGCTAACACTTATTTTCAGAAGAGGGAGGAGCATAGAGTGACTTACAAGAGTAGAGGTAGGAGAACACAGGTAGACTACATTCTATGTAGAAGAGGCAATCTGAAAGAGATTAGTGACTGTAAAGTGGTAGTGGGAGAGAGTGTAGCCAGACAGCATAGGATGGTGGTGTGTAGGATGACTTTGTTGGTCTGTAAGATGAAGAGGTCAAAGATAGAGATAGAGAAGAAAACCAAGTGGTGGAAGCTGAAAAAGGAGGAATGTTGTGAGGAATTTAGACAGAAGTTGAGGCAGGCTCTGGGTGGTCAGGTAGTGATGCCAGATGACTGGGAAACTACAGCAGAAGTGATCAGGGAGACAGGGAGAAAGGTGCTGGGTGTGTCATCTGGAAGGAGGAAAGAAGATAAGGAGACTTGGTGGTGGAATGAGGAAGTTCAGGATGGTATCCAGAGGAAGAGGTTAGCCAAGAGGAAGTGGGACATGGACAGGACTGAAGAGAATAGACAGGAATACAAGGAGTTACAGCACAGAGTGAAGAGGGAGGTGTCTAAGGCCAAGCAGAAGGCATATGACGAGTTGTACACTAGAGAGAAGGACTTGTACAAGTTAGCTAGGCAGAGGGATCGAGATGGGAAGGATGTGCAGCAAGTTAGAGTTATTAAGGATAGAGATGGAAGGGTGCTCACAAGTGAGGAGAGTGTACAGAGGAGATGGAAGGAATACTTTGAGGAGCTGATGAATGAGGAAAATGAGAGGGAAAAAAGAGTAGAAGGGGTAAACTCTGTGGAACAGAAAGTAGATAAGATTAGAAATCCTACAACCTGCCCACTGCAATCCTAGGTGCAATCCTACCACCTGCCCAGGTGCAATCCTACCACCTGCCCAGGTGCAATCCTACCACCTGCCCACTGGATCCAATCCCTTCAGCTATGCTCCAGACCATCTCACCTGACCTCCTACCCTTCATCACCACAGTCATCAATGGATCCTTAACATCTGGTCATGTTCCAACTGTCTTTAAGAAAGCAAGGGTCATCCCCATCCTGAAGAAACCTGCTCTGGATCCCTCAGACATCAGCAACTACAGACCGGTATCACTTCTCTCATTCCTTTCAAAAATTCTTGAACGTGTTGTTTGTAATCAACTGTCTGACTATCTCATGCAGAATAACCGCCATGACCCCAACCAGTCTGGCTTCAAAGCAGCACATTCCACAGAGACTGCCCTTTTGGCAGTCACTGAGAAACTACGTGCTGCTAGATCAGCCAAACTGTCATCGGTCTTCATCCTCCTCGACCTGTCTGCAGCATTTGACACAGTAAACCAAAAGACTCTCTTGTCCACCCTCAGGAGTCTTGGAATTTGTGGAACAGCATGGGAATGGTTTGCTTCCTACCTGGATGGTTGCTCATATCAGGTAACATGGAAGGGATTGACATCTGCTCCACGCAGACTCTCTACTGGTGTCCCGCAAGGCTCAGTACTTGGTCCTTTCCTTTTCTCCCTCTATACTCACTCTCTTGGCAAAGTTATATCCTCACATGGATTTTCATACCACTGCTATGCCGATTACACCCAACTTATCTTCTCCTTCCCTCCCTCAGATACCACGGCTTCTGCTCAGATCTGAGCGTGTCTGGCGGACATTTCATCTTGGATGACTGCTCATCAGCTGAAACTCAATCCCAGCAAGACTGATCTGCTGATTATCCCAGGTGATCCATCCCCAGCCCAAGACCTCGCGATATCTCTGAGCAACTACATGATTTCCCCTTCAGCCACTGCTCGCAACCTTGGGGTAACCATGGACAATCAACTATCCTTTTCCTCCCATGTCACTAATGTGACACGCTCATGTCGGTTTCTTCTGTACAACAACAGAAGGATTCGGCCATTTCTATCCACACAGGCTACTCAGGTGCTTGTTCAATCTCTGGTCATCTCGAGATTGGACTACTGCAACTCTCTTCTGGCAGGTCTACCTCTGAACGCAATTCACCCACTGCAAATGATCCAAAATGCAGCTGCACGACTTGTTTTCAACCTGCCCAAGTTCTCCCACACCACCCCACTGCTGTGTTCCCTCCACTGGCTTCCGGTAACTGCACGCATCAGATTCAAAACACTAATGCTTGCCTACAAAGCCAAGAATGGACCAGCGCCATCTTACCTCAAAGCTCTCATCACTCCTCGCACTGCACCTCGCTCACTCAGATCCACTAGCACTGCTCGACTGGTCCCACCATCTCTCAGGGAAAAAGGTAGGTATACATCTAGACTCTTCTCTGTTCTGGCACCGAGGTGGTGGAACGAACTTCCCCTAGGTATCCGTACGGCCGAGTCTCTGACCGTTTTCAAACAGCAACTGAAGACTTACCTCTTCCTGAAGTACTTAACTAGCTCTTATTTTTCCCTGTTTATATATTATGTTACAAAGTTTAGGCCTAATGGTATCCCAAGTTTGTGTCCTATTGAACTAGTGTTAATGTATTCATTGACTGAGAATTAAAGCACTTTTGTACGTTGCTCTGGATAAGAGCGTCTGCCAAATGCCAGAAATGTAAATGTAAATTAGAAAGGATGAAGTCAGGAAGTCTTTGATGAGGATGAAGAGTGGAAAGGCAGTTGGTCCTGATGACATCCCGGTGGAGGTCTGGAAGTGTCTAGGAGAGGCAGCAGTGGAATTTTTAACGAGTTTGTTCAACAGGGTTTTAGAGAGTGAGAGGATGCCTGAGGAATGGAGAAGAAGGGTGACGTGCAGAGTTGCAGCAACTATAGGGGGATAAAGTTGATGAGCCATACAATGAAGCTATGGGAATGAGTAGTGGAAGCTAGGTTAAGGAAGGTAGTGGAAATTTGTGAGCAGCAGTTTGGCTTCATGCTCAGAAAGAGCACAACAGATGCAATTTTTGCTCTGAGAATTTTGATGGAGAAGTATAGAGATGGTCAGAGGGAGTTGCACTGTGTGTTTCTAGACTTGGAGAAAGCGTATGACAGGGTGCCAAGAGAAGAGCTGTGGTACTGTATGAGGAAGTCAGGAGTAGCAGAGAAGAATGTCAGAGTGGTGCAGGACATGTATGAGAGGAGCAGAACAGTGGTGAGGTGTGCTGTAGGTCAGACAGAGGAGTTCAAAGTGGAGGTGGGACTGCATCAGGGATCGGCTCTGAGCCCCTTCCTGTTTGCTATAGTGATGGACCAGTTGTCAGAGGAGGTCAGACAGGAGTCTCCTTGGACGATGATGTTTGCAGATGACATTGTGATCTGTAGTGAGAGCAGGGAGCAGGTGGAGGAAAACCTGGAGAGGTGGAGGTTTGCGCTGGAGAGAAGAGGAATGAAAGTCAGTCATAGTAAGACTGAGTACATGTGTGTGAATGAAAGGGACGGAAGTGGAACAGTAAGGTTACAGGGTGAAGAGGTGAAGAAGGTACAGGAGTTTAAGTACTTGGGGTCAACAGTCCAGAGTAATGGAGAGTGTGGGAAAGAGGTAAAGAAGCGAGTGCAGGCAGGTTGGAATGGGTGGAGAAATGTGTCGGGAGTTCTGTGTGATAGGAAAATATCAGCGAGAATCAAGGGGAAGGTGTACAGGACAGTGGTGAGACCGGCCATGCTGTATGGTTTAGAGACAGTGTCACTGAGGAAGAGACAGGAGTCAGAGCTAGAGGTAGCAGAGCTGAAGATGTTGAGGTTTTTTTTGGGAGTGACAAGATTGGACAGGATTAGGAACGAGTACATCAGAGGGACAGATCATGTTGGACATTTGGGGGACAAAGTTAGGGAGGCCAGATTAAGATGGTTTGGACATGTTCAGAGGAGGGACAGTGAGTATATTGGTAGGAGAATGTTGGACATGGAGCTGCCAGGCAGGAGGCAAAGAGGAAGGCCAAAGAGGAGGTATATGGATGGAATTAATGAGGATATGAAGCTAATGGGTGCAAGTGTTGAGGATGCAGAAGATAGGGATAGGTGGAGAGAGATGATTCGCTGTGGTGACCCCTGAAGGGAAAAGCCAAAAGAAGAAGAAGAAGAACCCTTAATTTGTCAGATGGGTTGAGAGTAGTGTGATGGTATGTGAAGGGCAATTTTATTTTGTTTTAATTAATATGATATTCGGGGGGCACGGTGGCTTAGTGGTTAGCACGTTTGCCTTACACCTCCAGGGTTGGGGGTTCGATTCCCGCCTCCGCCGTGTGTGTGGAGTTTGCATGTTCTCCCTGTACCTCGGGGGTTTCCTCCGGGCGCTCCGGTTTCCTCCCCCAGTCCAAAGACATGCATGGTAGGTTGATTGGCATCTCTAAATTGTCCGTATTGTGTGAGTGAATGAAAGTGTGTGTGTGCCCTGCGATGGGTTGGCACTCCGTCCAGGGTGTATCCTGCCTTGATGCCCTATGACGCCTGAGATGGGCACAGGCTCCCCGTGACCCAAGTGTAGTTCGGATAAGCGGCAGACAATGAATGAATGAATTTAGTTTGTGTTACGGGTAGCAGGGCTGAGGGTGAACCACTAGGGGGCCCTCAGTAGGGGTTGTTATGTCATGTCTGTTTATGTTTATGTTTTGGCCATGTGTGTTAGTTAAGCCCTGCCCTGTCCTATTGTGTGTTGATTGATGTTTCACCTGTTCCTAATGTTTCCTGATTATGTTTCCTATTTATAGTCCTGTCTTTGTCTGCTTTAGTTGCTAGTCCTCGTTCGTATGTATGCCGAAGTGGTGTCGCGGTTTTTGTTTCATGTTATGTCTCGTGTTCTCTGTTTAATAAAACCCCTTTTTGTTTCACGGAAGCTTCGCGTTGGGTCTGTTTACTATCCAGCCGGACACCGCCGGCCGTAACAGTTTGCCTTGTAACATTAAGAACATGGTAAAATTACCGTCATGCTTAGTAAAGCGTTACTTTATCATGTGTAATCTAACTCAAATCTTCATTAGACATGGATTACAATTTATTGTGTGTAATCCTGGAATACCAACAGCAGCAGTGGCAGGATTTTCTGTTCACATTCTCAAAGTATGCCATCAAATTAGTCTGTCTGGTCTTGGCTTTGTCACTGTTGGCCGTCCAGACCTAGGGTGATCAGCAATGGAACCAGTTGTTTGGAATCCGTCCCATAGCCTGGAAATGGTATTTCTGGTGACACCAAACCGTATGGTGACGTTTTCTTGCATTGCTCCAAACTGAATCATTCAGATGCCGCTCTCTCTGCTAGCATTGTCTAAATAGGACATGACAGTGTGATGAAAAAATGCACAACCAGAATGTTTTTGTTATGTTTTGATTCCAAGACATGTTAGCTGGACATAATCACATGGCAAACTTTGGGGACATACCTGCCACCCCTTAATATGGTGATTTGAGATGTAACGCCCTCAGATTTTACCTTATCCATGTTCTTAATGTTACAAAGCAAACAGAATTCACAACAAGATTTTGGGTCTTCATAAACATGACAAATTTTATATCATTTTTGAGTGTAATCTTTCTTTTGTCCATGAGTATATGTTTAAAATGTATTAAGTGATATAAACCCATCACAGTGCTTACATTGAAGGTCTTGAAGAACTCTGAGTCATCCTCGCACAGATAGACAGGATGTGCATGAAGGCATAAAGTGCGTCTCACATTGACATCATGCCCTTCTTTTATCAACAAATGAAAAATAAAAATGATTGTACAAATAGTTTGCAAGCACTATATCGAACAAAGAATGAAAAAGGAAACAACCATATAAATAAAAAGTAGCAGCTATATTTAGATGGCTGTATTAAATCCTAATAATAACAACTGCTTAATAACAGCTTCCTGGTTTTGTTCTGCACAAAATGTAATCAATGGCAATGTTAATGTGCCCATGCTGACCCCTGTCCACCACCTACAATGGGCGCATGAGCATCAGAACTGGACCATGGAGCAGTGAATAACATTTTCTTTTACATCATGTGGATGTTATGAAGAACATTACAAAGAGTTCAAGGTGTTCACTCGGCATCCAAATTCCCTCCTCAATCCACCTCACAACATCACAGGACTAAAGAATCTGCTGCTAATGTCTTGGTGTCAGATAGCACAACACACTTTCAGAGGTCTTGTGGAGTCCATGTCAGAGCTGCAAAGGGGACCTACACAATATTAGGCAGGTGGTTGAATACGGTTGGTCAGTGTATGTTGTAAAATGTCATCTACTTTTCATGGGAGTGATATGTAGCATTTTGGTGTTATGAGAGCAGTCTTGCTTGTGTGTTGTATGCAGAGAGAGGTGTTGTGTCATTGAGGTCTGATATGCTATGAACTGTCAAATTCCCTGATAAAAGCTCACAGGATCGCAGATATTCAATATAGTATGATTTGTGTTCTCGACAAAGAAAGAGAACCTGGTTATCAATTTTGCATAAATGAGGCAGTTCTCCCTCCTGTCCTGCAGACACAAACATTCCTACGTCATAATCAGTTCCATCAATGTTGACCCTTGATGTGCCTTATGTCATTTTGCTGTCTGTTTTTGTGTGATGTATGCCTTTGCAATATCAGGAAGCACTGAAAACATCACAGAGGAGACATTAGAAGTCTGCTGGTGAGGTTTAAAGAATGACAGTGTGCTGAGATAGTATGCCACCATGTACTGATGTCTGTTTGTTAATGTTTTTAGCACATTCTTAAAGTTTTGTGTGTCATGAGCAACACACTTGAAAAAGCGATGTTTACATTCAAATCTCATTGTCCACAGATGGACAAGTTGTCCGAAGCAGCATATGAGATCAGGTTAATGTTCAATATAATGATGTTTAGGGCGGAGTTTGAAATGAGGAAAAACCACCTGCAGCATTTGTCTTTGGTCCTCTATCTTTCTCTGCAAATACTGGATAGATTCCTCTGTAAATGTCACGGACAGCACCAGCAGTTTGTCAACCTTGTCTGTGGGCTGATATGGAAATGACACAATTCTTTTGTTTAAATATTCAAGAGTAAAGTATTTTCAATGGATCATCTTCCTAATGCACTTGGCCAGCTCCACAGGCACAATGCCCTCAGAAAGGTCATTAAGGACATCAGTTGGGAAACCAGAGATGAAAATACTTTAATCTTTGGTTAAGGACACAATCTCCTTGAACACCAAACTGATCCTGATTTTTCCCATGCATCACAGCATGTGCATCATGGTCATGGCTGTCTTCTGATCTCAGACTAAAATCTCCCCCTCCGACTTCAAAAGACTCTGGTCTTGAGTAGCTATGCAGAATCTGCAAAAGTATTTGGCTTTGAAAGACTTTGTAAAGCCTGCTAATGCATGGGCTGCAAGATTGTCAGAGACCACACACATGACAGTGCACTTAACTGCCTTACCAATGGACTCAATGAATACACCATCTTTTTCAAGAGTAACAGAGGACCATTTGTTTTTACATAGCCAAATCTTTGAACGTCAGCAACTTTACACAATGCTCCTAGCTGAATCACATGCAAAGCTGATCTGTATTTACTAGGGAGGTCTGCACCCAGTACAATGCAGTTAGCTTGTGGACTTTCCTTAATGTGCCAAGTGGATTTGGCACATCAAGCGATTTCAAGATCATCTGTATACCGACGGATAGGTAACGTGACCTCATCTGAAGTAGAGAATAATTCATTATCTTTAAAATATGAGCCATCTTAGTGGCTCACATACTGGCCTTTTTGTGCTGTCTTTGTTTCTTTCATTTTGTCAAGAATGTCAGTATCTCTGAACATTTCCTGGATCATTTTAAGAATGGAAATGTGCACTGTTGTATGTCTGGGCTCTAGCTCATACTGTACAGGCATTACCACAGGGTAATTTTTCTCAATAAATGTTTTTGTCTCTTGGTCCACAATAACTCCTCACCTTTAGCTGTTGCAGTGGCAAAAATGTTACTCTCCATAACAGCACTGACTACCTCATGTAGAGATGCTTCAATATCATGACTCTGTAAGACTTCTCTAATAGTCTTCTTGATGAGGGGTTGGGTCACAGAAAATATCTGAGCCAAATGCTCGACTATTTCCTGAGTTGCCATGTCGGATACATGAAGAACCGCTTTCATCTTAAGAAATAAGGATGCCAAGTTATGGTGCATCTGGGTTCTCAAATTGTCAGCGTCACACTGACTCTCAACTTTAGAAAGAACAACTAAGTCTGTGCTCTCACGCTGAGCAGGACCTTCATCAACACAATCAGGAGAAAATGTTACTGAAGCACTGTCATTCTCTGTTGACACGACGACAGCATCAAAGTCCTACGTTTTCTACTTTTGTGTGCATTAATTGATGAGTATACAATTGTGCGATAATTACAGTTCTTGAATGGCAAGCTACCATTTCATGCCTTCATAAATGACCTCTCAAATGACCAAAGAGTGTTGCCTCAGAAAAGGGCTGCTTAAAGTTATACATACAGCATGAAAAAAATGTATGCGCTTCAGTTTCCCCATCTAATCTGCCTGCATCATAATGAGACCTTGACAAATGAGTTTTCAATGCATTAAATGACTGAAAAGTACAAATACAATTTTTATACAGGCATGGCAGAAGGCTAATTCTTGAGTAGTGGCTACACGGCAAATGACAGTGCTTAATAAATTTTGCCTGCATGTCTAAGGATACAGAACACAACTTGCATTTCCACTCCATTGTGTCACCTGCACCATGAAATTGAAACACTTTTTAAAGTAAGCAGGTATCAAATTCAGCTGCAGCACTGCACTAAAAAAATCAAACCCAATATTTGGTATAATAGTGTTTTTAAATGTTGGCATAAAAACAGTATTTCAGCATACATCATACCTAGATTTCTTTCACGATTGCTCTTTCCAACGTCCACTTGAACTTACAAGAACAACAATTATAATTTTAAATTACCAAATGACACATAAGGACTCAGATATGCTCATTTATTATTAGTTAATTTAGGAACTACATGTGCATCTGGAAAACTCGTGTATTAAATAAATTCAGTGCACACAGACTGAAGTAGTTTAAGTCTTTGGTTCTTTTAATTGTGATGATTTTGGCTCACATTTAACAAAAACCTCAACAAATCTCAACAAATTAGAATACTTCATAAGACCAATAAAAAACATTTTTAGTGAATTGTTGGCCTTCTGGAAAGTATGTTCATCTAGTCACGCACACCAACACCATGGTAATTTAAACAACTTTTGGTGCTTTTGGCAGTCTGGGCAGATGCCAAATCCTGCTGGAAAATGAAATCAGCATCTTCAAAAAGCTGGTCAGCAGAAGGACGCATGAAGTGCTCCAAAATTTCTTGGTAAACGGGTGCAGTGACTTGGACCACTGGGCAACAGTCCAGTTCTTCTTCTCCTTAGCCCAGGTAAGCATGTGCATCATGGTCATGGCTGTCTTTTGACCTCAGACTAAAATCTCCCCCTCCGACTTCAAAAGACTCTGGTCTTGAGTAGCTATGCAGAATCTGCAAAAGTATTTGGCTTTGAAAGACTTTGTAAAGCCTGCTAATGCATGGGCTGCAGGATTGTCAGAGACCACACACATGACAGTGCACTTAACTGCCTTACCAATGGACTCAATGAATACACCATCTTTTTCAAGAGTAACAGAGGACCATTTGTTTTTACATAGCCAAATCTTTGAACGTCAGCAACTTTACACAATGCACCTAGCTGGATCACATGCAAGGCTGATCTGTATTTACTAGGGAGGTCTGCACCCAGTACAATGCAGTTAGCTTGTGGACTTTCCTTAATGTGCCAAGTGGATTTGGCACGTCAAGTGATTTCAAGATCATCTGTGTACCGACGGATAGGTAACGTGACCTCATCTGGAGTAGAGAATAATTCATTATCTTTAAAATATGAGCCATCTTTGTGGCTCACATACTGGCCTTTTTGTGCTGTCTTTGTATCTTTCATTTTGTCAAGAATGTCAGTATCTCTGAACATTTCCTGGATTATTTTAAGAATGGAAATGTGCACTGTTGTATGTCTGGGCTCTAGCTCATACTGTACAGGCATTACCACAGGGTAATTTTTCTCAATAAATGTTTTTGTCTCTTGGTCCACAATATCTCCTCACCTTTAGCTGTTGCAGTGGCAAAAATGTTACTCTCCATAACAACACTGACTACTTCATCTAGAGATGCTTCAATATCATGACTCTGTAAGACTTCTCTAATAGTCTTCTTGATGAGGGGTTGGGTCACAGAAAATATCTGAGCCAAAAGCTTGACTATTTGGGTTCTCAAATTGTCAGCGTCACACTGACTCTCAACTTTAGAAAGAACAACTAAGTCTGTGCTCTCACGCTGAGCAGGACCTTCATCAACACAATCAGGAGAAAATGTTACTGAAGCACTGTCATTCTCTGTTGACACGACGACAGCATCAAAGTCCTACGTTTTCTACTTTTGTGTGCATTAATTGATGAGTATACAATTGTGCGATAATTACAGTTCTTGAATGGCAAGCTACCATTTCATGCCTTCATAAATGACCTCTCAAATGACCAAAGAGTGTTGCCTCAGAAAAGGGCTGCTTAAAGTTATACATACAGCATGAAAAAAATGTATGCGCTTCAGTTTCCCCATCTAATCTGCCTGCATCATAATGAGACCTTGACAAATGAGTTTTCAATGCATTAAATGACTGAAAAGTACAAATACAATTTTTATACAGGCATGGCAGAAGGCTAATTCTTGAGTAGTGGCTACACGGCAAATGACAGTGCTTAATAAATTTTGCCTGCATGTCTAAGGATACAGAACACAACTTGCATTTCCACTCCATTGTGTCACCTGCACCATGAAATTGAAACACTTTTTAAAGTAAGCAGGTATCAAATTCAGCTGCAGCACTGCACTAAAAAAATCAAACCCAATATTTGGTATAATAGTGTTTTTAAATGTTGGCATAAAAACAGTATTTCAGCATACATCAGACCTACATTTCTTTCACGATTGCTCTTTCCAACGTCCACTTGAACTTACAAGAACAACAATTATAATTTTAAATTACCAAATGACACATAAGGACTCAGATATGCTCATTTATTATTAGTTAATTTAGGAACTACATGTGCATCTGGAAAACTCGTGTATTAAATAAATTCAGTGCACACAGACTGAAGTAGTTTAAGTCTTTGGTTCTTTTAATTGTGATGATTTTGGCTCACATTTAACAAAAACCTCAACAAATCTCAACAAATTAGAATACTTCATAAGACCAATAAAAAACATTTTTAGTGAATTGTTGGCCTTCTGGAAAGTATGTTCATCTAGTCACGCACACCAACACCATGGTAATTTAACCAACTTTTGGTGCTTTTGGCAGTCTGGGCAGATGCCAAATCCTGCTGGAAAATGAAATCAGCATCTTCAAAAAGCTGGTCAGCAGAAGGACGCATGAAGTGCTCCAGAATTTCTTGGTAAACGGGTGCAGTGACTTGGACCACTGGGCAACAGTCCAGTTCTTCTTCTCCTTAGCCCAGGTAAGCATGTGCATCATGGTCATGGCTGTCTTTTGACCTCAGACTAAAATCTCCCCCTCCGACTTCAAAAGACTCTGGTCTTGAGTAGCTATGCAGAATCTGCAAAAGTATTTGGCTTTGAAAGACTTTGTAAAGCCTGCTAATGCATGGGCTGCAGGATTGTCAGAGACCACACACATGACAGTGCACTTAACTGCCTTACCAATGGACTCAATGAATACACCATCTTTTTCAAGAATAACAGAGGACCATTTGTTTTTACATAGCCAAATCTTTGAACGTCAGCAACTTTACACAATGCACCTAGCTGAATCACATGCAAAGCTGATCTGTATTTACTAGGGAGGTCTGCACCCAGTACAATGCAGTTAGCTTGTGGACTTTCCTTAATGTGCCAAGTGGATTTGGCACATTAAGCGATTTCAAGATCATCTGTGTACCGATGGATAGGTAACGTGACCTCATCTGAAGTAGAGAATAATTCATTATCTTTAAAATATGAGCCATCTTAGTGGCTCACATACTGGCCTTTTTGTGCTGTCTTTGTGTCTTTCATTTTGTCAAGAATGTCAGTATCTCTGAACATTTCCTGGATCATTTTAAGAATGGAAATGTGCACTGTTGTATGTCTGGGCTCTAGCTCATACTGTACAGGCATTACCACAGGGTAATTTTTCTCAATAAATGTTTTTGTCTCTTGGTCCACAATATCTCCTCACCTTTAGCTGTTGCAGTGGCAAAAATGTTACTCTCCATAACAGCACTGACTACCTCATGTAGAGATGCTTCAATATCATGACTCTGTAAGACTTCTCTAATAGTCTTCTTGATGAAGGGTTGGGTCACAGAAAATATCTGAGCCAAATGCTCGACTATTTGGGTTCTCAAATTGTCAGCGTCACACTGACTCTCAACTTTAGAAAGAACAACTAAGTCTGTGCTCTCACGCTGAGCAGGACCTTCATCAACACAATCAGGAGAAAATGTTACTGAAGCACTGTCATTCCCTGTTGACACGACGACAGCATCAAAGTCCTACGTTTTCTACTTTTGTGTGCATTAATTGATGAGTATACAATTGTGCGATAATTACAGTTCTTGAATGGCAAGCTACCATTTCATGCCTTCATAAATGACCTCTCAAATGACCAAAGAGTGTTGCCTCAGAAAAGGGCTGCTTAAAGTTATACATACAGCATGAAAAAATTGTATGCGCTTCAGTTTCCCCATCTAATCTGCCTGCATCATAATGAGACCTTGACAAATGAGTTTTCAATGCATTAAATGACTGAAAAGTACAAATACAATTTTTATACAGGCATGGCAGAAGGCTAATTCTTGAGTAGTGGCTACACGGCAAATGACAGTGCTTAATAAATTTTGCCTGCATGTCTAAGGATACAGAACACAACTTGCATTTCCACTCCATTGTGTCACCTGCACCATGAAATTGAAACACTTTTTAAAGTAAGCAGGTATCAAATTCAGCTGCAGCACTGCACTCAAAAAAATCAAACCCAATATTTGGTATAATAGTGTTTTTAAATGTTGGCATAAAAACAGTATTTCAGCATACATCATACCTAGATTTCTTTCACGATTGCTCTTTCCAACGTCCACTTGAAATTACAAGAACAACAATTATAATTTTAAATTACCAAATGACACATAAGGACTCAGATATGCTCATTTATTATTAGTTAATTTAGGAACTACAGGTGCATCTGGAAAACTCATGTATTAAATAAATTCAATGCACACAGACTGAAGTAGTTTAAGTCTTTGGTTCTTTAATTGTGATGATTTTGGCTCACATTTAACAAAAACCCACCAATTCACTCTCTCAACAAATTAGAATACTTCATAAGACAAATGAAAAAAACATTTTTAGTGAATTGTTGGCCTTCTGGAAAGTATGTTCATTTACTGTACATGTACTCAATACTTGGTAGGGGCTCCTTTTGCTTTAATTACCTCAATTGGGTGTGGCATGGAGGTGATCAGTTTGTGGCACTGCTGGGGTGGTATGGAAGCCCAGGTTTCTTTGACAGTGGCCTTCAGCTCATCTGCATTTTTTGGTCTCTTGTTTCTCATTTTCCTCTTGACAATACCCCATAGATTCTCTATGGGGTTCAGGTCTGGTTAGTTTGCTGGCCGGTCAAGCACACCAACACCATGGTCATTTAACCAACTTTTGGTGCTTTTGGCAGTGTGGGTGTTGAAGGAACCACGCAAAGCCTCAGGTTTTTTTGCCAGATGATAAGTCTTTTATTATCATGCAATAACAGCCTGAGCCAGTCGGGCGAGTGACTCCCGTTCTAACTCCTTGTACACAATATATAGGCTTCCCTATGCATTCCTACAAGTCATCCCAACATCTGTTTCATATCTAGGGCCCCCATAAGGTTACGAACGGTGGGACCACTCTGCCTAGGTCCAGTTTACGTTACCATATATGGTTACATTCCAATGCACACACATTGGACACACTAAGCTACAATATATCATACATGTAGACCATATCACCCAGATTCCTGTGCACACACACAGAAACACTAGCTAATTTCAATGCTGGTATTGTTTCTACATATCATGATTGATAAAATTCTTCTACATGGGCAGGTCCCAAATCCTGCTGGAAAATGAAATCAGCATCTTCAAAAAGCTGGTCCGCAGAAGGGGGCATGAAGTGCTCCAAAATTTCTTGGTAAACCGGTGCAGTGACTTGGACCACTGGACAACAGTCCAGTTCTTCTTCTCCTTAGCCCAGGTAAGATGCCTCTGACATTGTCTGTGGTTCAGGAGTGGCTTAACAAGAGGAATATGACAACTGTAGCCAAATTCCTTGACACATCTGTGTGTGGTGACTCTTGATGCCTTGACCCCAGCCTCAGTCCATTCCTTGTGAAGTTCACTCATATTCTTGAATTGATTTTGCTTGACAATCCTCATAAGGCTGCGGTTCTCTCGGTTTGTTGTGTCTTTTTCTTCCACACTTTTTCCTTCCACTCAACTTTCTGTTAACATGCTTGGATACAGCACTCTGTGAACAGCCAGCTTCTTTGGCAATGAATGTTTGTGGCTTACCCTCCTTGTGAAGGCTGTCAATGATTGTCTTCTGGACAACTGTCAGATCAGAGATTGTGTAGCCTAGTGAGCCAAACTGAGAGACCATTTTGAAGGCTCAGGAAACCTTTGCAGGTGTTTTGAGTTGATTAGCTGATTGGCATGTCACCATATTCCAATTTGTTGAGAGAGTGAATTGGTGGGTTTTTGTTAAATGTGAGCCAAAATCATCACAATTAAAAGAACCAAAGACTTAAACTACTTCAGTCTGTGTGCATTGAATTTATTTAATACACGAGTTTCACAATTTGAGTTGAATTACTGAAATAAATGAACTTTTCCACGACATTCTAATTTATTGAGATGCACTTGTATCTATACCCAATGCTAACCTCAGTTACTCATGAATAACGTACCTTGTAAATGAATTACATTTGAGTTACAGAAGTATATCTGAAACAACCAAAATATTACCTAACCTTACATTCCTTTAAAAAAATTCTGAAGGACGATTTGCACTTGACGTTAACTTTACCTCGATTGAGAAGGTAATGCTAACATATTTCCTGAAATAAAGATTTTTAGAGAAATGAGTTTTTTCTCTTCTAAAACGTCGATGACGTCAGATGCTGCATGTTATTAAATATTTATAAATTATGAGTCTGTCAAAGTATACTCAAACACGTCAATTTAAATGAAAACCTCATTACTCGTTAAAAAACCTCATACGTTTTCTGCTGGGTTAACTAAATGGCAGGTTTTCATTGCTACACGGATAATGTTTATAAGTAAGTAGTACTGTCTGGGTTTACAGTGCAGCTGACATCTCAACATATTAGCTCACCTGGAGCAAGGGTGATGACCTGGTGTATTCTCACTGAATAGGGCACTGTTCTCAGTGATGTGTTTGTCTGAGGCATTCATATAGCTGCTGTGTGTCTTGGATGTCATGGCCCGCAGCCACCAACCTGTCTGTTGTTCTCTTTAATGCCTTTGTCTTTCTGCTGCTGATGTGGATGCCATTTCTCACATAGGATGCCTGTCGAAGTTTAAGTGGACACATTACTTTAGTCCAGTGCAAATAGTTCACACTGTTCTCAGCTCTTTACCCAGTAGCTTTGATATTTTACCTTATGGCAAAAGTTTCAGATAAGGCAAAAGTTACCATAAATCCTTTGTACAACCTTCTCTGGAAAGGTTTTTTGTTTTTAGACCACTGTGCTCAATTTGATTTCAGTTTCTGGGTCATCTTAAAATATATATCTGAAAAACCTGTCCATTTGCAGATCAATTGTACACTCTGATCACATCTGGAAGAATGTTAAGATTACTGCATTGTTAATTGTTTCTTAATAAAAACATTAATTCTATTTCAGTTTTAATAATTTAATGGCCAGTAATTCAATCTATAAATATAGTATGAAAATCAGTAATTACAGTATTCCCCTGTAAAAAAAAAAAAAAAAAATACAATGTATTACTATAGACAATATAGTTTAATACTGTAAAATGACATGCTGTTACAATGCAGTACTCTTAGTAGTCCTGTGAAAATATAGTAAGTGGCTGGCAACTCAGCTGGCCATATTTACTTGTTAATGTACTGCAAAATGTTTTACAGGATTTGTCTGTTTTTAGCGTGTTTTGAACATTGCCTGCTTCACATTTACTATGATAGCATGCGACTATATGTTTCATATTTTCAAGCTCCCATTTCTCTATTTCTCTACTATTCTTTGGAATGTTTAACACTGCACAATTAGTTCAAGTTATTTAGTTCGTAATATTTTCAATGCTCAATTTAAGATTTTATCTCTTAGCTAATGAGCTTTAACATGGTCTAGATGATGAGTCATCTTAGTTCTGTAGGCCAGATTTCCACAAAAATGTTAATTAGATTATGTGGTACTGATACCATAATGGTGAATTTTAGTAACTGGAAATACGACATATTCACTTAATAGGCATCTCTGTCTTGAATTAGGTAATATTTTTCAGACATTTTCTGGTTTTGCTTTCCAGAGGAGGATGAATAGATAAAAGAAGGATCCAGAAATGCATGACTTAAGACACTTATGATTAACTCAGTCAGAACAGCACACTGGATTTACTAGCTAACTAGTATGTTTAGTGTATATAGGAGAAGTACCCTGTCTTGATGAAGGGTGTCATACTCACTCGAGTGGAACCATTTACAACTCTTGTTTTTTTTTTATGGTTAAGTTGTAAGTGGTTCCACTCACACTACTCCAAAAAGTTCTCTGCCCTGCCCTGCCCTGATGCCACACTATTGAGGGGTCATTAGAGAAATCTTGTGGTAGCGCTCAGAGTTGAAGTTTACTGATGGTATCATGAGGTGTTTTTGTGTGTGTGTGTGACAGAACCAGCCTCTTCATAGTCTTCATGATATAACCATTCATGAACTCGACTTTATCACGTCTCAGTTTTACTATTGAGAAACTCCCTGTACTCCAAGACCTCCATTTAAATGTCTGAATTATGAGACAGCAGTATTACACAGAGGTCTGGTAAACCCCTGAATGATTCAGGAAAGCAAGAAGAGGATTGGTTTTGTGTAGTGGAGTGGGTGCAATCCAAGGGATTCTAAAGAGGCTTAGGACTATCTAGTGGCATCCAAATCATACTTTGATAATTTGTACATACATACATAATTTGATAATTCTTCCCATGATTTTTCTTCTGAAATAATTAATGCTCTCAAATCCATGACACAGAAGAAGTCCCCTTGGCTGCAGTACTAAAGTGCTTGCCTGGAAGCTTTTACCATTTTTTTTTTATCTCTTTATATGGTGAAGGAAGTCACTACAGCTTTCTGGAATATGCATATAGTTCTATAAATGTTGATTAAACAAGATATTGCCTTTCATTAGTCGTACAAAAGTCTGTTTACGGGAATTAAAATGTGCTACGGGAGCGTCATAGGTTTTTGTGTGGCAAATTGTCGGCTTTTATTTTGTTCATAGGTTACAATGTGATCTACGATAGATCCTAACAGCCACAAACTCAGGTGCCTCAGGGGGGTCCAGGGGTTTGGCAGGAATATATACATTTGGAATGTAAAATAGACACTAAAATGGGTGTTTCAATTTCCTATATTATCAGTACTATCAAATGCATCAGTTTTTGCTCATGTGCAGCCTCTCCTCGGACCCACAGAACACATTACAGAATTGTCGGAGACCAATTCATATGAAATGATGGCAGAGGAATACAAAAGAAAAACAGGAAATAGGATAATGTTGCATGCAGCTTTAACGCGCAGACTCATTGGTCAATAATGTACTTCCACTTTCTTTTTTTGTTGTTGAATTGCTTTTCTATATTTCCTCTGCTTTTACATGTCTTATTCATGTGATCACATACAATTCATGTGACCAGTGGTACATAGGCTAAACACTGTAGGCGGCTCTGTAGGTGGTGAGATATATATATATATATATATATATATATATATATATATATATATATATATATATATATATATATATTTTTTCAATTGAATTGTGCATTCAATACTCGCAAACTAAGTAAGCTATTTAAATAGTTCATGTTAGTTTTATTCGCAATACCTTACTTCCTAATTCATGAAATGTTTCATATTTTAAGGTAGTTTCATATTTCATATTTTAAGCGGGCTCAAAGAAACAAAAACTGTTCAGGATCAGAAAAGTGTTCAGAAAAGTCCTGTGTTCAGACTACAGCCATCACAAATAGATTCAAACATCCATGCTTTAAAACTGTCAAACATCAAGAACAAGGTAATAAAATATATCTTTTATAAAATGCATATACATTTATATAACAGAATACTCTACCAAAAGCAGTTCTACTTTGTTTTTTCAACTCTTCACACACAGATAAATCACACAAAAGATAAAATAAATTGTCCCTGCTGTGACTTTTCGTTGTTTTTACTTATTTTTAAACTACTTCATTGCTCAACAAGAAGTGAGAAATTCTCCATAGAGTGATTTTTTTTTACTGCAAAAGTTTATTTCACTCAGGATTGTTATTTTTAGTTATCAATGGGACTTCTTTAGCAGTTTGATACACGGTTCAGCCAACCCTGCTTCTTAAAGTTCACAACTGGGAAAATACAGTCTACTTTCACTTTGAGTTTCACGGAGACTTGAAGGTGATGACTCATTAATCACTGTCTGTAGAGAATAATAGCCAAACGTGACACCTACACTTCTGCGTTTAACACGTCTGTCTTCAGTAAATATTCTTTTAGACCAGACTATATACTTTTTAGTGTCTTTCTTTCTTAATAATAATAATAATAATAATAATAATAATAATAATAATAATAATAATAATACTTATTGTTATTATTATTGTTATTATTATTATTGTTATTATTATTATTATTATTATTATTATTATTATTATTATTATTATTATTAGCAGCAGCAGCAGCAGCAGTAGTAATATACTGTTTACTTAGATATTTTAAGATTTTTAGCCAACTGGGGGGGGGGACGTTTATTAAGCTCTAGTTATAAATAAAATAAAAATAAAATAAAAATTTTAATGTCTTTCCATGGGTTACATTTATAAAATAGGACATCCAACGCTGAAAGGTTAATGCTGGCTATGATTATGAGGTATCAGTATGCACACTGCATCGCAGCTTGCTGTGTACATGGCCGGCCGATCAGAGTGCCCATGCTGACCCTTGTACACCACTGAAAGCTCATGTTGGCGTGCATCACAACTGGACCACTGAACAATTCGTAATGCATAACCTATAACTACCATAACATTGTTGCAGACCAAGTACACCCTTTCATGGAAACATTATTTCCTAACGGTTTTTTAGCAGGATAATGCGTCCTGCCACACCTCAAAAATGGTTCAGGAATGGTTTGAGTAACTACGACCAAGAGGTCAAGGTAATGAACTGGCCTCCAAATTCCCGAGAACTCAATCCAATTGAGCATTTGTGGGATGTGTTTTACAAAGAAGTCCCAACTCTCAGGACCTTAAAGGATCTGCTACTAACATCTTGGTGCCGGATACCACAACGACCTTCAGAGGGTTTATATGCTTGTTTCCACTCATTAAAGAGAAATAATACTACACCATCATGAAGAATAGAGCATAACAGAAGTAATGATCTTCTTTTATTTTAATAAAAAGTGATAGTCACGCTAAAATCTTTGCAAAATACAGCTCTATTCTCAGGCTTCATTCCTGATACTCCTGATATTGGATGCTATAAGCAACGAACAACTTAATAATGAATGTGTAATACATAAGTGCTTCCCGAAAACATTTTGCTGGATTATGTCGATATTTGCTGACTCTTTTCAGGCTGCCCACATACACCGTTTATTCATTCTTCACATTGCGATGAGTAATGCGGCACAACTCAGCGTGTCACGCTGAGAAATCGTGAACTCAAACACATATGGCATCATGTATCATATGCTTATAAATAAAAATCGCTTCCGCTTCCTGTCAATGAGATCGAAGTCAGTCACAGTAAAGCTTGTTAAAGACAATAATTAGGGTTTCACATCAATGTACAGTTTTCTCTCGGAAATTAACCGACATCACTGCACATTTTTACGGTAAAAGAGTGGCAGGACTATTTTAACAAAATTAAATCATTATTTTGTCATTTTCAATAACACAAAATAATAATAATAATAATAATAATAATAATAAAAGAATAATTGAAACAACTGACCTATTTTGCTCACATCGAACTGCAGACTATGTTCTCAAAATTTTTATTATTATTATTATTATTATTATTATTATTATTATTATTATTATTATTATTATTATTATTATTATTATTTAATTAGTGGTAAATCCTTTAGAGCAAATGGATTGGAATGTGTGTGTGTGTGTGTGTGTGTGTGTGTGTGTGTGTGTGTGTCTGTGTGTGTGTGTGTGTGTGTGTGTGTGTGTGTGTGTGCGTGCGTGTGTGTGTGTGTGTGTGTGTGTGTATCCAGAAATTCCACTACGTGCTATATGAATAAATCAGTTTTATTCAAATGTTTAGACCAAACCCCATCATCTTACACCTTTGGGCAGGGAGGTGGCGTTGTTGTGTAGTAAAGGTGAGTCATAGTAGGATTAGATTACATACTGGTAGCCAATCAACTTACAGCTGAGTGTGGGAAAAGTTAGGTAAGAGTTCCTTAGAATCTGGGGTCACTGTTAATAGTGGAGTGGTTTCCCCGCTTTATAAAGCAGGCAGGATGAAGGATCAAGAGCATCAGAAGAACTTGAGTGGAAGAGTTATCATTGTGAGTCTCCACATCCATAATTTGTTATTACTACGCCTGAAAAGACAAGAGTAAGTTTGTTTATACGTACATATTTGTGTACATCTTTGTAATATGATTATTTGACCTGTTTCATTTGTTATAATATATTTGTAATGGTGTAGTGTGATAACATTGAACTTTTTCTGAATTTGTTTCTTTTACAGTGCATATCGCAATGTGTAGTGCCCTCCTGCTTCATTTGGTGTGGCCTGCATCAGCTATGCCAGTTACGTTTTGTCAAAACACAGAGAGGCAGATTGAGAGCATTCTCAATTTGCTGCAGATTATTAGAAAGACAGTTAACAGGACAGTAAGTGTGTTTTAAGCACTGCAATGAAAAGTAACTTTTACAAATGCCTTTTTATTAATTATTTGTATTATTGTTTGCTTGCTTTTATTTAACTCTGAAATTTTCTTCCCATAGCCCGTAAACCTGACAAAGCAAAGAGAGAGCATGCCTACTTTAAACATAGATGAGGTATTACATAAAATGCTTCAATTTTGTTTTCTATCTATCTATCTATCTATCTGTCTGTCTGTCTGTCTGTCTGTCTGTCTGTCTGCCTGCCTGCCTGCCTGCCTATCTATCTATCTATCTATCTATCTATCTATCTATCTATCTATCTATCTATCTATCTATCTATCTATCTATCTATCTATCTATCTATCCATCCATCCATCCATCCATCTATAACAATTCCCTACAATATGCCTAACCACAATATGCCTTTGCATGACATTTGGTTCTAGATAATCGCACAGCCTGATTATTCTCTTTTTCTATCTTCCTCAGTGTGCACTTGTACAGAGACTGACTAACTACCAGGCATGTGAACTTCACCTGTCTCCAGAAATCATAGAGATCACCTACATGAAAGCAGAAACCAAAGGCTTAGTGGAAAATCTACAGGTAAAACCTTTTTTGTTGGGAGTAAATAGAGAAAATTCTAAGGGCCGGTGATAAAACTGATGTGCTTTTACAGGGCTTCAAAACTACCAGCTGTGTCCTGTCACCTGCTGTGTGTCCGTATTCAGAATTGCCTATGTGGTCTAAGATTGATGTCCTGTTGAAGCTGTGGTCTCAAGATGTTGCTGCATGCAACGATATACTTCAGAGCATGTGTTCATCTTCAAATTACAATTCTGTATAACTATTAGAATAGCCCTGTTTTTCTGACAATGGAAAGTCCACATTTGTTTCAGCTGATTTAAATATTTGCTATTTATTTTGTCAATTCATAATGAAGGCTGTTTAAACAACTTTGCATAAACAATTCTGATATTTTCAGTGTTTTAAGTGTTTAATTCTCTATGGCTTGTGTGTAAAATGGGTTGCCTAGTATGTCTGTGTAAATTAGCAAGAATATTTCAGCAATTCTGAAATCATTTTAATTGTTTATTCCCATTCCACTGAGCATTTTTCCATCAATGAAAAGTTATGACTGTTATGATAATGCGACCAATGAAATGAATAGCACAACAATAGAAAAACTTGTAGTAGTAGACAAAAATGCAAATTTAACAGAATTGATTTAACAGAATTGAAATTAAACTCCGGATGGAGTAGGATGACGTGGTAATTGGAAAATAAAAATAGAACACACTTCCTCTGTCTTTTTTCATTTTGCAGTCACAGCCCTTTCTTTTCTCTGGCAACAGGATACAAAGAACATACATATTTTCACCATAAATGTGATGCAATGTTAGTTATGATAACAACTGCAATGTAGACATCCCATTTATGATGATGAGGAAGTTACATACATAGTGGTGCAATAACATGTATTACTCAGTTGATCTCCTCAACACGTTTTACTATTTTATTACTAACTCATAACTGCACATCTCAGGAATAACCTCAGGCTTTATAGCAATTTCATAGTTAACCGTTGACAGTGTAACTCATCTGCAGAAGAGAAATTTTAAATGAACTATATTAGTAATAAAGTGACATGTTTAAAAAATAAAATACACAGTGTGAACCTTATTCTCCTCAAACATGCATTACAAGAGCACTAAATTTTCATAAGGAAATACAAAACGTAGTCATCACGTATCCCAACCTCACATAAAGTTCTCTGCTCTGTTCTGCCTTAATAAAGAATTTAAAGCTCAAATCGAAATTAGATGACACATCCATTGATCTTAAAGACAAGATGTGGGACTAACTGCTCAGTGTCTCAAAAGTGTCAAGTTAGTGTTTTTATTGAATGAAGCTCAGCATGACAAAATTGCCTTTTTAATGATCTGCAGAAACCGTTCTAAAAAAATATTTTAAAAAATCCTACACTCCAGACTGCTATTGTTGATGATGGAAACATGTTACACTTTTCCCTTTACATGCAGTTTTGAGCATCTGTTGACTAACTTCTCTCATATTTGCTTACTTACGTCACTTTTTTCCTTATCCTTATAGACAATAAAAAAAATTCCCTAGCATGGAGGTGACTGTTTATAAATATTCTAAACATGTGCTTAAAAAGAACAATGAAAAACTATAAGAAACATACAGTACCTTTTAACATTTAATCTTCAGCTTAACAGAATCTTTTGTGGATGTGAATGTTCTGTATTGCCTACCAACAGTGTATTGTTTGCTTCCTAATGTATTCAGGACTTATTGAAATAGCAAATAATTTAAATTAATGATTTGAAAATAATTTTGTTCAACTTGAAATAATGTACAGCTATATAAAGATATTTCAAATGCTATCAAATGATTAAAAATGCAGCACATGGAAAAAGAGATAAAGATGAAGGGAAAAAGGAATCACAAAAATCACACAAAATAAGGCTAGACTGAATATGACAAATGCCTTCCTTCCTTGTTTTTGTCCCCATCATCCTACTAATTCTGATTGTCCATGCTCAAAAAGTCTTCATCCCATACTTTTTTGCGTATATATTTGCGTATTTAATTCCTTTTTTGGTGGTTCTGTTCCTAACATATTTTGACCTATCCACCCACTCTCCCTGTAAAAATGCTTATTTCTAACACCCAGCTGCTCTCTTACATTCTCCTCGCTAACTATTCCCAGAAGATGTTTGTAATATCTGAGTCCAGGCTGTAGATCCAAAACAAAAGGGGAGCAGAGATTAACACAAATGCCCAGGAGACACCCTTCAGACCTCGTTGTATTTTGACAACCAGGCTTGCAAATCCTCTGCTGCCTCCTTGGCCATGGTGCTGTCTCTCCTCTTCTTCTTGCTCGAGGTCACTGCCTGGTTCAATGTAGTTCCTAGCTAAGAATTTTAGTACTTCATCCATCAGGATAACTGGCAGGGACATCTTCAGAACCGTAACCCACTGTGGCCAGGACAGAGGCCGGATCTGAAAAATCATCTGCAATAGAATCAGAGAATAAGTGTTCAGTTTTCCTCTCTGAAGGGAAAAAGAAAAAGTCAGCTGTAGCATTTGAGGAATGAATGATCCTTGTGCCTGCAGCAGTTGTTTTTTTTGTTCTTTTTCTTTTTTTTCAAATATCGTATGCTGTCATAGGGTTACAGTAAAAGAACACAGTCCTATAAAGTTTTGGTTTTCCAATGAAGCGCACATGAGTCAACGCAATTCATTCACACAGCCTGACCAATTCTCTTGACAGATTACGCCAACTTTAAAAAATAAAAAAATAAAGAGTTTTAACTGATTATTTACTCATGCTGATCAAATATCAGTGATTCAAAAAGAGTCACATTCTGACATTAATCTCTGTGACTCAAAAGGTTCCTGTAATGTAATGCCCCAATTCATATGCATGTACATATATGCATACAATCATCATATATAGTCAGGTCCATAAATAATTGGACAGTAAAACAATTTTTCTAAGTCTGCCTCTGTACACCACAACAATGGATTTCAAATGGAGCAATCAAGATGTGATTAAGAGTAGACCTTCAGGAATAATTTAAAAGGTTTAACAAAAACATTGCATAGACTGTGTAGGAATTATAGCCACAAACAGCATAACATGCCAAGTTTCCTCCCTTGTGGTGCTTTTCCGAGTCTTTACTGCAGCTGACTTCTGACCACAGTTTCTTGGTCTTTCTGCCTTTAATTTTATCTTCAGTAAGTGAAAAGAATGCTCAGTTGAGTTGAGGTCAGTCTGATTAAGCCATTTCAACATTACTTTTCTTTGCTTTAAGAATCTCTTGGGCTGCTGATAGGTCTGTTTGTTTTTTTCATCCTAGTTATGGCCTCCTTGACTTGCATTAACATCTCTTTAGAACATTTTTAGAGAATTCCCATGAACAGCTAGCACAAGCAAAGTCAACACTTAGAATCAAGTCTACTTATTTTATCTCCTCTGTACCGAGGAGACTGTATGTCCTCTTGTACTCTGTATCAATCTCATATATCAATACCATATACTCAGTAAAGTTACATGCATGGCTTCTCCTGGTAAAAACTTGGGACCAAATGATATTGTAAAGGCAGAAGTTTTAAGGGAAAATATAATGTAAACATAATATATGGCAGAAAGCCTACAGTTCTTCATGTTATAAATATTACATTTAATTGGCAGTAAAAAGATGACACTAAAAAGATGGCTACCTAGATAATTTGACTAGATCTGCCAAACCCCAATCTGGACAGGTGTTCAGTTTGTGTTTCTTTGTCTCAGGCAAGTCAGGAGTTTAAAGAGAGCAAAATGTGGTCCATCCCAAGTCTAAGGGCTAGACTGGGGAACACTAGTTTAAACTTACAGGCAGTGGATCCACATAGAGGATGAGGAAATGTAGGGCCATGGAGAGGCAGATAGCACCCACAAGCCAGGGATTTGACCAGGGAGGCATCTTCAGGAGAGACTGGTTTTCAGACAGACTTCAGAACACACACACAAACACAGTTAAAATCAGAGCACGGTTTTATAATAACTTTTCTAAGGGGGTTTCTAACTCAACATATTTTGTAATCATTAATTACTATGTTAGCAATTCAATCCATTTTCTGGGTTTTTTTTTGTTTGTTTGTTTTTTAAATTACATCATGTTGTAAAATCAAAACAGATTTTTTTATGGGATGGGTCATGTTTTGGCACCCTACAGTCAACATCCTGCTGGAATATCAGTATGTCAGTGCTGGGTTCTGCTTGGACGTGACGCGCTTAAGGCAAGCTCAGACAACATTCCCACAGGTGAACACAGATGTTGTCATAGGCATCTCAGGCATTTCCTCACCAGTCCACCTGAGTCAACTTCCAGACAACTTCCCTGCCACAGCACTAGTTTTCAGCTTTCTAGTCCATTTAGCACACCTGCTTCAACTTACCAGCTAATTATTTGGACTGGATTTGGTGTGACAGAAGAGGGTAAACACAAATCTCTGTATTGCCTGAGTATGAGTGACCTGAGCTTGAAATAATTGTTTTTCAGCACTTTGATTGATCCTACAGATGATTGCCGTTGGTGTTTCTCATTCATAGTGCTCACACTTCAGAATGGACTGCATCAAATATCAAAAGAGAGGAAAACACTTACCTGTTGAGGGCATTGCACATCTCTATGGTGACCAGCACTGACAGAGCCATAGTCATTGGATATGGTGACTCAAATACAGAGCACTGAACTCCTGCAAAGTCTGCATGTCCCTCACTGCACTGCAGATAGTGAGACTGATATAGAGAGAAAAAAAGTGCTATGAAACCACTTATATATGAAAAACACAACTGTTGCTATTTTTGCTACAAATATCAAAAGTTAAAAGAATCTGTCTGACCAGTTGATAGAAAGAGAGCTTCGGTCCATCATGTGCTGCCATGAACCACCAAGCCGCAGCGCCCACTGTAGCTACTCCTACATAACCTGTAGCGAGAAAGACCAAGAATAAATCAACTTAACTTCTCAAAAGAATATACACTGCTTTTTGTTTTTGTTTGTGTTGAACAAGATGTGAAATAAAGTTCTATTCAGCTATCCCAAATCCTGCCTCCCAGTTCCTCAGTTTTGACTTTGTCTCTGTTAATGCTCTTGAATCCTGCAAAATCTCTAGGCAAAATCATTTCCAACATTCTTATCAGGGAAAAAAACATCACTTTCATCACAAAGAAGCACAGTACTTCTTGAAGCAGCCAATGAAACCCAGCATTGCACAACCTGTCCACTTCTATAGTGCCATAAGTAAAATAATAATTAATTGCACTATATTATCAAGTGTGCAGAGAAAGTCACTAGTTACCACCGTAAAGTAGTGAACTTTTCAAGGATTACTACTCATCACAGATGGGCTGGATATCACCATATCTCCATTGCTCTTTTCCGCATGTCAGGGTGCCTCTGGGTTCACTTAGGACGGTATCACACCTATGTTTCTAAAAACAAGAATTGTTTATCAAAACATTGCCATGCAATGTCCACTCACAGCCAATGATGAGGTATCTGCAGAAAAGCCAGCCAGAGATAAGGGGCTCTTTAGGAGAGCGAGGTGGTCGTGACATAATATCCAGGTCGGGGGGATTGAAGCCAAGCGCAGTGGCAGGGAAGCCATCCGTCACCAGATTCACCCATAGCAACTGAACTGGGATGAGAGCCTCGGGCATGCCCAGAGCAGCAGTCAGAAAAATACTGAAGGTGAGAGATCCAGGATATAACAAAAAGAAGAAACAGATTTATATGAATTTTAGAATTAGAGCAGCACTGAAACATCAGGGTCAGATTACAGGATCGTACAAGACACTAGATATTAAGTATGTCTACAAGTACATGATAATAATTGATAAGTGTAAACAGCATTGAATTTGTAACTCATAACAAAAACTATTATAGTCTCTTTTTAATCTAGGGCTGCAGCTGTTGATTATTTTACTAATCGAATATTCTACCGATTATTCCATCGATTAATCGAGTAATCGGATAATAAGGACTTTTTCTTTATTAAAGAGGAATACTAAATATGCAAGAGAAAATAAGACAGGTCTCTTAAAACGAACAACTAAGTTGTTTCCTATTTAGAAAAATGAAAATAAAATCTAAACCCATTTAGCGCATTTAATTGACATTCAAAATGCAAATACAAATATATAAATAAAGAAACTTAATTACTTAAAAAAATGTAAAGATGGTACAACCTAAAACAAAATAATAGTAGTAATAATAATAATAATAATAATAATAATAATAATACCTAAACATTGCATTTATGTTGTGCAACTTAACTTTGATATTTCAGTCTAACTACAGCTCAAGCAGGACATAAGCCTTTACTGTCTTCCTGGAAGACTTTGTGGCTTTTGTAAGAGGCAAAAATTAGTGGACAGAAAGGTAACTTGGAACAAGAAAAAGAGTCCATACACATAGAATTTCTTAACACATTTTTCTGTAACATGAAATTAGAGTTATTTGAAGAATAAAGACTCTTAAATGTCTCTCTACATTCTGGTGTGTGTGAGTGACAGAGAGAGAGTGAGGCTATCAAAATGAATGACGCTTAGGCTTTCACAAAACCTAGCTAAATTAGGAGCATCATAACTAGCCACAATACTGATTCACTGTCTTAAACAGTCACTACATGTAGCCACAATTCACATACATTTTTACGGACCTTAATTTCAACTAGCAATCATACTGATTTAAGCTAAGTGTGAAGCTTGTGTCGACTCCGTGGACTTAAAGCGGGAATTGTGTGTTTTCGAATGAGATATTGAAGTATCGAACTTGTACTGTTCTGGTACATCAGTTCAATCTTTTTCTGTCTGTTTTAGTTTGAAATGATCCCAAACTTTGAAAACTTTCTGCCGTTTTCTTTGGCCTGAATCTTCTTGCCCCTTGCCGTTTTCTCCCCGAGTTTAGCGGGTTGTGCATCAGTAATAATGGTCCGTGGGCAAACGCAGCGCTCTGTGTGTCTTCTTCTTCTTCTTCTTCTTCTTCTTTCGGCTTTTCCCTTCAGGGGTCGCCACAGCGAATCATCTCTCTCCACCTATCCCTATCTTCTGCATCCTCAACCCTTGCACCCACTAGCTTCATATCCTCATTTATTACATCCATATACCTCCTCTTTGGCCTTCCTCTTTGCCTCCTGCCTGGCAGCCCCATGTCCAACATTCTCCTACCAATATACTCACTGTCCCTCCTCTGAACATGTCCAAACCATCTTAATCTGGCCTCCCTAACTTTGTCCCCCAAACGTCCAACATGAGCTGTCCCTCTGATGTACTCATTCCTAATCCTGTCCAATCTCGTCACTCCCAAAGAGAACCTCAACATCTTCAGCTCTGCTACCTCGAGCTCTGACTCCTGTCTCTTCCTCAGTGACACTGTCTCTAAACCATACAGCATGGCCGGTCTCACCACTGTCCTGTACACCTTCCCCTTGATTCTCGCTGATATTTTCTGATCACACAGAACTCCCGACACCTTTCTCCACCCATTCCAACCTGCCTGCACTCGCTTCTTTACCTCTTTCGCACACTCTCCATTACTCTGGACTGTTGACCCCAAGTACTTAAACTCCTGTACCTTCTTCACCTCTTCACCCTGTAACCTTACTGTTCCACTTCCCTCCCTTTCATTCACACACATGTACTCAGTCTTACTACGACTGACCTTCATTCCTCTTCTCTCCAGCGCAAACCTCCACCTCTCCAGGTTTTCCTGCACACTGTCATACGCTTTCTCCAAGTCTACAAACACACAGTGCAACTCCTTCTGACCATCCCTATACTTCTCCATCAAAATCCTCAGAGCAAAAATTGCATCCGTTGTGCTCTTTCTGGGCATGAAGCCATACTGCTGCTCACAAATTTCCACTACCTTCCTTAACCTAGCTTCCACTACTCTTTCCCATACCTTCATTGTATGGCTCATCAACTTTATCCCCCTATAGTTACCGCAACTCTGCACGTCACCCTTATTCTTAAAGATCGGCACTAACACACTTCTTCTCCATTCCTCAGGCATCCTCTCACTCTCTAAAACCCTGTTGAACAAATTAGCTAAAAATTCCACTGCTGCCTCTCCCAGACACTTCCAGACCTCCACCGGAATGTCATCAGGACCAACTGCCTTCCCACTTTTCATCCTCTTCAAAGCCTTCCTGACTTCATCCTTTCTAATCTTATCTACTTTCTGTTCCACAGAGTTCACCCCTTCTACTCTTTTTTCCCTCTCATTTTCCTCATTCATCAGCTCCTCAAAGTATTCCTTCCATCTCCTCTGTACACTCTCCTCACTTGTGAGCACCCTTCCATCTCTATCCTTAATAACTCTAACTTGCTGCACATCCTTCCCATCTCGATCCCTCTGCCTAGCTAACCTGTACAAGTCCTTCTCTCCTTCTCTAGTGTCTAACCTAGTGTACAACTCTTCATATGCCTTCTGCTTGGCCTTAGACACCTCCCTCTTCACTCTGCGCTGTAACTCCTTGTATTCCTGTCTATTCTCTTCAGTCCTGTCCATGTCCCACTTCTTCTTGGCTAACCTCTTCCTCTGGATACTATCCTGAACTTCCTCATTCCACCACCAAGTCTCCTTATCTTCTTTCCTCCTTCCAGATGACACACCCAGCACCTTTCTCCCTGTCTCCCTGATCACTTCTGCTGTAGTTTCCCAGTCATCTGGTAGCACTACCTGACCACCCAGAGCCTGCCTCAACTTCTGTCTAAATTCCTCACAACATTCCTCCTTTTTCAGCTTCCACCACTTGGTTTTCTTCTCTATCTTTGACCTCTTCGTCTTACAGACCATCAAAGTCATCCTACACACCACCATCCTATGCTGTCTGGCTACACTCTCTCCCACTACCACTTTACAGTCACTAATCTCTTTCAGATTGCCTCTTCTACATAGAATGTAGTCTACCTGTGTTCTCCTACCTCCACTCTTGTAAGTCACTCTATGCTCCTCCCTCTTCTGAAAATAAGTGTTAACCACACCCATGTCCATCCTCTTAGCAAAGTCCACTACCATCTGTCCTTCAAGGTTCCTTTCCTTAACTCCAAACTTGCCCATCACCTCCTCATCACCTGTGTTCCCCTCGCCAACATGTCCATTAAAATCCGCTCCTATCACCACTCTCTCACCCGTGGGAATACTCTCCATCACCTCATCTAATTCACTCCAGAATCTCTCTTTCTCCTCTAACTCACAACCTACCTGTGGGGCATAACCACTAACAACATTCAACATCACCCCTTCAAACTCTAACTTCAGACTCATCACCCTGTCTGACACTCTCTTCACCTCCAGGACATTCCTCACAAACTCCTCCTTCAGGACCACACCTACCCCATTTCTCTTACTATCCACACCATAATAAAACAGCTTGAATCCTGCTCCTATACTACGAGCCTTGCTACCCTTCCACCTGGTCTCCTGTACACACAGTATATCCACCTTCCTTCTCTCCATCACATCAGCCAGCTCTCTACCTTTCCCTGTCATAGTACCAACATTCAGAGTTCCTATTCTCAGTCCTACACTCTTACCTTTCCTCTTCTCTCTCTGTCTGCGCACTCTCCTCCCTCCTCTACTTCTTCGACCAACAGTAGCCCAATTTCCACCAGCGCCCTGTAGGTCTACGGCGCCGATGGCGGTCGTTGTTAACCCGGGCCTCGACCGATCCGGTATGAAATTCGTACTGACGATTCGCATGGTTAAATTTGGCAATGTTTTACGCCGGATGCCCTTCCTGACGCAACCCTCTCTATTTATCCGGGCTTGGGACCGGCACAGAAGTCACTGGACTGTGACCCCCATGGCTAGATTCCCCCATGGCTAGATTTAAACGCAGCGCTCTGTGTGTAGTTACAGTAAATGGACTAAACAAAGCTTCGAGGCAAATAACTTGCCTCTATGATTTTCTGTATTCGAGTTACTCGGAGGAATCGTTTCAGCCTTATTTTACTCTTTCAACAAACCCACTGAACAACAAAGAAAAAACAAAAGTTTTTTTTTAACAATGGCCATAGCGTGTGCATTTGGGCATGTGAGCATGCATGTGCTTGATCATCCCATATACATTGTATTCATATCCAGCCTGACTGATGAAGATAAAGTGGCTAGATAAATGAATGCTAATGATCCCTTTATCTCTTTTAGTTTAGTCAGGGTAATGGTGGATGTATTACAGAAACACTGGCTAGAATGAACCATGTATGGCAGTGCAGAATCATACTAAACACATGTGTGCTGTAATATCATGTATCATCTTTCTCGGTCTCTCAGTACTCACCACACCACCTCTCCAATGTTAGAGGAAATGAGGTAGCGGATAAACTGCTTCATGTTGTTATAGATGGCACGACCCTCCTCTACTGCAGCCACTATGGTGGAGAAGTTATCGTCTGCTAGGATCATCTCGGAGGCTGATTTAGCCACCGCCGTCCCTGAGCCCATTGCTATCCCGATCTCAGCCTTCTTCAGAGCTGGAGCATCGTTCACTCCATCACCGGTCTGAGAGAGGGGGGGAAAGGTGGATTAGTATGTTAGCCAGTTTATTCATATAAATCAGGGACAAAAAAACCCTATACATTAAATAAAGGAAAAAGGAACTAATTTCAGGAATGAATACTATATAATGGCGATATACACAAGATATATATAAAACAGAAAGTGAAATATAAAAATACAGAAATATTAAATAAGAATTCATGAACAAATGAATGGGCAAATAAATACACAGACAATTAAAATGACCAATATACTGCATAAAGCCAGATATTAATGGAGAATATATATTATACACATAAGCTTAAATGATATGAGATTTGTTTGATTTGTATTCACCATAGCTGTAATATCGCTGAGGCTCTGGAGGTACTCTACGATGCGGCTCTTGTGGGTGGGTTCAACACGGGCGAAGCAGCGGGCAGTGCGGCAAGCTTGTCGCTGCAGGTGGGGTGGCAGCTCGTCAAATTCTCGCCCGGTCAGGCCTCCACCAAATGGCGCACCATGTGCTTCCTCTTCCTCCTGCTCTGTGATGATCCCAACACGTCTGCAGATCGACAGTGCCGTGCCTTTATTGTCACCTGCATGCCACGCAGAAATTAGTACTGCTTGTGAATTGTGAAATATTGTGTAGTTGTTGTATTATTGTGACTCTTTGGTGTGCTAGACATCAAACTGCAATACAGAACACACAAGATATTGTTATCAAGGATGGTGAAAAATATTGACATCTGCCATTTTTTAATACGCAACTTTGGACTGGAGACTTTTTATTTTATTTTATTTTTATTATTTTGAGGTTTAGATTTAGCTAGGCAGAGTAACTCAAGCACAAATTACATATAAGAGTATTTAGCTAGTGATATTTTTTCATGTTATATGTTAGCTTCAAAACAGGACATTTCATTTCATTTCATTTCATTTCATTGTCTTCCGCTTTTCCGGAGCCGGGTCGCGGGGGCAGCAGTCTAAGCAGGGATGCCCAGACCTCCCTCTCCCCAGACACTTCCTCCAGCTCTTCCGAAGGGACCCCGAGGCGTTCCCAGGCCAGCCGAGAGACATAGTCTCTCCAGCGTGTCCTGGGTCTTCCCCGGGGCCTCTTCCCGGTGGAGCATGCCCGGAACACCTCTCCAGGGAGACGTCCCGGAGGCATCCGAAACAGATGCCCGAGCCACCTCAACTGCCCCCTTTCGATGTGGAGGAGCAGCGGCTCTACTCCGAGCTCCTCCCGGGTGACAGAGCTCCTTACCCTATCTCTAAGGGAGCACCCCGCCACCTTACGTAGGAAGCTCATTTTGGCCGTTTGTATCCGGGATCTTACCCTTTCGGTCATGACCCAGAGCTCATGACCATAGGTGAGAGTAGGAACGTAGATTGACTGGTAAATTGAGAGCTTCGCCTTCCGGCTCAGCTCCTTCTTCACCACAACAGACCGGTACATAGGCCGCATTACTGCTGCCGCTGCACCGATCCGTCTGTCAATCTCACGATCCATCCTTCCCTCACTCGTGAACAAGACCCCGAGATACTTAAACTCCTCCACTTGAGAAAGGACCTCCCCTCCAACCTGGAGGGTGCAAGCCACCTTTTTCCGGTCGAGAACCATGGCCTCCGATTTGGAGGTGCTGACCCTCATCCCAGCCGCTTCAAACTCAGCTGCAAAACACTCCAGTGCATGCTATAAGTCCAGGCTTGAAGGAGCCAACAGGACAACATCATCTGCAAAAATCAGTGATGAAATCCTGTGGTCCCCAAACCGGACTCCCTCCAGCCCCTGGCTGCACCTAGAAATTCTGTCCATAAAAACAATGAACAGAACCGGTGACAAAAGACAGCCCTGTCGGAGTCCAACATGCACTGGGAACAGATCTGACTTACAGCTGGCAATGCAAACCAAGCTCCTGCTCCGGTTATATAGAGACCGAACAGCCCTTAACAGAGGGCCACGGACCCCGTACTCCCAGAGCACCTCCCACAGAATGCCACGAGGGACACGGTCAAAAGCCTTCTCCAAGTCCACAAAACACATGTGGACTGGTTGGACAAACTCCCACAAACCCTCGAGCACCCTGTGGAGGGTATAGAGCTGGTCCAGGGTTCCACGACTAAGTCGAAAACCGCATTGCTCCTCCTGTATCCGAGGTTCGACTAACGGTCGGACTCTCTTCTCCAGTACTCTGGAATAGACTTTCCCTGGGAGGCTGAGGAGTGTGATCCCCCTATAGTTGGAACACCTCCTCTGGTCCCCCTTCTTAAAAAGAGGGATCACCACCCCGGTCGCCCAGTCCAGAGGCACTGTCCCTGACCGCCACGCTATGTTGCAGAGACGTGTCAGCCAAGACAGCCCCACAACATCCAGAGACTTAAGGTACTCAGGGCGAATCTCATCCATCCCCGGTGCCTTGCCACCAAGGAGCTGCTGAACTACCTCAGTGACCTCAGCTTGGGTGATGAATGAATCTACCTCTGAGTCCTCAGCCTCTGGTTCCTCTACGGAAGGCGTGTCAGTGGGGTTGAGGAGATCCTCGAAGTATTCCTTCCACCGTCCAACAATATCCCCAGTCGAGGCCAGCAACTCTCCACCTCCACTGTAAACAGTGTTGGCAGAGCTGCTTACCCCTTCTGAGGCGCCGAACGGTCTGCCAGAATTTCCCCGAGGCCGTCCGATAGTCCTTCTCCATGGCCTCACCGAACTCCTTCCAGACCCAAGTTTTTGCTTCCGAGACCACCACGGCTGTAGTTCGCTTGGCCTGCCGGTATGCCTCAGCTGCCTCCGGAGTCCCCTGAGCCAACCAGGCTCAATAGGACTCCTTCTTCAGCTTGACGGCATCCCTTACTTCCAGTGTCCACCACGGGATTGCCGCCGCGACCGGCACCAGAGACCTTATGGCCACAGCTCCGGATGGCTGCATCAACAATGGAGGAGGAGAACATGGTCCACTCAGACTCAATGTCCCCAACCTCCCTCGGGATCTAGTTGAAACTCTCCTGGAGGTGGGAGTTGAAGACCCCCCTAACAGAGGGATCAGCAAGACGTTCCCAACAGACCCTCACAATACATTTGGGCCTGCCAAGTCTGTCCGGCATCCTCCTCTGTAAGCTGATCCAACTCACCACCAGGTGGTGATCGGTTGACAGCTCTGCCCCTCTCTTCACCCGAGTGTCCAAGACATGCGGCCGAAGGTCAGATGACACGACCACAAGGTCGATCATTGATCTCCGGCCTAGGGTGTCCTGGTACCACGTGTACTGATGGGCACCCTTATGCTTGAACATGGTGTTCATTATGAACAAGCTGTGACTAGCACAGAAGTCCAGCAACAGGACACCACTTTAGTTCAGATCAGGGGGGCCGTTCCTCTCAATCACGCCCCTCCAGGTATCACTGTTGTTGCCCACATGGGCGTTGAAGTCCCCCAGCAAAACTATGGAGTCCCCAGTTGGAGCACCTTCCAGCACCCCTCGCAGGGTCTCCAAGAAGGTTGGGTACTCCACACTGCCGTTCGGCCCATAAGCCGAATCAACAGTGAGACACCTATCCCCAGCCCGAAGGCGCAGGGAAACAACCCTCTCGTTTACCGGGGAAAACTTCAGCACATGGCGGCTGAGCTGGGGGGCTATAAGCAAGCCCACCCCAGCCTGACGCCTCTCACCATGGGGCACTCCAGAGAAGAAGAGGGTCCAACCTCTCACAAGGAGTTGGGTTCCAGAGCCCAGGCTGTGCGTGGAGGCAAGCCCGACTATCTCTAGCCGGTACCGCTCAACCTCCCTCACCAGCTCAGGCTCCTTCCCCCCCAGTGAGGTGACATTCCATGTCCCAAAAGCCAGATTCTTTGTCCAGGGTTTGGGTCGTCAGGGCCCCCGCCCATGACTGCTACCCAAAACACATTGCACCGGACCCTTATGCTCCTTCCTGCGGGTGGTGAGCCTACGGGAAGGTGAGCCTACATCTTTTCTTTGGGCTGTGCCCGGCCGAGTCCCGCAGGCAAAGATTTGGCCACCAGGCGCTCGCCTGCGTGCCCCAACCCCAGGCCTGGCTCCAGGGTGGGGCCCCGGTGACGCCAGTCCGGGTGACGTAACGGTCCTTGATTTTATTTCCATAAAGGTTTTGAACCGCTCTTAGTCTGACCCGTCACCTAGAACCCGTTTGCTTTGGGAGACCCTACCAGGAGCACTAGGCCCCTGACAACATGGCGCCTAGGTTCATTCAGGTACTCAAACCCCTCCACCACAATAAGGTGGCGGTTCAAGGAGGGGTACATCACAGGACATCACACTATATAATATTAGATATGTTTATCAAATTTCTAAAGCTTGCAAGTGTATTGTAAATAAAATGTCTTTCAGTATCATTATTTCATATCATAACCTGCTATAATGAATAGACAATAAAAGTGATTTCATATACACACATACATACTGTAGACTTACCAGTAATCATGATGACGCGTATACCAGCCTGCCTGCACATGCGTACAGCGTTCAGCACCTCCTTTCTTGGAGGGTCCAACATCCCGACACAGCCCACAAACGTCAGCTCCAACTGCAGGAAAGGAACATATACTGTACACTGACCAAGCATAACATTATGACCACCTGCCTAATATTGTGTTGGTCCTCCTTTTGCTGCCAAAACAGTCCTGACCCGTCATTCACTGTGTATTCTGACACCTTTCTATCAGAAGCAGCATTAACTTCTTCAGCAATTTGAGCAACTGTAGCTCGTCTGTTGGATCGGATCACACGGACCAGCCTTCGCTCCCCATGTGCATCAGTGAGCCTTGGCCGTCCATGATCCTGTCACCGGTTCACCACTGTTCCTTCTTTAGACCACTTTTGATAGATACTGACCACTGCACACTGGGAGCACCCCACAAGAGCTGCAGTTTTGAAGATGCTCTGATCCAGTTGTCTAGCCATCACAATTTGGCCCTTGTCAAACTCGCACAAATCCTTACACTTGCCCATTTTTCCTGTTTCTAACACATCAACTGAGGACAAAATGTTCACTTGCTGCCTAATATATCCCACCCACTAACAGGTGCCATGATGAGGAGATAATCAGTGTTATTCACTTCACGTGTCCGTGGTCATAATGTTATGCCTAATCGGTGTATACACCTGCACTGTGTCCTGAGTTACTTTTGGAAATTAGATGCAACATGAAACACACAGGTCAGTGTTCTGTGTCTTATGATTAATGCAATTTGGAATTTCTCCCTTTATCTTTAGAGTATACAGCCTATAGCATGACAAACCAACGACACTTATACACTGTCATGAAACAAGTTAGAGAGGCATCTTGTCTAGTCTATTTAAATATCTAACAGAATATACAGCTGTTCTAAAACCAAATAGTCTATACTGTTTCTTAGATCATAGATTATGGCCATAATAAACTATAGCTGTCATATCTTTCCCTTGGTGCATTCGCATTAGCTGAACAATTAGATCAGGCATGCACATCCCCTAAGGCACAGCAAATGTTACAGTCTTGACAATCTTCTATTGCATCATCCAGTCATGTTTCTTCATACAAGTCTAGGTGACAGGATGTGTTTTGTAAACCTGAAGATGTTTTCCTGATCCCCTTCATTAGTTCTACACTGGAAATGTCTGACATTTAAACATTTTGAGCAATGATGGGTATTTCATGGACTCTTCCTCTGTTCAGACACGAACTGATAATGACAAGGATGACGAAAACCTTTTCAGGCAACGTTTCATTAACAATAAGATAAATGCATCACCCATTCAATTTGTTTTATTTGGCAGTAAAGCACATGCAAACTTTTCAATTTACTAGTCTGTTATGTTATCTCTGCCCTTATCTGTCTCACCTGTGTGATGGTATCCTCATATTACCGGAATATAATGTCTAGTTACTTTCTCTTACTTTTGTGCCAAATTAGGGATTAACTCTGCTTTCAGGTGAAATGAACAAGCATGCTTTCCATATTGGGAAATATTGCCCATCCCTGCTCTACGGTTTGCTCTAACAGTACACATTGAGCTGTTCCTGAACTGGATGTGCTGCCAAGAGGTGTTCCACTAATCCTTTTTCCTCTAGCCAATCACTGGGCTTTATCCAGCTCATAAAGCATGTATAGCTGTGTTTGGGCTTTTCCCCATTTTTTTTTTTTTTTTTAGAATTTTTGATGAGAAAATGGTGCAAGAAATTAGGCTGGAGGTGCAGAATCCACTCAGATAAGTTCGGGAATGTAGATGATTCAAACCTGAGAGGTACCAGATATCAAATGATGCCAGCAGGTGAATGGTGGCAGGAATGCTAAAAGAGTTAGTGGTAAAACTGTTCAGGTTTCAACAGTATAACAAAAGTATCTATATGTTGCTTGGCTTCACTTCACCTCATACTCAGAGAAGGCGGAAGAGTTTTCCAGGTTCAGTGTTCGTGGGTCAGGTGGGGAGTCTCTAGTTGCCATGGCAAGGCAGCGCAGGGTGTCACGACCTGAACTCCACTCTCTTACTGTGCCCAAGAGTTGTTCTCTAAGGTCAGAGGTCAGGGGCAACCGTGCCCCACCACCAACCCGGATCCAACGACAACGCTCCAGAACGCTCTCTGGTGCCCCCTGGGGGTTACAGAGAGGAGGAAGTGAAGATGTGTTCAAATAGAAAGCTGAGGGAAGTAAGCAGGGCTCTCATAGAAAAAATCCTGGATTCATTTTATTATACATTTATTATTATTATTATTATTATTATTATACATTTTTCTTTCACTGTCATCCACATTGCTTTGGACAAACTTGGATAACGGTTCATTAGGCCAAAATTCAGCTTGAGTGAAAAGCAATTATAAACAGGAAGAGAAAAGACAAACAGACCTTAACAAACATCTTGGCTCCTGTAGCAGAGCGAGCCAGTTTGTTAGGTGAGCAGAAGACAGACATGGACTTCCTATCTCGAGAAAACTCCAGTGTCAGCTCTTTCCTCATTAACTGCTTGATCACCTGAAGGCAAACCAAGACAATGAACAAATAGGTCAAACTCTGTAGATGTGTACACACTGTAGACAACACTCACGCACACTCTCATTCACCAATCTCACAATGACCTTTTCTTACCCACCAATACTACTCACAAACACACACACACACACACACACCCTCTCACCCAGCCTATCCTTCTCACACTCACTCTCACCCACTCTCTCCCATTCACACCCACTCATTTTCACCCACTCACATACAGTCACACCCAGTCACAGCCACTCTCACCCACTCACACCGTCAGACCCACTCTCACCGAACAGCACGCAGTAGCCCTCTCTACAGGGGTGAGACTCCTCAGATCTGTTTCGAACACATTCATCTTCTCCACTAGACAGCACAGAGCGGTCTCTGTAGCTTCCCCCACCTTTTCATACACACCTTTACTCTGTGTAGTTATGGATTTGGATTTTTACGTAGGTGAGGTAGAGAGAAAGAATGGTTAGAACATGTTATGACTCAGTAATTGTTAATCATTCATCATCATAGGTACAACAATTATTTTATAAATTGTTCTATAATTTAATTGATTACGATACTGTACCACCTTATTTTATTGTCATACTATTTTTTGTTTCACTAATACAGATTAAAGTAAGAAAAGGCTAAAAAGGCACTGCTAAAATAATTCCATTAAAAAAGCTGATTTCTAATCTTTTTCAGCAATGTTTGTATTTATGTTCATGTGTGTCTTTATGTGTGAAGATGTGCACACACCTCATTGTAGTCCAGGGAAGAATCATTACACAGGGCACAGATAGTAGCCAGTTCCACCAGAGCATCATACTGACTACAGCGCACCACTGCACCGTCCCTATATCTGTGTGCAAAGAGGAAGATCTCAGATAAGAATAGAAGAGGATATCTGACATAGAGACAAATAAGTCTAAGTTCACAATTACATATATTATGTTTACATCATGAGTAGGCCAATAACACAGGTACAGATGTCAGTTGTAGTGTGGTTAGTCAGATTGTGTTTGTGTGTGTGTTCGTGTGTGTTATAAGTAAAATGTTAAAATTTCTCACACTTCTCCTTCAGGTGCATAAGTGGATCCAGTCACTGTAAACTCATTCAGAACACACCTCTCGTCTGTGACCTTCTCCACGACAAACATCTACACACACACACATGCCCGTCCACACACAAGCATGCACACGTAATGTTAATAAGAATCATTAAATTTGTGTTCATTATGTTTATCTGTTATCTGATTTACTTGTTAACTGAAGAGTTTATAAGTTATGCAGTCTACTTATAAGACTACATTCATGCATTTATCAGTAAAAATCACATTAGGAGGAATCTGTATTACATAAAACCCTCTTTTTTCAGAATCAGTTTCATCGTGCAAGCAAGATATCATTGGCAAAGTATTTGCCTGCAGTTGTTTACAGTCATAGGTTTGTAACAATTATGTAATGAAAAAAAAATTGTTAGGTAAACGTGAAAGTTAAACAAATGTAGTTTGGGACACATTTAAGGACTGCAGAGACTTAACTGCATTGTCTACACTTTTCCCTGTATGCATTAGCTGTTGAACATTTTTAGGATTAAAACCACTAGAGGGCAGACCAGAACCCAAAACACCCCTCGCTGGCAAGTTTATTTGCAGACATAACATGTCTCCTGACATGAATTTTTGGCTATGGAGCATCATGGAAATGTCATTTAACTGCAGACAAATTCTGTAGCTTTCTTTTTCAAAACCTAGTGTTGTCCTAAACTAGTTCATACCACAACCTTCTAGTATTTACTATTGTCTGAAAATCTTATTCATTATACTATTACCCATATTACCCATAGTGCATTGTGAATCCATTGTAAAAGCGATGCACAACCATTACTGCAAAATTTTCTTCAGAACACTGAAAGGTCCAGGTTTGTATATATAATAGCAAAATGAAAAATATAATTTGATAAATGCTAAACTAACAGGCAACTGTTAGACAACTTCAGATGAATGAGGCAGAGGGTTGAGTTGTCATCAACCGGCTCCTGTGTTCCTGCTTCTATCCTGAGTTTGGGTTATGCAAAGTTTTTATACTGTCTGCATAGGTCAGTCTCTACAGGGTTTTAAGATTTTGCCAATATAGAAATTAATGCAAAATCAAGCAAACTGCAATATTCTGAGGAGCGAGCAGACTTGCAAAATCAGACATGACATCATCACAATGCGCAACCAAAGACCTCTACGCATCACTCTGTACATTGTGCTAGATCCTTTCTGCATAATAATATAATTGTAATATATACATAATTGTTAATTCATAAATTACTAGTTCATCTATCCATATATGTATAAATATATATATATATAAATATGTGTGTGTATGTGTGTATTATCTCTACATACACTGTATGTTATCTGTTACTGTTGTATATACAATGTACATAATGCATACATATTGCACAGATATATAATTATATTTTTCTTTACACATTATGTGCTTTACACATTATGTATTTTACACAAACACACCTTGCACATACTTTTCTATGCACATACTACCTGCCATAGCCTTATTTATTGATGGTAGATGCTAAACAGCATTTAGTTTCTAAGTACCTATAATTATGACAATAAAGTTGTTTCAATCAATCAATCAATCAATCTATCCATCCATCCATCTATCTATCTGTATATCTCTCTCTCTCCAGAACCCCTGAAGAATGGACTGGACAGTTGACTCTAGATTTGAAGGTATGTTAATTCCTGCTTTATGCCCAGTGTTCCCTGGATAGACACCAAAATTTGGCCTTGAGTCTCCTTTACTACTGCCTTATATATTGCTTATACATATAACAGTTTATATTAGGGTCATTGCAATATTGTTTGGGCCACACAGTTAATGGTATTACATATGAGAAGGGTATGCAACGTGGAGCATGCATAGTTAAACTAAATTATAATGACAGTTTTAATAACACTAAAAGGGAGAAGCACACAATACAGGGTGAAGCAGCTGCTGTTACTGGCACAATCTTGGAACATCATGTCTAATGAAGTGCACTGAACACAATGGTGAAATTTTCTGTCTCACCCTGCAGACGGACATCTGATTAGTGGTGAGAGTGCCAGTTTTGTCAGAGCAGATGACCGATGTGCAGCCCAGAGTCTCCACGGATGGCAGTGAACGTACGATGGCGTTCTTCCTCGCCATCCGACGTGTGCCCAAAGCTAAGCAGGTGGTGATGACAGCAGGAAGACCTACAAGAGAGATGACAGAGAGAGAGAGAGAGAGAGAGAGAGAGAGAGAGAGAGAGAGAGAGAGAGAGAGAGAGAGAGCGAAACATAAGAAATAGGTTAATTAAAGTGGTGATTCTTAAGGAGAGTGTGTGCTACATATACTTCTAATAAATAAGACACATATCCACAATATGAATGTGTCTTTGTGTGTGAATATGCAGGTGGTAGACAATTAGACTGATTAACACACATACTTGTATGTAGGTTCACGTTACAATTCTGTTGAATTAAAGAGTTCAACCGAGAGTTTGATACATTCTGTACCTTCTGGTATTGCAGCTACGGCCAAAGCCACGGCAATCTTGAAATAATACACAGCTCCTCTGAGCCAGCTGCCACCATGTACAGGATCGCTGAAGTGTCCGATGTTAATGCCCCATACTGCCACACAGATCACTGTGATCACCTAGAGACGGCAAGAAATAAAACAGAAAACCAGAAAGGTGAGGCTTTCAAAGATTTCTGTATTACATCAATATACACATAAACTTACAGGCAGACGAGTGGGATTTCAGTGTCAGAATCTCAATAGTGCTCATCACTAAGATTAACTAAGTCAGCTAACTAGCTGGCACACAGGTTGTATATCTTGAGGACTAATGCATCCTCTAATAATCTGCATACTGAATGTTTTTGTCAAGATGTCTTTCTTTTTTTCCAGATCATGAACTGAGCTTGCACTTAATGCTCCTGAATTTCTGTTTTTTCATACGTACAGAGAAAGTCTAAAAAAAAAAAAAAAAAAAAAAACAGCAGTAACACATTTTACCCAGATACTTTTTATAAAGATACAAAGAGACTAGGGCTGAAACGATTCCTCGGGTAACTCGAGTAATTCCAATACAAAAAATCATCAAGGCAAATTAGTTGCGTCGAAGCTTCATTTAGTCCATTTACTGTAACTACACACAGAGCACTGCGTTTCCCCCCCACGGACCATTATTACTGACGGACAACCCGCTAAACTCTGGGAGAAACAAAACAGAAAGAAAACTCTGTACAGTGTGATTACTGTAAGATTGAACTGGTTTACCACAACAGTACAATATCTCATTCAAAAACACCCGGTCCATGGAGTCGACACAAGCTAACGTTAGCATTCGCACTTAGCTTAAATCAATATGATTGCTAGTTGAAATTAAGGCCCGTAAAAATGTATGTGAATTGTGGCTACATATAGTGACTATTTAAGACCGTAATTCAGTATAGTGGCTGGTTATGATGTCCCTAATTTTTGTGAAAGCCTAATCGTCATTCATGTTGATAGCCTCTCTCTCTGTCACTCACACACACACACCAGAATGTAGAGAGACATTTAAGAGGGTTTATTTTCCAAATAACTCTAATTTCATGTTACAGAAAAATGTGTTAAGAAATTTTATGTGTATAGACTATTGTTCCAAGTTACATTTCTGTCCACTAATTTTTGCTTCTTACAAAAGCCACAAAGTCTTCCAGGAAGACAGTAAAGGCTTATGTCCTGCTTGAGTTTGTAGTTAGACTGAAACTTGAAAGTTAAGTTGCACAACATAAATGCAATGTTTAGGTATTATTATTATTATTGTTATTATTATTATTATTATTATTATTATTATTATTATTATGTTTTAGGTTGTACTGTTTACGTTTGTTTTTATAAGTAATTAAGCTTTTTTTATTTATATATTTGTATTTGAATTTTGAATGCAATATGTCAATTAAATGCACTAAATGGGTTCAGAGTTTATTTTTATTTCTCTAAATAGGAAACAACTTAGTTGCTCATTTTAAGAGACCTGTCTTATTTTCTCTTGCATATTTACTATTCCTCTTTAATAAAGAAAAAGTACTTATTATCCGATTACTCGATTAATCGATGGAATAATCGGTAGAATATTCGATTACGAAAATAATCGATAGCTGCAGCCCTAAAAGAGACACAATCTTTTTAACAGAGAGAAAGCAGATGAACAGGGTGATCTGTATTAGATCAACAGTGACTATATTATTTATATATCATACGGCTGTACCGTTACCAAAGAAGCAGATAAAATTGCACATTTGGTTAAAATCTTAAAACAGCCTGATATAAAGAAAAACGTGTGAAGGAGGGGAGGGTGTGTAATCAGAGATCATGTAAGAGGATAGTGTGTATGTGGGAAATGAGGAAAAAATGAAATATTATTTAAAGAAAATCCTTTCTGCAAAGTTAGTTATGAACAGGGTAGTGAGAAAATGGCAGCGTGTGCGAAGAGTGTGAGAGTGTAGGAAGGCAGAAAGCATAAGAACAAAAGCGACAGTAAAAATAAACGGAGCACAGTACCTTTGAGAGTTGCTCCCCGAACTGGTCTAGTTTTTGCTGCAAAGGAGTCCTTTCTGGGTCTGTGGCTGCCATCTCATCCCTGATTTTGCCGATTTCTGTCTGGACTCCGGTAGCCACCACAACTCCGATTGCTCTCCCGGCTGCAATGTTCGTGCCCTGTGTATCAACACACACACAACACCTGGGATCATTTGCAAAATATGAACTCTAGGTGACTGTATTTATAATCTGTTACTGTTATAATATTAAGAGATGAGTTTTACCGCTTACATGAGAGGCTTCATTAGTAGTGTGGCAAAAATCCTCAACACAACTCTAGTCCACACTGATGCAAAATATATTAAATCGAAATAATATATTGGATATATTTTTAATATCTTAAGTTTATAAATGTAAAATAATTTGGAAGTGACTTTCTGAAATTTCTTGGCATTAAAGGGGCAAATCACTTACAACCCCAGACTTTGGAACAATTAATGAAACATCTGTAATCAAAGCTAATGATGAGGAAAAATGAAGAGTTGAGTGCTATCCACTGCATGTAATTATTGTGAATCACTTATTTATTAAGGTGGCTTTAAAATGACTGGTCTAGAAGCACTTTTAAACATACAAACTACACCTTTAATACTAGCAGAGCTGTAGGTCTGAACATGGCTTCACTACCAACTAATGGTGTGCTTTTACTACATGCAAGAGCCATTAGAGCTTCTCAGCTGGAGGGAAGTAATGGAAGTTTTGGAGTACGTTTGCGTGTGGTCTTTGAGGCTGATGCACACTGGTCATTATCCGTATGAAAGCTCAAAGTGCTTGTGACATCATTTCACCAACCAAGTGAGAGCAAAAAACACGTCTGATGTTTTATTCAGCACACGTGTAGGCCCAACACACACACACAGTGCAAATAAACCTGTCATGTGCACAATAACAAAATATCTCAGGCACATCGTAGCACTTTTTACACACACTCAAACAAAAGTTACGGCATTTAAAGACATGATTCTCATATACACACTTACAGAAAAAAGCATGTTCTTCTTGTCCTGGTTTACAGCGCGTGGATCAGGGACAGGATCTGTGTGTTTGAGCACTGAAACAGACTCCCCTGTCAAAATGGACTGATCCACTCTCAGAGTGGTGGAACGAATGGAGGTCAGTCTGATGTCCGCTGGCACCTTATCACCCACTGCAGAAAAGGATCGAAAAGTGATCTTTCCTATTCAGGCTAAAGGCTACAAAAATCCTTACTATGTCCTAAACAAAACATTTAAAATATAATGTTGTTTTGGGATTCTTTTAAACAAAGTGTTCTGCAAAGTTCACGTCATGGAAATCATCCAAGCTGATATCTTGTTTTTTGGTATATCATGAGCTAGCAAAATGGACATAAGCCTAATCATTTCAGTCTGTAATCAGATACCAAAATGTCCATGGTGTTTCTGTGCCATCATGTCATCCTTCAGCTGTTCCCCGATTTTAAATCAGGGTGGTCATGTCCTTAAATATACCATTGTTATGGAAACTATATTGTAAACTTGGTCACACTCAGTATTGCATACTGAGAAGCCATGTACTTTTCCATTTCCAGTAGCTGCACACAGCCTTCGAGGTGCCAGTAATTTGTAATTATTAGCTCATGCAAATAGACTGTGGTATGTAAACACTACAGAATAACATAATTGAGTGATATAGCTTATGCTACAACACAGAGAGAAGCCTGATGAGGATGAAAAATATGCAAAATATCTGCCTGAAGCATGTTAGGACCAGACCTAGATAAATGATTACTAAACTAAATTAGGTACTTTCTTTAAAAAAAAAATTGGAGGCATTAAACTATGACCTTCGTACAACTTTGGCATGAGATGATATGAGTTGTGTGTGTGTGTATTGTGTTATGAGGCAGTGCATATGTGTTTGTACCTTGTGGAACAAGGCTTTGTGTGTGTTCCTTGTGGTATGAGCTTGTGTGTGTGTGTGTGTCTGTGCGTGCATATGTGTCCCTTGTGGTATGAAACTGTGTGTGTCTGTGTCTGTGTGTAGATGTACCTTGTGGTATTGTGGTTGTGTGTGTGTATGTGTGTGGTCGCAAGTGCTGCCTTGTGGTATGAGGCTCTGTGTGTATGTGTAGGTGTACCATGTGGTATTGTGGTTGTGTGTGTGGTTGCGAGTGCTGCCTTGCGGTATGAGGCTCTGTGTGTTTATGTGAATGTGTACCTTGTGGTATTGTGGTTGTGTGTGTGTGTATGTGTGTGGTCGCAAGTGCTGCCTTGTGGTATGAGGCTCTGTGTGTATGTGTAGGTGTACCTTGTGGTATTGTGGTTGTGTTTGTGTGTATGTGTGTGGTCGCAAGTGCTGCCTTGTGGTATGAGGCTCTGTGTGTATGTGTAGGTGTACCTTGTGGTATTGTGGTTGTGTGTGTGTATGTGTGTGGTCGCGAGTGCTGCCTTGTGGTATGAGGCTCTGTGTGTATGTGTGGGTGTACCTTGTGGTATTGTGGTTGTGTGTGTGTGTGTATGTGTGTGGTCGCGAGTGCTGCCTTGTGGTATGAGGCTCTGTGTGTATGTGTGGGTGTGCTTTGTGGTGTGAGGCTATGTGTGTGTGTGTGTGTGTGTGTGTGTCTGTGTAGGTATAACTTGTGGTATGAGGCTGTGTGTGTGTGTGTGTACCTTGTGGTATTAGGCTCTGTGTGTGTGTGTGTGTGTGTGTGTGTGTGTGTGTGTGTGTGTGTGTCTGTGTGTGAACCACTGCAACGTAATGACGTGTGTTTAGTGTTTCTACATTGCAGGATCTAATACAGTGCTTACTGATAAGCCACATTCTTGGTGTAAAGCAGTAAAACTGATTTAATTCACTATATTCAATCTATAGCATCATCACTGAAGTGTATGACTCTGCTGAAGCATTTAACAATGCAAGCCTGAACCAAAAACACCTACTTAAATTTTTCTCATGCCTTTCCTCATTTTTTGGGAATCTAGTCAAATGCCAGTACATAGTGAAAGTACCGAATCCACTCAGCACTCAGAACCCAAGACGGCTGTATTAGGGCACATAAAGAAGGATGTCAAACTTATTTTTATTCAAGACCTCTGGGATTCCTAGAATAGAGCTTAAATAGTATGCCAACAGTTACAAGCCTGGGCCTTAACCCTTTCTGCCTGCACCGAAAAATTTCCCTTAGTGAGTTGATTACCGATATTCACTAAATATTACAAAATGAACAGACAGTTATTCTGGTCACCCAAGCCATGCAAATAATCCCACTTCACCACCTCCTTAAGAAAACACTAGGTCTTTTTCCAGCAGTGTATTTATGGCTTCCCAGAGATGGACACTTGTGATTATAGTGATCCTGAGCAGGCAATGTTGATAGGCCTTTCAGAGCAAACAAAGGCCAGCTCACGTCACAGCGGTGATGCTCTCCAGCTGCAACTGACAGACTGACTGCGAAAGAATTTCACTCGGCTTGCAGAGGATTTTACAGGCCTCTTCAGGTTTGGCAATGTGATGATACGTTACTTTTAGCATGAAAAATCTTCTGACAGGTTTATGAGTATCATCAGTAATTTAACTTCAATATTAATATACGTAGATCTTTCCTAACATCAATCGACTTCTCTTGTATTGTTATATTACAGCTGCATCAACTCACTGATGAAGTATCATGATGCATTTTTGCTCATCACTTATCTTAATTCGCTCTAAAATGACTAGCAAACCTTCAGTGATATTAAAAAAAAAACATTTCCTCAAGTAAAACTTTTCTTCTTTCTGCGAACACTGGTTGACTGACTGACTGACCTCCTTAGACTTGACATTTTGTGGCATCTGTCCTAGAGAGAATTACAGCACTGGATCTCTTCCTATGGAGTCTAATAACATTGTAGACACTTAAAGATCTTGGACATTTTGCGCTCAGTGAAATTAGTAGGTTTAGACTGAATCTTCAATTCATACCCCAGGGTCAAAATTTAGAGACTGAGCTGATCATCCAAAACATTGATTATGTGTCATTTTCATTTAAAAAAAAAACCTTTCCCATCCTATCTCATCCATTCTCTACACCACCTATCCTACTTGGTCACAGGAAAACTGGAGCCTATCCCAGGGGCACAAGGCAGGATACACCCTGCACAGGATGCCAGTCTATTGCAGTGTACAATGGCACACACACTCACACACCCATTAACACGCTACAACAATTTAGAGATGCCAATCAGCCTATAGTCCATGTCTTTGGACTGAAGGAAGAAACTGGAGAACCCTTAGGAAACCCCAAAGGCACTTGGCTATCTGAGGCTCCACACACACACACATGGTGGAGGGTGAAATCAAACCCTCAACCCTAGAGGTGTGAGACAACTATTTGCTCCTTTTTAATCCTTGAAACCAAAAGTCTATCAAAATATATACCACATGATGTCTATCAAAAAAAAAAAAAAAAAACCTATGCCTTCCTATTCACATTTGTTCAAGAGACACATTTATGGACATCAATCATAAATGTAAATTTATTTAAAAAGTATTTGACCAAACAAGGATTAATGAGTGTTTGCCTAGCATTTTATTCTGCTACATTAATGTACAGGGAACAGAACCTGCTGTTAAACACAGTGCAGCAAAGGAGGAGATGATGAGTGTAGATTTTCTGCTTACCTGCCACTTCTACAATGTCACCAGGCACAATATCTCTGGCTCGAACTCTCTGTACACTCTTCTTGTCCTGTCTGTACACCTTCCCCATTTCTGGCTCGTATTCTTTCAGTGCTTCAATGGCATTTTCTGCATTGCGCTCCTAGAGAAACAAATACGACTAAACGTTTAATTATATGTATGTACAGTACATGTACACCGACCGTTCACTTTATTATGAACGCTAACCTGTACACTTGCACATTTATTAAATTATCCAATCAGTCATGAGGCAGCAGCACAATGCATGCAGATATAGATCAAGAGCTTCACTTAATGTTCACATCAAACATCAGAACAATTGTGTGGTATGGGTGTTGGTGCCTGATGGGTTTGCTTCCAGTATTTCAGCCATTGCTGCTCTCCTGAGATTTTTACGCAGAAGCATCTACCAGTGGTCCAGAAACCGAAAAAAACATAGAGAAGAAACATCTTGTTGAGAAGAGAGGTAAGAGTAGAATGGTTAAGCTGTTTCAAATGCACAAAACCATTCATTCATTGTTTACCGCGTATCCGAACTATTCTCGGGTCATGGGGAGCCTGTGCCTATCTCAGGTGTCATTGGGCATCAAGGCAGGATACACCCTGGACGGAGTGCCAACCCATCGCAGGGCACACACACACACACACACACTTTAGAGATGCCAATCAACCTACCACGCATACCTTTGGACTGGGGGAGGAAACCGGAGCACCCGGAGGAAACCCCCGGGGCACGGGGAGAACATGCAAACTCCACACACGCATGGCGGAGGTGGGAATCAAACCCCCAACCCTGGAGGTGTGAGGCAAATGTGCTAACCACCAAGCCACCGTGCCCCCCTGCACAAGACCATGTTTTTCCGATTTTCAACTGTCCAGTTTGGGTGAACCCTGTGCCCACTGTATGCTCTGATTCCTCTTCTTCACTGACAGGAGCGGAAGCCGATCTGGTTTTCTGCTCAGTGATTGAGTGTCAAATTTTGCTGATCCTGAGATGTTTTTCTCCTCAATACTGTTGTAAGGAGTGGTTATTTGAGCTACCATGGCCTTCTTGTCAGCTAGAAGCAGTCTGGCCATTCTCCTTTGACCTTCAACATAAACAAGACCATCAACAAGATTTTTTCCATCCACAAGAGATGTTTCTGTTTTTCTCACCAGTCTCTATAAACTCTGGAGACTGTTGTATGTGAAAATCCCAAGAGAATAGAAGTTTCTGAAATATTCAAACCACTTTTTCTGCCAACAACCATGCCCCGACATTTTCCTCTATTTTGATGTATGACGTGAACATTTTGTGAATCTCTTCACCTGCATCTGCATGACTGTGCGCACTGCGCTACTGCCACATGATCTGCTGATCAGATAATTGCATGAACACGTGGGTACACAGGTGTTCCTAATAAAGTGGCCTGTGTGTGCATCTGTACATATAAATAATTTCCATTTAGGACTAATTGCTCATAGGTTATGTCAAATATCCATATTTTGCCAGCTATGTTATCACACATTTACCTGCCACACTCCCACTATGGCATTGGCGATAAGGATAAGAAGGATTACAAATGGCTCTACAAATGCAGTGATGGTGCCTTCCCCTTCTTCAAACCAGGCCAGTGTCTGAAAGAGACATGAAATCTAATCATCTATAGTCCTTCCACAGAACATGATGAATAAGTAAATACAGAAAGAGCACAAGTGTATTATGGTCACAATATACAGCAGCAATTAGACAATAATGCTTCTGATATGAGAGGTTCTTATTAGATTACTAAATGCACAGTGAAATGTGGGAGGGGGTGTTGAGAGGGAAGACAGTATTTTAGCATCACAGTTGTGATGCGTCGATTCCCGTTAGTGCTTACGAAGGAAATGCAGGCCGCGAGCAGCAGAATCCGCACAAGCAGATCCTCGAATTGCTCCAGCACCAGTTCCCACAGAGACTTCCCTGTAAACAGAGAGAGGAAGAGTGAGACTGAATTAGAAGAACATTATCCTCTCCTCTTACTAACAGAGCCAGAACTACAAACACACTCTTTCAACATAGCTGCTACGTTAACATTAGGTTTTGTGACTGCAGATTCCAAATGAACTGTTTATGTGTACTAGGTTTGATACACAGGTAGGATTTCACGGTTAGTAATGGTATACGATGGTGTAAAATACCACAGTTTCGTTCCAAAATCTAGTGGAAAGCCTTCCCAGAAGACTGGAGGTTATTATAAGAGCAAAGAGGAGAATAAATCTGAACTGATGTTCAAAAAGCACATATAAGTGCGATGATCAGATGTCCACATACTTTTGGCAATATACTGTTTTGAAAACGGTGCATTCACATGTAAGGCACCTCAAACAGTATCAATCTCAAATTCAAAGAAAATGCTAATTTAATAGACATCATCATCATCATTAAAATATTACACAGAACAAACATTGTTGTGGGGGCCCACGGTGGCTTAGTGGTTAGCACGTTTGCCTCACACCTCCAGGGTTGGGGGTTTGATTCCTGCCTCTGCCATGTGTGTGTGGAGTTTGCATGTTCTCCCCAAGCCTCGGGGGTTTCCTCTGGGAGCTCTGGTTTCCTCCACCGGTCCAAAGACATGCGTGGTAGGTTGATTGGCATCTCTAAATTGTCCGTAGTGTGTGTGTGTGCCCTGCGATGGGTTGGCACTCCGTCCATTTGGCAACATTATCTATGAGTTTTATTCAAATTCATCCATGCTACACGTTGACTCAAATCCCCCAAAATACACCTGCAGGGTATACCTTAATTAGCCAGTAGAAAAGCATAGACCAAAAAAGACCAAAACCTTTATTCTGGGTTAAATTCTATGCAAGCAGTAAAGATTTTATTATGTAGAATTGAAACCTCAGACCTAACTACTTAAGTGCCATTAAGAAGTTCAGAAGTAGAAGAAATATGCATGTGGAGTTTAGCTTCAGTAAAATAGAGTGTGTCTAAGTTACATGTGATTCTGTTGAACTCATGACTTCAGTTTTGTATGTTATTTGGTGTATACATATAACTTAGTGCACAATATCAAAAATATTCAGATTTGAATACATCTAAATAAGCCTCAGAGAAAATTAATAAAACACACGTAAATTTTCCCATGTACATACTGACATGACATGGCACAGAATACAGATGATAAGATTTCTTAGCATTAATTAGCCTCACACCAGAGGATTGTGTTTCTTACCTTCTTCTGCTGGTAATTCTGCATTACATTGTTAGATCCGGTAAGAAGAGAAAGAAGAAGAGTTTATAATTAATTTCTTTGCAGCATAATGCTTACTACTTACAATACTTAAACTGAGTTAGATAAAAAGTGGTTTAATTATCTGTAATAAAGTTATAGTTGTATGTATAATGGTGGTGTACCGTTGGGACCCCATCGCTCGCGATTCTTCCTCAGCTGCTCACTGCTCAAACCTGTGGATTCGTTCACTCCAAAGAACCCTAACACCTCCTCGACCGTCTTGGTATGGGCATTGTCCATCCCTGTTGGCGAGAAGTCAGTCCTCACTGCACATGTGCTGGGACTTTCCCTTCCTATGACTTTCTCTTGCTTCATTTACTTCCAGCTTCATGGATCCTCTAAAAATGTCCCTAAAATGGGACTTGTGCCCAAAGTAATACCAAAATTGGCCTAAAGTAATACCTACAGTATTAAATTAATCGTACACTGTTCGATTATCTCTTATAGGCAGTATTTACATTGCTTTAACGTGCAGTCAGATGGTCTCTTAAGGAGAATTCACATACATCTCACATCAGAATTATAAGTTTTTCCCATGTGATGATGTAATAAAAAGGTTATCACATGAAAACAACTTCCTGAAATTGAAGTAAAGACAGGTGATCATAACACTGTGCAACCTGATAAAGTCACATGGCCTTCATGTAAAAAAAAAAGTAATAAATGATTCATATAAAATTGAAGACACAATCACTACATGTGAATTATACTAGCATTTGCAGTGTTTCATTCATGTTCAGTCCATCTGTCAATGGAAAAGTACCAACAGAGCACTACTGCAGACCAGATATCATTTAGATAATGTACCATCAGATTTTTTCAACTAATATGTACACAACAGACCTACTTAGATCGTCAACCTTGTATGTAGTAGTATTCATATTCATTTTCTCTACGTTTATTTAGTTTAATCTTCAGTAACTGCTTTATCTTAGTCAGGGTTGTAATGAATCAGGAGCTTATACCAGGAACAATGTGTGAAAGGCAGGAATACACTGTGGGAATAGGACGCCAGTGCACCGTGGATGCACACACCCACTCATTCACACTAGGGGAAATTAAGAGTATCCACTTTCCAGTTTTTGGGAGGTAGGAAGAAACCAGAGAACCCAGAGGGAAGCATGGGAAGAACATGGGTAACACCGTACAGACAGAAACCTGAAATCACAGTTAAACTGGGAACCCTGGAGCTTCATGGCAGAAATTCTGTATTGCTATGATGGCTTCAGATTTGGATCTTCATCTGTAGAGATTCTAGTCCTGTTCCCACACAATCCCTGTTATCTAGATACTTTTGTTTTCTGAATATTTATTGCCCAGCAGTGACACAGAACATTTAAGAACTCTTGTGCTGAGCATGAGCACCAGCCAAATAACATTTGGGCAGTGATGGGCTCTTTTCATTGATGGACTGGTAAATAAAGGCCAACAGTGTACAGCAAAAGATGAGCTACAGTTAGCAACTGATTTCCTACAAAGTGCAACTATAAGGTACTAATTATTGAGGGCAGAAATTCATTCATTTTCCTGTCACTTTTATTAGAGGGGGCCGTGGTGGCAGCTGGGTGAGAGAATCAGCCAGACGTCTCTATTTTCAACCATGTTCCCAAGACAACTAACAACATTATATATCCAGTGGGTCCTGGGCCTTCCCTGGGGTCTCCATTCTATTAGACACAGGAACCAACCTGAGGGCATGCTGTAGGGTGTGCAAACCACTTCAAAGAGCTTAACAAACTGGAAGAGCGGCAGCTTTATTCCAAAACTCACTCCGATTGTTGATCTCCTCACACTGTCAGAGAAAGCAAACCCAGCAACCTGCAAAGAAACTTTATTTCTTTTGGTCACCACCCACAGTTTGTGATTAAGTGATTAAAAAGATGTAGACTGTCCTGAAAGTTTCTTCCACAAAATGAGCTTCTGCTACACCACCACAAACCAGTATGGCATCTACATGTACTACAACCTCATGCCCAGTATTCCAGCTCTATTCACTGGAATCTGGACCTCAGTAAAACGGTTACTAAGAAAATGAATGAACTTGTATTTTGATCTGCTGCAATTATTAGTGTGGCACGGTGTGGTGGTGCAGCAGACTGCACAGTTTCAGACTTCCAGGTCTCAATCCTGGATCTCAACCCATACTCTGGTTTCTCTGGTTTCCTTCCCACACTGAAAAACATGCACAAATGAGTGTGTGAATCTATCTAATGCATAGTGCCCTGTGATGAACTGACATCCCATCCACATCCGGTGCATTCCCACCTCACTCCTGGTGGTCCTGGGAAAGGCTTCGGATCCACCTCATAATTGACCAGGATGAGAAGATGAATGCATTTATTATGCAGTTATAACATAATTATAACTGATGTAAGAACATAGAGGTGATGACAATGAAGTGTCCTGGTCTGTTCTCTGCAGTTCTCCTCTGGTGCACCTGTTACTTAGGAAATCAGATTTATTTATGTTCACTATGTTCACTTCCTAAACTAGCACAAGATATCTATCTATCTATCTATCTATCTATCTATCTATCTATCTATCTATCTATCCATCCATCCATCGTTCCATCTATCTATCCAACGTTCTATCTATCTATCTATCTATCTATCTATCTATCTATCTATCTGTCGTTCAATCTGTCTACTTCTCTATCCTTATATGCAGTTACAGAAATAAATAAACAGAAGGAAAAATACAACTGAGTTAACGTGTATTAAATCTCAGCAAATAAGGATGCTATAATACAGGGAGCTAGCCGGCTAACTAAGCATTGCATTGGGGGCTATGGCATGTCTGAAAAATGTAAATATTATTGCTGACCTGATATACAGCAGGCATGATTTATTGAGCTTGCAGTCATTTTTGCCATAATTAGCTACCTTTATTAACGGCACAACTGCACTGCTAATGCTAACGCAAGCTATATACAGCAATAAATGTGGGTTAATATTTCCTCTGTATGTGTGATTTTATCAGAGCTAGCTAGCTGGACTTGGGTAGAGAAAAGTGTACTCACCACTTCACTTATTATCGCTTCTCCTGCAAACCGATGAGCACCGTTACAGCAGTGATATAACACAATAATACAACCTAAATATTCTACAATAAACCGACTGTATTTATAACTATTCAGCTGGTTGGTTCCTGATACAGAGGCGGTCCAGAAAATGTTTTTTAGCTTCTATTTCCCAGCCAATTCTGCATGATCAAATTAGGGAATCCACAGGCGAATTTAATCATCCGACATTTTTCTTCCAGTTAAGGTTTGTTCAGTGCTACGTTTCTGCCTGCAAAGTAAAAACCGTGCAATGAGAAACCCCTCGCTTTTAATGTCCAGCTCTCTCACATCTATCTAAATGATCATCGTTTTATTTAATGCCAGGCCACAGAATGACATTAACATCGCCTTCTGTCGCAGGACCGATTGTCCAATCAACATGCAGCAAATCAGCCCATGAAATCATGCGGACCAATCGCGTTGATTGTATATACAGTGATCCCGCCTCCTGGTTCTTTTGCGGTTGGAGGGCGGAGACTCAGCTTTACCCCAGCTGATCTCCTTCGTTTAACAGGTGATGTGACCCTCAGTTTTTCAGTTTATTGTTGTCGTGTATCAGATAACCACAAACAATGTCCATTTTAAGCAGGACATTTTTTTAGATTTTATACCTAACGCATATCTTTCCATTGGTATAGATGTGCGTTTCGGACAGAAGGGTTGCCAGATTGGGGTGAGTCGCGCAAATCCAGCAGCATACTGTAAACTTATATGAATATTACACTCTAAATGTATATCTATATATATTTTTTCACAATCAATAAAATCCCGTTTAACATGCGATAACACGTGGACATTGACCTCTTTCTAATCGACTATGATCTGACTAAAATCTGGCAACGTTGTGCTGTTCAAGAAGCGTCATACAATGCGTTGCATAAGCATTCACCCCCTTGAGCTTTGTAACATTTCATACTGTTATAACCTGGAACTGAAATTTGACTAATTGGGGATTATATGTTATGAATCTAAAAAACATAACCCGTTAAACTAAAATGATTGCATAAGTATTCACCCCATAGCTGTGAACTTAATTGTAGTGCAATCAGCTGCCATCAGAAATAACATAATCAGCTAAATGGAGGTGACCTGCGTGTTAAAGTGTCACATGATCTTAATATATATACACCTGCTACTGGGCTCCCCAGAGTTTGTTAAAAAACATACATAATGAAGATTAAAGAGCTATTAAAACAAGTTCAGCAGTTTGTAAAAGTATTAGTAAGGTTTTGGTAATCAAACAAAAAAAAAATCAAAATCTCAAAAGATGGTGTTCTCAGGGTGATAAGCAGTGTTGGGTGTCCTCCAAATGTGCCTGTAAAGTCTACCATTTGTCCATGTGTGTATTGTAACTATAAAATGCATTATGCTGTGTGTCAACTGACAAAAAATCCAGTATTGTCAGCATGTAAGTAGTGCCTCAAGGCCAATCTGACCCAGTTAAGCAACCATAATTATCTGTCCTTATAGATGTTGCTAATTACTATCATACTCTCTTGATAATTCATTCTTGTATAGATATAAGTCTATATTTATACGGCGATGCCCCCCCTTATAACCTTACTGTTAAGAGAACTCCTTCTTTTGTTCTTGCTCTTCATTTCTTTTTTTTGATTATATGAACAATTATAGCTTTCGTCCTGGCCCTTGCCTTATCCCACACTGACTGGTCTGGCTAAAGATGGAGAAATTGCACAAATGTTGGATTAATTTCAGACTGAACAAAGGGAAATGGTTTAGGACAGTAATTTTCTAGGTGAACATCCTATGACCACAAAGTAACAACCACGATTTGCTGTAAGAAATTGGTTATTGAGGCATGTTACCCCTCCATCAAAGCTCTAGTTTTTAGAATAGGTTTGCAGGCTTATGTTATACAGAAGAAACTCAACATAAATCAACATTGGGTTGAGTGTTTATGTTTGAGTTATTGTTTTAGTTGTATGTAGACACACACATCTTATTAGACAGGCTTATTACTACAGGCTTCATTGCAATAAAATACATACTGATTCTTCCACAGGACTGTGCAAATAAGGACAAATAAGAATGCAACCAATTTCAGAGATGTGGAAAATCAAATATTAATCCAAAATGTCTTGAAAAGAACCTTAAAGATCAAAAAAAGTTAAGACAAAGCAGTTTTTAATAAAACTTATAACATGTAAACTTCTGCTGTATAAAAATGTAGTGTAACAATTAGCAAGCACAAATGAGAAAAAAAACAGGCAACATTCAAACATGACCAATCACAATAACCATGATAATCATTCTCTCTCACTGCTGCATCATTTCTCTAGCTGTTTCATTTTCTTCACCCATTCTTTACAAGGGGTAGTCACTCCAGAGACTGAAAAAAAAGAACAACATTTATCAAATGTCAGGCTATGTTTGGATCTGGACCAATGTGTTAGGAGTGTGTGTGTGTGTGTGTGTGTGTGTGTGTACATGTGAAATAAATTGTTTATAGCACCTGTGTGTGTATTCTGGGTCTGTACTCTCCTTCAGCAGAATGTCTTTAATCACCTGTGGGGGGTTCAGGCCATGTAGAGCTGCCCTCTCCCATCTCTGCAAGCGACTAATCCCTACACACACAGGTACATGAAAGAACAGAGATGTCTTGGTTTGTGTGATGAAGAACACAAATGAAACCTTTGTTAGTGAACTAGTATGGCATGGCTTCATGATAATGCTTATAATTATTTATTGCTTATAATAATAATAATATCCGCTGTGTGTGTGGAGTTTGCATGTTCTCCCCGTGCCTCGGGGGTTTCCTCCGGGTACTCCGGTTTCCTCCCCCAGTCCAAAGACATGCGTGGTAGGTTGATTGGCATCTCTAAATTGTCCGTAGTGTGTGATTGCGTGAGTGAATGAGAGTGTGTGTGTGCCCTGCGATGGGTTGGCACTCCGTCCAGGGTGTATCCTGCCTTGATGCCCAATGACGCCTGAGATAGGCACAGGCTCCCCGTGACCCGAGAATAGTTCGGATAAGCGGTAGACAATGAATGAATGAATAATAATAATAATAATACAATAATTACTAGTTTTCATAAAGTAACTGGATTATTCATATTATTCATAATAAGTCCTGAATAATTAAGCAAGTTTGTTTTCACACTATCAATGCAAAATGTACAATGACTGTAGATAGTTTTATTAACTTATTTCACTTTCTTTGTTCCACATATAAAAAGACACTCCCGCTCCAATACCAACAACACACCATTGAAAAAAAATCATGAACAACTCAAAGTTAAAGTTAAACTTAAAGTTTTATCAGCTGACCCCAGAACCAACTTGCTTTTGCAAACCATGCTCACTTGAAGCAAAATAAATAAACAAATAAATAAATAAGAGTACATTTGAAATCCCCCTTAGTTACCTGTACATGGGCCAAACTGCCAGTCCAAGTCAAAGTTCCTCAGCTCCTGCAGATCAATCTCTCTCTCACTCAGTTTTGGAGGTTCTGCATCTAAGATGGTATGACATGGTAATAACATAGCTATTAACATTATATTAAAACTAAATGGGTTGATTTTAAAAATCTGAATGCAAAAGTACAACTATACACTACAGACACAAGTGGTCTCACCTGCAACTGGGGGTGATGGAGGTTTCTTGTTTTTTCTGTCACCTCTCTTCACTTTCTTCACTACCTTGAATGTATCTGTGATGAGGCCACGTTTGGCTGTCATGTCTCTAGACAATGGTTCAGCGATGGCATTAATCGTGGATATTACATTTAACTAATAATAACATTGAAGGTTTTACAGTGTCATATTATCTCTGAATAGCTAGAATTCATGCACATAAACATTGCACTTTGTACGGTTTAGTGATTTTTTAATGGGTTTCTACGTAGTGATAAATGATAGGCGTGTAGTGAACAGGGCAGCTTGGTCAGCTTTTGTTTATCTAGGCTTTTCTGGCTATATTTTTCGATCACAAAGCAATTTAACATACATTTGCACACACGCTAAACCTAAAATAAAAACGTCTGCATGACCTACCTTTAGTTTAATCTCAGACAGCTACTGTAGCTGGTTTAATGTTGGCAGTAGAGATCGACAGTCTGTGGGGGTTTTAACTCCGTGGCCTGTTCGTTTACAAAACAAGGAAGGGGAGGACGGCTACGTACACGAACTGCGTCATGACGTCCATTTACATACGGGCTGGCGCATACGTCTACGCAAGCCGTTGATTTTTAACTCCAAAATTTGGAGTCGACTCTGATTCTGATTCTAAGGGTTGATTTGATTCCTTCAAGAAATTCTTAGTGGGAATTTGCCCATGGATTGCATTAAATCTAAATATCCAAATCTCTTTGAAATAGCACAGACCTAGTAAACATGTCAGACCTAAAGACCTATTAAACATGTCAGCGAAGTCATATTTTATTGCAAAAATTACATATTATCTTCGTTTTCACCCCCCCCCCCCCTCAGTAAAATGCTGTTTAAGTACTGATGTTTATGGTATGGAGGGAAGAAAGTCGTAATCGCTTTCTTTCTAATAAACTTTATAAACCATTTAACCCGTTATTTTAGTCATTAACTCATTTGAACAATTTGTTAGACATAACCACTCCAGATTATCTATTTGACTTGGAAAACACAGACATAACAATAATTAATGTAATATCTATGACTAGATTTATATAATAATGTAATCGAACTTACAGGCTGCTAATACATATGCAACTTCTAAACCAGGGACAAAAAAAAGACCTGTAAAATCTTAAGCGAGCACAATGAACTGTGTAGAATCGACTCCAAAGCTTCAGACTTGGCTCATGATCCCCAGGGCCAGAAACCAATGAACCGACTCTTTTTTTGTGGGATCGACTCCCAATGCTAGGGAACAGGTCTACTGCTGTTTTTATCTCGTTCCCGAAGAAAGAGTAATGCTGATAACATTATCTAACTGTATTATGCTGCCTGCTAATGATTAACGAGCGGAAGTGCATTTGATCAATTATTTTCGCCGCTTCGGTGTGCCCCTGGGTTATGAAAAGAGAAGCTAACATGGGTTGCTAGTAAGCCCCAGTGAAATGGCTAAAGAAGCTAGCCTAGCTGCATACTAAACCGTTATTAGCTGCGCTGCGTATATTCAGCTAGCTAGCCTGTGGTGTCACTGTATGATGCTGTGGAAGGTTATACTATACTATCCTGTAGTATAGAGGGCGAGATCACAGTGGGATCTATGCTTATCTGAACTCTTACCCTTTGGGAATTTTATTCATCCACCTTCAGTTACTACACAGAGCACATATCATCACTTTTGTCACACAGATATAATATTACCTATATTTACATCATATGTTGTCTAAACATCTGATCTGTTTCATATTTTTCTACCCTGACAGTTTACACATATTATTCCCAGTATAAGTGGCTTTATCAACCCAGCACCACCATAAACCATATTTAACCTGCTCATGGACCTCTTAAAAGCAGAAATGTTATTAAAGAAAGTCAAGCATTGACATGAATGCTGATTTCTTTCATCTTACTGGTGCAGATTGTGATCATTGCTCGGACGTGACAGAGAAGTCGCTGCCATGACTGACGTTCTGGAGTTTAGTGACATTTACCAGGAGGTCAAGGGTTCCTGGGTGAGTAGAAGGTGTTGTAAAGGTTTTCAGGGTCCATATGTAATTAACTGAATGTGTCTTGTGTAGATGGATGAAATAATTTATCTAAATAATTATTTAATTATTAAAATTAATAATTTTTTTTTTTTAGATTTTGCATTTTCTTCTTAAATTCTCTTTTATTATTCTTTCTTCAATGTTACAAATAAAGTTTATGGATGTATAATTAGGATGTGTAGTTATGTTACTGTTTGTACAGCAGTATATGTGACACTTCAAGAAGGGACTGTGTTTGGGAGATGCTTTACATGGACTGGTGTGCAAAAAATATTTTATTGTTCATTTGCTGAAGTTTTTTGGAAGGATTTATTTATGCAGCATTTATGGAAGGAGTCTCCAGTATCAGTCAGAGGTGAAGCTGGAACTGTACAGTTTCAGATATGGGGAACTCCTTCAGGACGGAGCTTGCTTTGCGGTTTCAGGCTTTTGTCAACATATTAACTTCTAGAGAGAGAAAAGAAGTAAGGCTGGTACGGGAACAGTAATTTAGCTTTTAGAACACAAATGATAACAGGGCTAAATTGTTTCACAGACATTCCACATCATTAAATGTACTAACTGTAAAAGGAAAGAAAGTATAATGTCGTCATTTAATAAATAAGCACTTTCACTGTTGTTATAAGAAAACAAGCAGGACAGTAACAGTAGCTCTGCTTTGTGTGGGTCATACCACATCACCCTGTCAAATTTTCCAATAACAACATGCTATGTTGTATATGTTGTATATATATATATATGTGTGTGTGTGTGTGTGTGTGTATATATATATATATATATATATATATATATATATATATATATATATATATATATTTATATATATATATTTATATATATATATATATACAGTGGGGCAAAAAAGTATTTAGTCAGCCACCAATTGTGCAAGTTCTCCCACTTAAAAAGATGAGAGAGGCCTGTAATTTTCATCATAGGTACACTTCAACTATGAGAGACAGAATGAGAAAAAAAAATCCAGAAAATCACATTGTCTGATTTTTAAAGAATTTATTTGCAAATTATGGTGGAAAATAAGTATTTGGTCACCTACAAAAAAGCAAGATTTCTGTCCCTCACACACCTGGAACTTCTTCTTTAAGAGGCTCCTCTGTCCTCCACTTGTTACCTGTATTAATGGCACCTGTTTGAACTCGTTATCAGTATAAAAGACACCTGTCCACAACCTCAGTCAGACTCCAAACTCCACTATGGCCAAGACCAAAGAGCTGTCAAAGGACACCAGAAACAAAATTGTAGACCTGCACCAGGCTGGGAAGACTGAATCTGCAATAGGTAAGCAGCTTGGTGTGAAGAAATCAACTGGGGGAGTAATTATTAGAAAATGGAAGACATACAAGACCCCTGATAATCTCCCTCGATCTGGGGCTCCATGCAAGATCTCACCCCGTGGGGTCAAAATGATCACAAGAACGGTGAGCAAAAATCCCAGAACCACACGGGGGGACCTAGTGAATGACCTGCAGAGAGCTGGGACCAAAGTAACAAAGGCTACCATCAGTAACACACTACGCCGCCAGGGACTCAAATCCTGCAGTGCCAGACGTGTCCCCCTGCTTAAGCCAGTACATGTCCGGGCCCGTCTGAAGTTTGCTAGAGAGCATTTGGATGATCCAGAAGAGGATTGGGAGAATGTCATATGGTCAGATGAAACCAAAATAGAACTTTTTGGTAAAAACTCAACTTGTCGTGTTTGGAGGAGAAAGAATGCTGAGTTGCATCCAAAGAACACCATACCTACTGTGAAGCATGGGGGTGGAAACATCATGCTTTGGGGCTGTTTTTCTGCAAAGGGACCAGGACGACTGATCCATGTAAAGGAAAGAATGAATGGGGCCATGTATCGTGAGATTTTGAGTAAAAACCTCAATCCATCAGCAAGGGCATTGAAGATGAAACGTGGCTGGGTCTTTCAGCATGACAATGATCCCAAACACACCGCCCGGGCAACGAATGAGTGGCTTAGTAAGAAGCATTTCAAGGTCCTGGAGTGGCCTAGCCAGTCTCCAGATCTCAACCCCATAGAAAATCTTTGGAGAGAGTTGAAAATCTGTGTTGCCCAGCGACAGCCCCAAAACATCACTGCTCTAGAGGAGATCTGCATGGAGGAATGGGCCAAACTACCAGCAACAGTGTGTAAAAACCTTGTGGCGACTTACAGAAATCGTTTGACCTCTGTCATTGCCAACAAAGGGTATATAACAAAGTATTGAGATGAACTTTTGTTATTGACCAAATACTTATTTTCCACCATAACTTGCAAATAAATTCTTTAAAAATCAGACAATGTGATTTTCTAGATTTTTTTTTTTCTCATTCTGTCTCTCATAGTTGAAGTGTACCTATGATGAAAATTACAGGCCTCTCTCATCTTTTTAAGTGGGAGAACTTGCACAATTGGTGGCTGACTAAATACTTTTTTGCCCCACTGTATATATATATATATATATATACATATATATACTATTTGTATATACACTGTACATTATCTCTGTTACTGTTATACATACAATGCACATTTTGCACAAATATATAATTACACATAACACTTCATATGCTGTAATTACAACTTGCACATACTGATATAGCCTTATTTATTGATGTACATATTTACATATTTATTTGCACTTGTTCATTTGCACAAATTCTACTATTCACATTTCTGATAGATGCTAAATGGCATTTCATTGCTATGTACCTGTACGTTGCAATGACAATAAAGTTGTATCTATCTATCTATCTATCTATCTATCTATCTATCTATCTATCTGTATATCTATGAAGTTATAGTCATGTGAGTGCTTATAAAAAAGAAGGCAGGGATCTTTGTTTTGACATTTTTTGATATGTTTCATATCTTTTTGAAAACAAAAATCTACATGATAAAATTTCTTTGGTTTACACCCATGGACTCTTTGTCTTGCTTTTCCAATTCTGTTTCTTGCTGTAGAATGATGGGCGTCTGCGATTCAGTAAGCAGATGGTGGTGTATAAAAGCAGTAAGACGGGCAAAGTGGACAGTATCCCCGTCCAAGAGCTCAGTCAGGCCCAGTGGAGGAGAGTCTGCCTGGGCCACGGCATCAAACTGTCCACCAGCACCGGACACATTTACAAATATGATGGCTTCAAAGATACTGTGAGTGTGAAGGATGTAGCACCTGAAAGCAGAAGCAGCTCATGCGCTTAATTTTACATTTGTGTCTTTTTGGTTTCAACAGGACTTTGAAAAAATCTCTGAGTATTTCAAAGATAATTACAAAGTGGAGCTGACTGAAAAAGACATGTGTGTGAAAGGCTGGAACTGGGGCACTGCTAAATTCAATGGTCAGCAAAGCTTCTTATTGTTTGATTTAATAGTTTCATATTATTTCATAATAGGCACCAGTTTGCTAATATCAAGGCAACATTTTAGAAATGCGAAGAATAAGTGTTATATTGCATCACTGTAGAATAATTGATTGGTCAGAAAGTGTTAATTTATTTCCTGTACATTTTGGGGTATGCTGTTATCACTTCAGTGTGACAACCGTAACCGTAGGCATGAATGATATTTTCATATAACACCCTTTGTGTTTTATTCCTGCATGTTATGTTTAGGACCATTGCTGTCATTTGACGTAAGTGACACTCCTGTGTTTGAGATCCCGCTCTCCAGTGTATCCCAGTGTACCACTGGAAAAAATGAAGTCACTCTAGAGTTTCATCAGAATGATGATACAGAGGTGTCGCTCATGGAGGTGCGCTTTTACGTCCCACCCACTACAGGAGATGAGGGGGCGGACCCTGTAGAGGTGAGTGAGTGTGTGTGTGTGTGTAAATTAGGCAAAATTTAGTTCCTAAATGTCCCTATGTTTTTATTTTAACCACACTATTACTGAAGCAGGCATTTTATCCCTAAAAATATGATCTGAATATTTTTCCTACTATGACCAGTAGATAGCTCACTTTTCCACCAAAAGGAGACAATGAAACAAAATTCTATGACAGTGTTAACTGTGTGTTAAAGAAAACCCTTCTGTTGCAGCTAGCTTCAGGGTTATTCTTACAGTAGGAACATTTTAATTAAGGATTTGAATTATTAATATAATCAATGCGATTATTGATACATCATCATATTGGATACACATTAGGTAAATATTTAATATGCAGTCATTTAAAGACCATTTATTGAATTTGCACTTTGTAGTTTCAGTCACTGAACTTTAAAATGATGCATTTTTAATATTATGTGTAAAAAAAATATAAAAATGCTGCAAGTTAATATGTGTTTTATAAGACAGTGTTGAATTTTGCTTTCTTGTCTGGTATCTAATCAACTCTGTAAATGTGTCTGCATGAAATTTCTACGAGCAAGTGGATATATTCCAGCCATAATGGTTAAATATCCAGAGTTTGAATATGGAATATGACACCGCTTGCATGCACATAACCCAGACGTATAGTTAGTGTAAAGTGTGTGTGCTTCCTACAGCCTCTGCAGCAGAATCAGCAGAATGCACACACTGCAGTGGATAGAGTCTTATAGCACTTAAATAAACACATATATGTTTTATTTAAGTGGAATTGTATGCAGTAGATGCTTGACTACAGCAGGAGTTATATTCTAAAACTAGAAACATAGAAAAACAGAGAAAAATAAATTTTATCAAAGATAAAAATTTGACTAAAATACAATACCTTAATTTTTTCTTTATATCCATAATTATATGTTTAATATAATTTTGATTAGTTTCATTTAGAACTTTAATAGTTAACAATCTAAACTATACACACTGTGATACACTATAATGTTAAGATAATAAATGGTGTACTGTGCTGTTGTTTTTTTTAGGCATTTGCCCAGAATGTTCTTTCTAAGGCAGATGTGATTCAGGCTACAGGAGACGCTGTGTGTATTTTCCGAGAGCTGCAGTGTCTCACACCCAGGGGAAGGTACACAAATGCAGTACATACATGCTTACAAACACAAATACCATGCTGCATTTTGGTCAGACCAACACTTGAGAAATTCAAAAAAGTGTTAAGATTAAGATCAAGTTTGAATTGCTTTGGTCGGGTGAAACATCTTGTTACTCTCTCTGGGCAGGTATGATATACGTATCTACCCCACCTTCCTGCATCTGCATGGTAAGACATTTGACTACAAGATTCCCTACACCACAGTGCTGCGTCTCTTCCTGCTCCCCCACAAAGACCAGAGACAGATGTTCTTCGTGGTGAGTGGAGGGTCTGAAAGTGTTTTCTGCACTAATTTATGACAAGCCCTCTTGCTCTAGAGGACAAGCAAGATGCTTTTTCTTGGTACACAGTGATGATGCAGATGTGAAAAAGTAGTAAAACCTTTTTCTTATGTTTTTAGTATCCCTGGTTTAAAGTTGGAACATTTTCATGAAGAATTAATGAATAAATATGCAAAAATATTGTATATATTGTACATAAAGAAAACATACATGTACATAAACAATACATCAACATAAATCATTTACAATAAATAAGCATATCAGTGGTTGAATTTTTTTTCCCTTTGTGCGTGTGTCAGCGTGTGTGTTTTCAACCTATGATTTTATGATAAGAGCCACAAAAAAGTCTGAAATTATGCAGTGCATCAAAAGTTTTAACTTATTTATATCTATTTTTCCTTTAAAGAGAGTGAGTGCTTAGGCCATTCATTCCAGCTAGCCCCGGACCCATAGCTAAAAAAAAAAACGTAGGCAGTATTTGAAATAATAAAAAATGCAGAGGTTAGGCACTGATTCAATACCCAGTGTCAGTATCAGGTCAGGCCAATACCAGCAAAAACGGCAAGGATATCGGAGAAAATATATCAGATATCAGATCCTGCAGCAAATGGCAATGCTTGGAATTGGATTTGTAAAAGAACATTTTTTTATAACTGGAAATGTTTACATATGGAGAGACTTGACAGTATTATCTTTTGTTTGGATTGATCTAATAACGTTTATACTGTATTCTATTTTCAGTGATTTTTGAGTGAAGGAGTTTAACCATGTAGTGCTTAGGTTGTTTTAAAGCGTGGTAGTTTTTAAAGAAAACGGTGATTGCAGCTCAATACACAAAATCTCCAGAGAAGTGCCACATTTTTTAGCTGTGATGTAGCTATTTCACAATGTTTTATCTTTCATGTCTCTGACGTAATTGGTGCATATAAGGTAATATGTTTGGAAAATTTATTGTAAACTCTGCGTTATGTTATTTAATATATGTCAATATCGTTAATGGTAAGAAGCCCTTCCGATTAGCTGCAGAGAGACAGGAAATGTGGGGGAAATGTTATGGAAAATGAATGTGGAGTGCACAGGTTACATAAAGTTCACTAAACACTTCAGTAAATAATGCTAGTTGCTGCCTCATCATTGGGATTCAACTTTAAAAGTTTCATACTAAATTGTGTCAGTGGAATTGTATTAAAAAAAACAGAGGTTGACTTATCATGGCCTTTACTTGGAAATAGTAAGCTTTGTAAGCAGTGGTCCTGAGGCTTTAGGAGCTCAGAAATCTTTTAGCTTTTTACATTTTTTCACTGTATTTCTTATCTCTGCTTTAACAGATCAGTCTGGATCCACCCATTAAACAGGGACAAACCCGCTACCACTTTCTCATCCTGCTATTTTCCAAGGACGAGGATATCAACCTCACCCTCAACATGAGCGAGTGAGTGAGCAAGAGTTGGAGGAAAGAGTAAGATGAAAAACTTTAAAACCTGAATGTGGTTCATAAGAGACATGATAAGTTAGAACATGATTGACAGACAACCAAGACATGGACAAAGAAGATACATTAAAGAGAGTTGTTCAATAAAGACTTCATTTTTGTAAGCAGTCGTAAATGCTCTTGTGGTGACTTTTCTCTCCATTGCAGGGAAGAGGTAGAGAGGCGATTCGAAGGAAAGCTGACTAAGAACATGTCTGGCTCTCTGTATGAGATGGTCAGCAGGGTTATGAAGGCTCTCGTCAACAGGAAGATCACAGTGCCTGGAAACTTTCAGGGGTAACACAGACACAGTTCACATGCAATTACACAACTCACTTACAATCTTACAATTCAGTTAGTGCTATTACGTAATCTAGCTATGTTGTATTCATGTAGCCATATTAATCATTCGTTTCTTTCTGTCTCTTTACAGTCACTCTGGGGCTCAGTGTATCACTTGCTCATATAAGGCCAGCTCAGGTCTGCTGTATCCTCTGGAGAGAGGCTTCATCTACGTTCACAAGCCCCCGGTGCACCTGCGCTTCGAGGAGATCGCTTGTGTGAACTTCGCCAGAGGCACCACAACCACACGCTCCTTTGATTTTGAAATTGAGACCAAACAGGGCAACCAGTACACATTCAGCAGCATTGAGAGGTAGAAAGCCATTTCCAGTTATCATAGTTATCTCTTCAAATATATGTTTTAGACACAATGATTAGATGCTTCACTATTACAGAAGTTATCCTTTGTCATTGATCAGTTTCACAGCTGTGGTCTTAAAGAAATACCAACCTAATCTTTCTCTACCACATCTATAGTATATATACCTTAGTCTGTCGCGTTCGGCTGCTCCCTGTTCGGGGTCACCACAGCAGACCAACTGGTCTGCACAACAACTTGGCACAGGTTTTACGCCAGATGCCCTTCCTGAAGCAACCCTCCCATTTTTCCGGGCTTGGGACTGGCACTGCATCCAGTGGCTGGGCTTTGGGCATTGGCTGGGAATTGAACCTGCGCCTTCCACATGATAGGCGAGAAACCTACCACTGAGCCACCAATGCCATATGAAATAATCTTAGTATATAGTATATATCTACAATCTATCTATATATACTTTTCCATCTCCTGAGTGGTTCAGCTCAAAAATGTTTCATTCAAATTCAATCAAGTTCATAGGCCCAGTGATGTCACAGCCATCCCTGGCCAGGAGCCAGTCAAGCAAAATTGGCTGTGCGCTCTGTCCAGGATGTGTGGCATCCTCAATTATCCACTCACTCACATTCTTATGATAGAAGCCTACAAGCAGTTGGAAATATGCGACTATACTGTATAATGTGATCTAATTTAATTTAATCTACTCCAGTGTTTATTACTTTTTTCTACCACCATTGAGTGTTATCTTCAGTGTAAAATATTGCAGTTCTCTTTACAATACCTCTCAGTGGGTATAAGGTTTAGTAGCATGATTTTGATTTTAGATCCATCACTCCAAACTAATATTACAACTGATCATAAATGAGTAATTATAGCCAGGCTTGATTTAATACTGCAAGACCTTACTGTAAATAAATAAATAAACACTACAAGACACTTAAGGAGACTTATGCAAGGTAATTATTCACTCAGTATTTTACATGCACTTATGGACTATTACAGTCAATACTGACGCTAACAACATACATTGTTTTAATGTGCTGGCTGTGCAAACCACTGCTCTCTTCTTCTATCCCTTCTTTTAGAGAAGAGTACGGAAAGTTGTTTGATTTTGTCAATGCTAAGAAACTCAGCATCAAGAACAGAGGCTTCAAAGAGGTAGGTCATTTAGAGTCCAGCGTACCATTCCCATGCATCATATATCAGTCATATCATCAGAATGTGAATCCCACGTGTTTGTTGTCTTCAGTAGATGAACTCATTCTCCTTTGTGTCTTTGTGTTGTGTGTGTACGTTTGTGTTCCTGTAGAAAAAGGTTGGTATGAACCTTGTAGTTTGAGTGCTCCTTTAATCAAATGTTTGATTAAAAATGTTGGATGTATCTTCTGATACAGGGTGACTGCAGGACCTTCAAGTCCTCATTAGCATGAAATTATATTTTCCACATGTTAGACTTTCATGGTTTAATTTCAGGTTACATCGTCTTACATTTTAAGCTCCAAAATTCTGTTTTGGAAACTTATTTGACCTCATTTGCTGGATAAAGGTCAATAGGGTGAGATAGGAGTCACTAGGATGTGCACTAAAATGTTAGTATACACTGAAACAAGTTAATACAAAGAATTTCTACCAAAAGCAATAAGCCCCTGTATACGCATATGGAGCATGTGCCAAAAATGTTTGTGTGAATATGTTCTTACTATAAAAATTATTACTTTATTAGCATGAGCAATTTACTATAAACCTGTGATTTGAGTGACCTTCAGTGCTACTCTCAGAGCTGCTGTTATAGAAAATGTATTACCAACTACTGTCCAAACCCTGCAAATTGGTGTTTATTTGATTTGGGCTTCCAGGTTGCATGAAAGGGTGTGCCCCATAACCTCTCTGCACTCTCTGTATAGGAGAATACTCTCTCTCCTCTATTGATCACGTAGTCAAATAGCCAAACATAGGCTAGCTAGCACTTTCTACTATGTGCGTTATGCAGTTTGAAATGGTATGGTTGGCTGGCTTAACATGTCTCAGAGGAAGCACGTGATAACCTTCAATCCCTCAGGCCAAAAAAGGAGAAAACTGGAGGAAAAAAACTATATTTGGTATTGCAAATGATTTAAAATATACAGCTTTAGTTCAAGGATACCTGCAGATGCCCTTTGATGTTATGTGAAACACTCTGGTGCAATTTTGCTTGGCCTTGATTACTTTGGGTTGCAATGGTTGTGTTCAAAACACAAAGAGTTTTTTTGTAGTTTGATTGGGTAAGGTGGCTTTTGTGTGAAAATGACTAACCTTGAGATTGAATGCGTTTCCGAATGTTCGAACAGTTACAATGCAATTGATTTCATTTCCATGATGGTAGGGTATGAAGGTCAGAGAAGACATGTACAGTGACTCAGATGAGGATCAGCATGACGCGTACCTGGAGCGCATGAAGCAGGAGGGGAAGATCCGTGAGGAGGCCAACGACAGTGATGACTCAGAGGCTGGCAGCGGTGAGTGATGGCTGACCCAGCTAATTATGCAAGCCATATATATGATTGCAAGGGTCTGAATGCTGACATGCTCTGTCATCACAGATGAATCATTTAACCCTGGAGATGAAGATGATGACGTCGCGGAAGAGTATGTGGCTTTGAATAAATACTCTATTACCCATCCTGAACATTTTTACCATTGATTTACAGTAGAGGGCGGGTAAACTGGAAAATATATTTGGTGCTTTTCCACAGTGTGTGAATCTGTGTGTTTCAGGTATGACAGTAAAGCCTCAGCCAGTGAAAGTAGTGCTGAGGGTGCAGACAGTGAAGAAGACAGAAAGAAGAAACCAGTCAAGAAAGCCAAAACTGTGAAGGAGGGAAAGCACAAAAAGGAGGTGAAAGCAGAGGGCATTAGAAAGCATTGTGGTGGAGTTAGCCTCATAATTGTATACAGTCTAACAGTGCTCACACCTTTCATATATTTCATTGTAGTTACTGAAGGATATGCTTTAATAAATGCTTTTAAATTAGTCCTGGACATGTGACATGTGTTATTGTGTCATAAAATACAGTACAATTTGTAGGTACACTACATTATTTTACATAAATATGCCCCTTTTATGCCTACTTTTTGTATTTTTATAGAAAAAAGATTTCCCCAAATGTAATATTTTATTTTTGAAATTCAGTTATAGTTACAGAGAATTTTTATATTTTGCTAAATCTTGGGTGATAGACCAATTTTCCTTATAAAAAAAAAAGAAATTATGCAATTTTAAATGCTAAGGCAAACTACGATTTAATAGAAATGTTCAGCAATAGTTTTTTTTTTTTTACTGCTCAACATAGTAATTAACGTGGCACTCAAAAATTTTGCAAATGAATTAATTTTGTAAACATAAAATAACTAAGATTTTTTTGCATACGTTATATTATAAATGATCCTACTGCGTAAGGATCTTACGTATTAACATACATACTGTGGATGTTTTGTGTTTGCTAACTTTTTTTGTTTAACCTTTTTGTCAAATCTTTATGTCAAGCTACTAATTATTAGAGAAAATAATTGTTTTTAAAATCATGTTTTGGGTGACTGAATCTCAAGGGTGCCAAAAACATTGAGGCCCTCAATTACTGCGGTGCCAGGGTACAAAAGAAGGCAGAAATGAAAAAAAGACAATTTATAGGCATTTGATAAGTTACTGAAGAAGCACATGCTGATGGAGCATTATTTAATGGTACCAGCAAAGAGTTAATGTTTAATACATGTTTAATCTTCTATATATTTCGTGGGCATGTACAGAAGAAGATGAAGGACAGCAGCGCCCCCAAGAGGCCAATGAGTGCTTATATGCTGTGGCTCAATTCCAGCAGAGATCGCATTAAATCAGAAAACCCTGGAATCTCAGTCACTGAGATTTTAAAGAAGGCTGGTGAGATGTGGAAGCAACTGAGCAAAGACAAGAAAGAGGTGATCATCCTGTTTCATGCTGATGTTTTCATGCTGTATTTAAATGAGTAAATATTTGTGGATGGTCCCAGGCAGTGCATAGAAACTGTGCTTAAGCACTTTTAAGGTCTTTCCCACAAACATGAAAAAGAGCTTAACATGCTTAAAATGAAAATGTTGTCATGTTCACATTTTCAAAGTTTGTTTGAATTGTATTTGCAAAATTTTTGTATTTATGTTTCACTGTATTCACTTTTTGGCAGGAGTGGGAAGGGAAAGCTGAGGAGGCAAAGAAAGAATATGAGCGAGCGATGAAAGAGTACAGAGAAAACAGTGGAGGCACCTCAAAAAAGTACTTAACACAATCTGTTCACAAAAACTTTACACTTTTCAGTCACAATTGGCTTCTTAAAATAATTACTACTACATACAGTCACATTATACTCATAGTTTAGCTTCAGATAAGACATAAGACAGAGAGTTTGGATTAGTGTTTAGTCTAAGACATGACAAAACATCAGCTTTGATCCAGATGTAGTCATTAACAGTGTCATTACATATCTCTGATCATGCTAATATGGCTTTAATGGACAAAGGCACTGTGATAGCTTATAATAGCTGTAATGATCCGTAATGGCGAAATAACCATGACTCATTTCTCATTTGCTCTATATTATTTTCCCTTTATTTCCATGAAGGCCAAGAAAGAAAGGAGGAAAGAGTGACGAGAGAAAGAAAAAGAAGTTAAGTGGAGGGAGGGAAAGAGAGAGGAACAGGACAGCCGGGAATGACAGCTTTAAGAGTCCAGAGTTCATCTCCAGTGAGGAGAGTTCGTCCGAGTCCAACCGTGGAAAAGGCCGTAAGCGCAAGGTTGGAACTCACACACGCACACACAATGTTAATGCTAAGCTTCATTTTAGGTGTAGGGTTTTTTAAAACCTGGAATTTAACCATAATAAAGAAAAGAAAATAATTGGCTGTCTTATTTTGAAGAAAGCCTTTGTTGAAAAAGTGTTAAATGTGTAACTGCATTGATTATGTAATTAATTATGATTAATATACAGACAAGTGTGGTAAAAGTTAGACGTTTGTCAGTCAGTGGCTGAAAGTCTCATAATAACTCTGATGCCAAAATAAGGACCATCACCTGTTGCTGAAAATGTTGCTTTTTTTAAGTAGACTAATTGTCTACTGTTTGTCTGTGTCTTGACACACACACCAGGGCTCAGATAATGAAGAGAAACAAGCGAGCAGCACTCCCAGCTCAGAGGAGTCTGGCTCAGATTAAGACACGCAGAGCATGAAAGAAAGACACAGGATAATGGAGTCGTCCTGGCCTGTCCCTTAAGAACTCGTGTGTTTTCTTTTACATATTCTTTCTCTGAAAAATGTTATCCATGTCAGTATGCATTCTATATAACACACAATAACGTGTATTACTGGCTAACCTGCTTAACTTTGATGTTTCTAGCAAGTAGCATATGTTATGTGAATACATTGGGGTCCAAAACTTCTCAGTCACTATTTAAATTTAAGCAAATGTGTGATATTCACCATGTTAACTACACGAGTTTTATCCCTTCCACTGAAGCATGTGTTCAGACGACACTGCATGGATCATGTTTTACACAAAATTGTGTAGTCTGTGTCCGCTTGAGTGCAAACTTAAAGCAGCAGGGTGATACAGCAAATACTAAGAAATACATGTAAATATTCATTCATTCATTGTCTACCGCTTATCAAAACTATTCTCGGGTCACGGGGAGCCTGTGCCAATCTCAGGCATCATTGGGCATCAATGGACGGAGCGCTGACCCATCGCAGGGCACACACACACTCTCATTTACACTACAGACAATTTAGAGATGCCAATCAACCTACCACGCATGTCTTTGGACTGGGGGATGAAACCGGAGTACCCGGAGGAAACCCCCGAGGCACGGGGAGAACATGCAAACTCCACACGCACACGGCGGAGGCAGGAATCGAACCCCCAACCCTGGAGGTGTGAGGCAAACGTGCTAACCACCAAGCCACCGTGTCCCCTACATGTAAATATATTTGAAAAAAATTTTTGGGAAAAAATTAGGAAATCAATTTTAAAAATGAAACAGAAGCATTTTCACTAGGCTCTCAGACTTTTCACCTCACTGTAAGTCTTATAGTTTACATGGGTCTGATAGTTTTAAACACGGATGTCAAACTCAAGTCCTGAACGGCTGCACTATGTCCTCTCTTCTTACACAAATTTAGCTCACCAAGGCTTTAGAAATTAACCCAAGAAGTTAAATACGTTGCTGCAGCCATTTAAGATCAGAGTCTGATACTCCTCAGGTCTAGTGTTAGTTAAACTGCTTTTACAAAGCTAAAAGTATTATTAGAAAATATTATTATTATTATTATGTTTTTCTATTGCGTTGAAGTCTCCATTCTGATTGGTCAGAAGGTGTTTTATTAATTTCCTAACACAGCACATTTTTAAACCAAACTCATGCTCACACTCATACTAATACATTACCATTTTATAGTAACAATTTACTGGGACTTGTATAGCGGACGTTCAGATTTTTTTAAATGTAGATATGAGGTTCTGTGAGGAGATGTTTATTTAACATTATTAAGAAGGAGTCCCTGATGCCAGCACTTTGCAACAATCAGAGGTATAGCTGTTTCTTTTCCTTTTTCAGCGTAGGGCAGAGAGCTTTGCATTTTAAATAACGTGCCGCATTTTTGTCTTATTAAGTTCAAGAGAGAGAAAAACTGAGTCTGATGAGAGAACAACTGTTTATAACGCAAGTGATAACATGGACTGTCTTGTTTCAGAAACAGACAAAACAAATTGATGTGCCATCATTTTATGAATTAAAAAAATGAATAAATGAATGTTTCACAAAGGTTTCACAGAATTAAACCTAACGGGAAAACAGAAAAAATATGTGTATGCCATTAATACAGTTTTTAGCATTGGCATGTTGCTGGGGTATAAGAGGAATAAAGCACTTCAAGATATATTGTAATTGTTAAATAATTGTGTTTTGTTCTTTACAAAATGAAGTTTCAAAACAAATATTATTTTATAACAACCCCAGTGCACTTTTACATTATTGCTGATGATTGCGTTATAAATATATTCTGTAAGTATTTAAGTGTTTTCATTATTCCTGTGCCCTTGTCATTTTAAGCTGGTATTTATTGATGCTTGGTGTGACCTGACAGGTTTTTGTGTGGATGTTCAGTACGAGCCAAAATGTTGCTCAACAGACAGTTTTTGAACAACAGACTGTAAGTTCTCATTAAAACCCTATTTTATATAAGGAGCCACTCGTTCCCTTTCTGAGTCTGGTGGGGTTTTTTTTATGATATATTAATTGTATTGTTCTCTGCAGTGTATTTTGCATCTTGGCTCTGTTCCACTATCAACCACACACATACACAGCAAACCTTTTTAAACATGTCAGTAAGTGGATGCCTCATTGTGGTTTTTGACAAGGAAAAGTGGAAAGAGTGTTTGGTTATAAGAAGAGCCTGTTTGGAATGTGGTTTGTGAAAGATGGGGGTAAGGAGCAAAACAGGAAGACAAGGAACCAGACGATGGGAGGCAGAGAGGTGCGGTCAGAGAGGATGGAAAGATTAAGGTTGGTTGTTGATGCTATGGTTTCAGAGTGGAACCAGAGAGACCATGTTGGAGTTAAAGAAGCAGACAAAGGAAACTCAGTGTCCAAGCAAGTGTAACTCGATACTACGCTCACACATACACACACACATTAGTGCGCATTAACTCTGTCTGATCACTCCATTTCGACTTGGATGCTCATGTCCGTTAGGTCAGGGTCTCTGTCCTCACATCACTGAAACTGCTTTTTACTGTTTTACAATCTTTCTCCACTTTTATGCTGACATGCTGGCCTGTCTTCAGCCATAAGCAGTATGTATGTACAAGATCATCACAGGACAACATCCATCTTTCTCATTTATGTTGAAATGGTTTGTTTTATACATGGTGATGAAAGAGATTTTACAACATTTCAAGGAAACTAGAAATAGCCGTTAACAGTTCTCATAGAGTAGCTGCGGACAATAAAAAGAATATATCTGTATAGCTTTAAAGGACAACATTTAGTTTTGCTTTAATCATTTTAGACATCACTGATATCATATATAGTTTGAAGCTATCTGATCCTGACTAGTAATAGCTAAATTAAAGTAGAACGCTGCACATTTTTGTTGACTTCAAATATATAAACCCTACCATGTTAAAAAAAATGGTTTAGATTTTTTGAACTATTTATAGCTAAGGAAACTGTTCAATATTTTAAATATTTATTATTCAGGACTCTGCAAGGTGTTTATTTAGACGTATGTCTATTTAAATGTAATTAAGTGTGTGATATCGAACCTTTATAGGTCAGATTTTTCCTCATGCCACTCAAGCCTCACAACATGTGATGGGTTTGATCTAAAATACATTGTTAGGTTTTACACATTTGGCCATTTTCACCTCCCAGACTTTTGGAACTCACTGTATGAGGTACAGAGAGTCCACAATGTATGATGCCGCTAATCCATTAAACACATTAAAAACAAGCAAAAAAACAGGCTGGGAGTCAATTGATAGAGGGTTGTTTTTTTTAAAAAAATTTTTTTATTATTCTTCAGTTTATTAAAGAATGATTAATGGGTACTGCTACTGTAGATAAGAAATTTTCCTTAATGGTTATATCAGGATCTGTGTATCTACTAGAAAGAGGCTTATTATGTTGATCGCAATAAGCATTAAGTCAGTAGGTTAACTGTTTGGCTATATATTTGGAAAGTCACCTTGGTTATACTTTTATACTTTTCTCTCTCTCTCTCTCTCTCTCTCTCTCTCTCTCTCTCTCTCTCTCTCTCTCTCTCTCTCTCTCTCTCTCTCTCACACACACACACACACACACACCACTCACACAGAACGCAGCTTTGATGGTCATTAAGATACACAGCAGATAGAATCCTCAAAGAGAGTGACAGATATAAAAAATTACTTTTATTACTTCATTTGTTTAAGCGACTTTATAGACACTTTCCTTTTAATGATTATCTCTCATGGTTTGTCTATCATAGATTATTTATCATAGGTTTGTCATCCCTGTGCCTGTGAGGTCACTTACACACTGCAGCGTATTTCCTGAAGGTTTAAAATGTTGCGACTGATTGCTCTGTTCCTCTCATATGTTCTGTCTACAAATCCTACATTTCTCATCCACCTTTTCCTTTTTTTCTGTCCATTTTTCTCCCAGCTCTTGCTCTCAAACCACTTTGCTCCTTATTGCATTTACTGCAATCTTATTCATCAATTTGTATTGAGTCAAGTCCATTTTCTCTACCACCCCCCTCACACTTTCATTACCTCTGCATCTCTCTCTCTCTCCTTTGCTCTGTCTCTTCTAAAGCTCTTGTTTCAAGAGAATCAAATCAAGATGTGCAGCACTCAGTATAGCTTTTGAATGACCGCAATCATGATCTGTCTATGACCTGCTTACAGTGCGTGTAGTGTCCCAACTTTTCTTGGAACCTGGTGCTTTGGCCTGGTGTGAACATGTTTATGGGAGAAAGATTGGAAAGAGCCCTTTTGAACTTCCTACATTATGGCAAAACCACAAGCTTAATGGTCATTCTTATGGCCATGTTAAAGGATGACCATCCTGCTCATCATGTGTATTTAATGTATTATAGTTGTTATGTGATCCTTCCTCTTATGTGTGGTCATTTGTAAAATGCCTTAGATACATATTTCTATTAAATAATTGACTGGGATAGAATGCACAAACAGTGTCTGTATGGGTATTTGCTTTGGTGGAGTAACTGGGAAAAAAAACCCCATTTTGTACAAGATGTGCCTCTCGCAATTTGACATTAGTGTCTGTTCGGGCATTATTATTGGATTACTGGTTCACTGTAAAGGTTGGATATAGTGTTATATTTCACTCCATGACTATCATGTCTAAATGTTTTTAAAAAAAATGACATTTACTCCTGAAATGCTGAATTAACTGAGATGTCTATGTTTATTCAGTAGCCTGTAGTGACTGCAGGATTATACAGTATTTTCTAAAGGAAATCTAACGATCTAACTTTACTAGATCGTCAATTTTAATTATTTGGATTAATATTACTAATTACTGATTCAGCTTTGAAGGGCATGACAAGATGTCACTGACTGTTACATCTACAGTCGTATGACAGATGTTTAGGTGGTTTAGAAAGGGGTTCTCAAAATAACTTTCAATGCAGAACAAACCAATTTCAGTTCCTGAACTTTAGATCAACTTTAGACCAGCACTTTAGATCTAAGTTGCATTATACACAGGCTCACTTGTTTTTGAGTTCTTGAGATTTGGTTTAAATCTGTACAATTCACATGACCAGTGAAAGAAATTACTCACTTTAAGAACCAACTTACTGAATTTGTTCAGAATCAGGAAGTGTGCTGAAGTGTTGTATGTAGAGTTTATGTTGTATGTAGAGTACACATTTATGTGTATCTCTGTACAGGTGTGTGTGTGTGTGTGTGTGTATTTAGCTACATGTTGCTACCGGGAAGTCTCAAAGAACCACATGCAGATCACATGCCATAAGGTTAGATAAGTTTATCTTTTTGACATCTAACATGGAACCTGAAGATTTGCAATTCTCTGTTATAGGTGCCCAATATTTATTCTTTCTTTAATAATAATCTCAACTGGATACTGTTCAGTTGTCTCAAACAAATATTCTCTGGAGCTTAGACCTGTTTGTTTGGAATCATATACTTTTATATATTCTTTGGTTTATATGGGTTATATGGGTTCCCTTTTGAGTTGGGTTTCTCTCAAGGTTTCATTCTCATGTATTTTTCAATTTGGATTTAAATCAACAGACTTAATGTTAAATCTAAAAGGAATTTCCTGGTTATGCAATTGCACTATTTGACCATATATTACACAGTTATAGAAGGAAAATTATTTATAAGCACACTACCTGGTGTCTGGTTCCCTTTTGAGTTGGTTTCCTCTTAAGGTTTCTTCCTCATGTTGTTCTTTTTCTTGCCCATTGTCACCTCTGGCTTGCTCATTAGAGATACATTTTGATCCTGAACTTATATAATTCTAAAAAAAAAAAAAAAAAGGTCATTTGGGACAATGTCCATTGTTAAATGCATAATATATATAAATAAAATTTAATTTAATTTAATGAAGTCTACTTCAGGATATTGTAAGCATTTTGATCACATAAACAGAATGCTTCTTTATGCATTTTAACTCTGAACTTTAATGACCTTTATGGAAAACATTATACATATATAACTGTGCATGTAGTTGCCACCTTCAACTACCATGTCTAAGTGCTAAAACACCAACCAAATAATATTTGCTCAGTGGTGAACCCTTTCCACCGACGGGAAGGATAACAGCGTATATTTGTTCCAATCAGTAATTTATTATTTTCCCTGTAACAGCACACACCCTGAAGTGTATTAATCTTCATACACCAAAGCAATTTGCCAACACTACCAATTGTCTATTTAATAATTAATGATGCTTTATACTTTTCCTCCATTTATTGTTACATTTGAAGTCGCAGAACAGCTACAAAACTAGTTTAGTTCCTCTTATCACTTTACTTCAGCTTTAAAAAATAAACCATCCCCTCACCAGCCTCACATTTTTCTGTAAGGATTACTGAGAAATCTTTAAACCATCCTGAAAACTATCCCTTGAAACTTAACCAGAAAACAGACCTCTCCCTGCTTCAAAGAGCTGATACAGGAGACTCAATTAGATCAATTTAGAAGAAACACCCAGTAGATAAGTCCCAGTATAGGTTGTGAGCATAGAAATGATAGAAGGAGCACTTTTCTTTAAACTGTGACTTTAATTAGAGCTGCACTACTGTCAGAGGAAGTAGGTCAATTACATTTGAGAACTCAACATTGTGGTACAAATACCTAACTAAACTTGATCTTTATTTTTAGGTATTCCTGATAAAATTCAGTAGTAGATTTAAAAGTTCTTGCTGTTTTGTTTTGTCTAGCATATTTTGTTATACGCATTATTAGGAAATCAAGCCTCACTGTTGTGTTTTGTGTTCTGGATGTTAAACTGTTATACAACTGACTATAGAAGTCACTCACATGTGTAGTTCACTCACATAGTTAATTGCCGGAAGGAACAAGTGAAATAAATATATAAATAAAAAGCAAAAACTATAAATATAGATCAAATACAGAAGACTATTGTTAATATTTGAATGGAATTGGCCAAAACATATATATACAGTGGGGCAAAAAAGTATTTAGTCAGCCACCAATTGTTCCAATACACTTCAACTATGAGAGACAGAATGAGAGAGAAAAAAATCCAGAAAATCACATTGTCTGATTTTTAAAGATTTTATTTACAAATTATGGTGGAAAATAAGTATTTGGTTACCTACAAAAAAGCAAGATTTCTGGCTCTCACAGACCTGTAACTTCTTCTTTAAGAGGCTCCTCTGTCCTCCACTCGTTACCTGTATTAATGGCACCTGTTTGAACTCGTTATCAGTATAAAAGACACCTGTCCACAACCTCAAACAGTCAGACTCCAAACTCCACTATGGCCAAGACCAAAGAGCTGTCAAAGGACACCAGAAACAAAACTGTAGACCTGCACCAGGCTGGGAAGACTGAATCTGCAATAGGTAAGCAGCTTGGTCTGAAGAAATCAACTGTGGGAGCAATTATTAGAAAATGGAAGACATACAAGACCACTGATAATCTCCCTCGATCTGGGGCTCCACGCAAGATCTCACCCCGTGGGGTCAAAATGATCACAAGAATGGTGAGCAAAAATCCCAGAACCACACGGGGGGACCTAGTGAATGACCTGCAGAGAGCTGGGACCAAAGTAACAAAGGCTACCATCAGCAACACACTACGCCGCCAGGGACTCAAATCCTGCAGTGCCAGACGTGTCCCCCTGCTTAAGCCAGTACATGTCCGGGCCCGTCTGAAGTTTGCTAGAGAGCATTTGGATGATCCAGAAGAGGATTGGGAGAATGTCATATGGTCAGATGAAACCAAAATAGAACTTTTTGGTAAAAACTCAACTTGTCGTGTTTGGAGGAGAAAGAATGCTGAGTTGCATCCAAAGAACACCATACCTACTGTGAAGCATGGGGGTGGAAACATCATGCTTTGGGGCTGTTTTTCTGCAAAGGGACCAGGACGACTGATCCGTGTAAAGGAAAGAATGAATGGGGCCATGTATCGTGAGATTTTGAGTAAAAACTTCCTTCCATCAGCAAGGGCATTGAAGATGAAACGTGGCTGGATCTTTCAACATGACAATGATCCCAAACACACCGCCCAGGCAACGAAGGAGTGGCTTCGTAAGAAGCATTTCAAGGTCCTGGAGTGGCCTAGCCAGTCTCCAGATCTCAACCCCATAGAAAATCTTTGGAGGGAGTTGAAAATCTGTGTTGCCCAGCGACAGCCCCAAAACATCACTGCTCTAGAGGAGATCTGCATGGAGGAATGGGCCAAACTACCAGAAACAGTGTATAAAAACTTTGTGGCGACTTACAGAAAACGTTTGACCTCTGTCATTGCCAACAAAGGGTATATAACAAAGTTTTGAGGTGAACCTTTGTTATTGACCAAATACTTATTTTCCACCATAACTTGCAAATAAATTCTTTAAAAATCAGACAATGTGATTTTCTGTATTTTTTTTCTCATTCTGTCTCTCATAGTTGAAGTGTACCTATGATGAAAATTACAGGCCTCTCTCATCTTTTTAAGTGGGAGAACTTGCACAATTGGTGGCTGACTAAATACTTTTTTGCCCCACTGTATATATATATATTTTATTTATTTATTTTTTTAATTACTTAATAATTTAATTATTTTATGCTTAGGAAACATTGAGAACACATGTGATCAAACTTGAATGATATAACAAACACCTGCATGAACTATCAAGCATCTTGTCACTTAATATCTAATTGGTTGCTATTAAGCCACTTACTGATTATTGATTTTTTTCTTGACTAATTTAGCATGTTGTGTAAGCATAGGCTTGCGTGTCAGGTTGAGAAAAGAGGAGGGGAATATAAAGAAAGTGCTAGAGGGAGGGAGGATCTGCAGCACACTGAAAGAAGACCCGCAAGACGCAAACAGCTCTCCGTCTTACTCTTGGTTTTTCTCTTTTTCTAACAAATGATACTGATAAGGAATGTTTTTTCATAATATGTTTTTGTTTCCATGGTAAAAGTTTCATGACTTGGACTTACACTTAAAACTTAGTGATCTGGATTTTAACCTTTTGCTCTTTAATATCAACGGAAAAGACACCGGTTCGCAACAGTGTAGTGTATTGTTTTTACACTGGTGCGTGAAAGATGTGGGGCTGTATAAAAGATTTCTTCACTTATGAGACGACAAAGTCTGTGGTGGTGAAGAGCTGGACCATTGGCATCATCAACAGAGTTGTTCAGCTGCTCATAATCTCTTACTTTGTTGGGTAAGGCTACTTAATAATTGTTTAATTTTTTTTTCAAGATTGATGTAGAGTATGGTTAAAGCTTAAATAGCAAGTGTGTGTGTGTGTGTGTGTGTGTGCATTATCCATGACACTGCACCATTGACTTCCCCCATGCTTAACTTAACTTAATTCTATGACCAGATGATATTGCTAATTTAAAAATGCCTGCTTTAGTCAAAAAGACAGAAAGTACATAGAAAGCTAATTTATAAAATTTTAACATGATTAAGAATTACTTAGTTCATTCATAGATAAAAGAGTCTTGTGTAGCTTAATGGATAGTGCATACTTGAAGATGGGTTTGAATTAATGCAGCTCTTTTTTTCATACTTCCCATCTCCTGTTTCTCTCTCTCTCTCTCTCTCTCTCTCTTTCTTTTCTCTCTCTCTCTCTCTCTCTCTCTCTCTCTCTCTCTCTCTCTCTCTCTCTCTCCCTCTCTCTCTCTCTGCTTTTTCTTCTTCTTCCTGACAGTTGGGTATTTTTGTATGAGAAGGCCTATCAAGAAAGAGACACTGCTATCGAATCATCAGTGATGACTAAAGTTAAAGGATTTGGCGAGCACCACAATAAAACCATGGATGTCGCTGACTTTGTCACACCTTCACAGGTCCAGAATTTGTTAACTGTTTAGCCAGTTTAGCCTCGTTATCCCACTGCACATGTGAAAGGGGTCAAAGTGGGAAAAAAATACAACCATGTATAACAAAAAATTTTAATTAATTAAATTGTTTTGGAATGTTTTCTATATAATTGCATTATTTTTACTGAAGGTTAATACTAAAAGTAGTCTAATGGTGTAAACAAACATTGTTTTTTTTTTTAAATCTATGATTCTAGGAAAATGTATAGCATTATTATTCTACATACTTCTATTGTAGTGTGTGATAATGTAACCCTTATTCATCTTATCAGCCACAGTACTGTATGTACAATGAGATTCGTGTGTGTGTGTGTGTGTGTGTGTGTGTATGTGTGTGTGTGTGTGTGTGTGTGTGTGTGTGTGTGCGTGTGCTTATCTTCCAGGGGTCCTCAGTGTTTTGCATCATTACTAAACTCATCACCACAGAGAACCAGGTGCAGGGCTTGTGTCCTGAGGTTAGCAATACAACTTTTTATAATAGTCAGCACACACCTGACAATAGTCTTGACATGTTTTGTGAGAATGTATTAATTTAATAATGACATAAAAAACATGGTTTTCTTAAAATGCAATACTTTCTGTATGTGCATGCATGTGTTTTAGAGTGAGGGAAAATTTAAGTGTGAACATGATGACAACTGCACAAAATTAATGACAAAGCCAGGCTCAAACGGTAAGATGTCTTAATTCTGAACCATTCCAACTGAACCAACTTTTAAATGTATAATGTGTATAACTTTTATATATAACTGCTAGATTTGTTAACTCTGTGTGTGTGTGTGTGTGTGTGTGTGTGTGTGTGTGTGTGTACTGACACAAACATGTCTGTTAGGTTTGTTAATTGTGTGTGTGTGTGTGTGTGTGTGTGTGTGTGTGTGTGTGTGTGTGTGTGTGTGTGTGTGCGCGCGTATACTGACACCTACATATTTGCCTGCCAGGTTTGTTGACAGGAAAGTGTGTGAACTATGGTACTATGAAAACATGTCAGATCAGAGGATGGTGTCCTGCAGAGATAGATGACGTCCCGATGTGAGTGTCTTACGACTGGCTTGATGAGTGAATGAGTCCAGATTTTGTCTAGCACATAGAATGTTGATTTGTAATAAATGGTAATAAATTTATTAGCATGTGTTGATTGTTTACCTTGTACAACTATAATGTGTGGATAAATAGATTTTTTTGTTTCTTAGAAAGCCCATGATGGAGGTTGAGAACTTCACTATATTTATCAAGAACAGCATTCGCTTTCCACGCTTCAACTTCACAAAGTGAGGACTCAAAATGTGCAAATGTGCATCATGCTTTTGATAATAATATTGTCAGACCCATTATTATTATTATTATTATTATTATTATTAATAATAATAATAATAATAATAATAATAATAATAATAATAATAAACTACGATGGCTTGGTGGTTATAATAATAATAATAATAATAATAATAATAATAATAATAATAATAATAAAACTATGGTGGCTTGGTGGTTAGCATGTTTGCCTCATACCTCCAGGGTTGGGGGTTCGAGTCCCGCCTCCGCCGTATGTGTGGAGTTTGCATGTTCTCCCCGTACCTCGGGGGTTTCCTCCAGGTACTCCGGTTTCCTCCCCCGGTCCAAAGACATGCATTCAAGGTTGATTGGCATCTCTAAAGTGTGTGTGTGTGCCCTGTGATGGGTTGGCACTCTGTCCAGGGTGTATCCTGCCTTGATGCCCAATGACGTCTGAGATAGGCACAGGCTCCCCGTGACCCGAGAATAGATTGGATAAGCGGTAGACAATGAATGAATGAATGAATGAATGAATAATCCTTTAATACTACTGCTTCTACTAGTAGCAGTATATAGTGGTAGTAGGAATATTATTACTAATACTACTACTTAATTTTCACCACCACTACTACTACTGCTACTACTACTACTACTACTATTACTACTACTAGTAGTATTAGTAGTATAGTAGTAGTACTAATAGTAGTAGTAGTAGTTGTTGTTTTAGTGGTGGTGGTTGTAGTAGTAGTAGTAGTAGCAGTACCAGTCATAGCAGTGGCAGTAGTATTAGTAGTGATAATTAAATAGTCGTCATAGTGGTAGTGGTTGTTGTAATAGTAGTGGTAGTTGTGGTTGTAGTTGTGGTCGTAAGTAGGGAAGCACTAATCTAATAAAATCCATATTGTGGCTAATATCAGTCTGAAACAGTGTATTAGTATTGTGTTGCTAATACTATTATTACTGGGCTAATACCAATTAGTATTGGGTAATGATTGACTAATGCTTTCCAGTCAATCCACTGAAGTATTTCGAATTAGCAATAACAGGTAACAGCTATAAAATATTTAATGTTGAGAAGAACATGCATTTTAGTGAAAAGTTTAATTTCTGAAGTAGTGATTACCACAAGAGTTGTGGGCTGTGGTCATGAAATCTCATAAATAAGATAAACCCATGACCCCATGTGAATACAGCAGTTGGACACAAATTGTCTTAAACCACTTGCTGATATCATGTCTGTGATGTCCTGTGTAACTTAGCAGAACCTGGCTTGTTCACAGTCTGGATATAAGAATCAGATCCAGTTACTCAAACATCTAACATCAGCATTGTATCAAAAATAGAAAAACTTGGATTGGTGCATCTGTAAGAGTGAGAATATGTCGTGGAAAAGTTCATTTATTTCAGTAATTCAACTCAAATTGTGAAACTCGTACATTAAATAAATTCAGTGCACACAGACTGAAGTAGTTTAAGTCTTTGGTTCTTTTAATTGTGATGATTTTGGCTCACATTTAACAAAAACCCACCAATTCTCAACAAATTAGAATATGGTGACATGCCAATCAGCTAATCAACTGAAAAGACCTGCAAAGGTTTCCTGAGCCTTCAAAATGGTCTCTCAGTTTGGTTCACTAGGCTACACAATCATGGGGAAGACTGCTGATCTGAACAGTCATTCTAATTTATTGAAATGCACCTGTAGTTTCTTTTAAGAATGTAATAAAGAATATATATATATAATATTATATTATATAATGTGTACATTAGACACATTTCCTAACAATACTTTTTCTTGTGTCATGCACACGTATTCCTGCAGTGTCTCTCACTTTATCTCTCTCTTTCTCACACAGAGGAAACTTCTTACCCAACATCAACAGCAGTTATATAAAGAAATGCAATTTTGACTTTGAACAAAACAGTTACTGCCCTATATTCAAGGTGGGACATGTGATCCGGTTTAGCCATCAGAACTTCACCACACTGGCTAATAAAGTGAGTCTGCATTCTCTTCCCTGTTTCCTATCACTTCATGCAGATGTTTGTACAATAGTACCGTGTATTCAATTTTAATGGTACAGTTTGTTTCCTTTTTCAAAACATTCCTAGAACTATAATGGAAATAATAATTTCAATATTCTATTTTTTTTTTCTGACACTGTAAGTACCGAAACCCACATTCATAACAGTGAAGCTAACGTTTAATTTTCCTTCGAAGCAACTCATGTGGCATAAATAGCAGGCTTTCACACTGGCAGTTTAGTCTGAAAAATAAAAAAAATTGGTAATGTGTAAGCTGTCATGTGGACCAAGAAGTGCTCAGAGGTCCCGAACCCAAGACTACCTGAAGAAGGTTGTCTAAGATTGGTTGCACTGGAACAGCAACAAGTTTCCCATGAATGTGAACGCAACTCGTACTCAGGTCTGAACTTTTTCAGGAAGAAAAGTAACTTGGTCATGTGTTTTAGACGATGACGACATCATTACTTTCCATAACACACATGTACGATGAGTGGCAGGGGAATGTTGTGGGACGCAGACAAGACAAGGTGACATACTGCACCAAATCTCGCCCAGGTCTGATAGAATCAAGTAAGACCAATGCTGCAGGGAGCGCCAAGTGCAATCACACTCACATCCAGACCACAGCAAATGTGTCCAGTGTGAACTATCATAGACTCAAGGGATTGTTTGAGGAAAGAGGAAGGTTTTCATTGAAATTAAATGTTCGTTCTTTCTTTCTTTCTTTCTTTCTTTCTTTCTTGCTTGCTTGCTTGCTTGCTTGCTTTCTTTCTTGCTTGCTTTCTTCCTACCTCTTAGGGTGGTGTGATAGGCATAAAGATAGCCTGGTTGTGTGATCTGGATAGATCAGAAGACGAATGTAAGCCTGCATACTCCTTTACTCGTCTGGATGCCATGTCTGAGAAAACCAGTGTGTCTCCAGGATACAACTTTAGGTGTGTACAAACTGAGATAGAATGAACCTTAGTTTCTTTTATAGAAATTACTTGTAAATGGTGTAGTCATGTGGGTCATGTCTCAGTGAAACTTTAAGGCTGGAAATTTTACTTACAAAAATTTTTGCTTTAAGGTTTGCAAAGTATTTTAAGATGGAGAACGGAACGGAGTACCGCACTCTGCTGAAGGCAGTCGCTATCCGTTTTGATGTGATGGTCAATGGAGATGTGAGTTTCCAAGAAATTGGCTGTGTTTCCATAAATAAATTCTGGGTGAACATATGTGTGTTTGTGTGTGTGTGTGTGTGTGTGTGTGTGTGTGTAAAAGTGAATAAGCCTTCAGTTCACACAATTTTTGGCCATTTTTGCAGGCTGGGAAATTTAATATGATCCCAACTCTAATCAATATGGTGGCTGCTTTCACTTCTGTGGGTGTGGTAAGTATGTGTTCATTTGAGTGTTTGGTACATATTTGTGCATCCCAATAAATCAGTTACATTTTAATTATTGATATTTAATATTATTTATCAGTATTGTTTCAGCTTTTGTTCCTGGATCCAATTTTGTGCTATGGTATTAGACTTTACTGGTGTTTTGTGGAGACGCTGTCTGTTTAATAATGTAGTGTAAAATTATTTTTATTCACTCATTCTACTTCAGTAAACGCTTTAAACCTGATCAGGGGTGTGTTTGATTCGGAGTCTGTCGTGTTTGCAAGGCAGGATCGCGGTGTAAAATGAACAGCCTATAAAATCTTTATAAAAATTAGCTTCATTTTTACTCACCAGTACAACATTAACACCAGCTTTTCTGCCAGGCGAATTTTATTTTTTGGTGCTGATTTAGCTAATAGAGAAGAAAAGTATAGTTTTCATGCATCTCCCATGTCTACATAGCAAGGTGTCAAAAGTTGTACACTACAGCTAAAGCATATTTACTGGCATCTCTGAAGTCATGGCTAGAATCATCGGGGAAAAAAAAGAAGAAAAATAGGGGGAAAAAAAATCTTGTGAAGAGAGCAACTCAATGGTTCATAAACATTCTCTAAACAGACCAGCTTGCTTTCGGCTGCTCCCTGTTCGGGGTCGCCACAGCAGACCAATTGGTCTGCACAACAACTTGGCAAACGTTTTACGCCGGATGCCCTTCCTGACGCAACCCTCTGCATCCAGTGGCTGGGGTTCGAACCCCGGCCTTCCGCATGATAGGCGAGAAACCTACCACTGAGCCACCAATGCCCCTTTCTCTAAACAGACCAGCAACGATTGAAAATTATCAAGGAGACCCATGCTTTCTTACTACGGAATTCACTTTGTCCGAGCACGCAGATGTGATGGAGATTCATTCATTCATTGTCTACTGCTTATCCGAACTATTCTCGGGTCATGGGGAGCCTGTGCCTATCTCAGGCGTCATTGGGCATCAAGGCAGGATACACCCTGGACGGAGTGCCAACCCATCGCAGGGCACACACACACTCTCATTCACTCACACAATCACACACTACGGACAATTTAGAGATGCCAATCAACCTACCATGCATGTCTTTGTATTGGGGGAGGAAACTGGGGTACCCGGAGGAAACCCCAAGGCACGGGGAGAACATGCAAACTCCACACACACGGCAGAGGCGGGAATCAAACCCCCAACCCTGGAGGTGTGAGGCAAACGTGCTAACCACTAGGCCACCGTGCCCCCCTGTGATGGCGATGTGAGGATTTTAATATTTTAATAGGGACAAACTGGATAAATGGGAAGTCTGCATGTATTCATTGTGAAAATCACCTGTAGTGCTAGCAAGAGATTTGAAAGGCAAGCTGTGAGTGTGGAGCACTCTTGTAAGCATATGCAAAAGAATCCAACTCAACCCTCACAGATCTAAAGCTGAACAAAAAATTTCATTTATATTTAGAAGTCTCATGGTTCTATAGGTCATCTGCCCAAGTGAGAACAAACTGGATTCCAAAATGACCAGGGCCTAAAACCCTGAAAAAGCTGGGCGTCAGCAGTGGAACAGTAGTTCCTTTCAACATACCACACATTGGAATGTGTGGAATTGTGGAAAGTGTTTATATATTACTGACTTCAATTAATGTGCTTTTTTATATGAATTCTGTTTTAGGGGGCTGTCCTTTGTGATATCATTCTTCTGAATTTCCTGAAAGGAGCTGACCTGTACAAAGCAAGGAAATTTGAAGAGGTGGGTTTTTTTCCTCTGAGATTCCTATTTTTCTTCTTTTTTTTTTCTCAATTCAATCATAATAAAATCAACTACTGTTTTTCTTCTTTTGTTCTAGGTGTCAGATGCACACATTGAAAAATCACTCTCCTACAACAGTGGCGTGTTACGGACCAGAGAGCAAAGCCAGCTGTCAGTCAGACCAGAAGACAAATTCTCTAATGACTCGGGGGCGTTTTCCATCGGCCAGTATGGTTAACAACATCTTCGGAACTACGTCTAGTAACACTTAAACACCCCGCACAAATTCACTTGTAGCTTAATATAAATATGCACTGTAAATAGCTGTAAGGTGTCACATTCTAGTACTGATTTTAATATACGAGGTGTCCTATTAGTAATAAAGCAGAGATTTCACATTCAAGCAAATTTCAAGAAAAGTACAACAAATGAGAAATAATAACCCTCCCAAGGTTCCTACTACTTCTACTGAGTAATCATAACTTAAAAAAAAAAAAGCTATTCAGATTTGATACTAGCAATATATTTGTATGGGATAAATCAAAACACGGCATGATGTTACAGGAAAATAATCAGCGATGACATTTGCCAACACTATAATTTCTTTTAATTAGAAAATGACATACTTTCTGCTGCTGTCACTTACATTCTCTTTATCAGCACTCTCGCTCTAAAATCTGAGGAAAACCTAAAGTCACAGCTTTACCTCTGACTAGAAATCACCACTGGAGACGACTTATATTTACGATTACACACATTTTCTAACCGTTTACATGGATTAACCAACTATTCATAGATTAACCTTATGTTTGTTGATACAATAGAAACAATAGCTGCTGTTATAGAACATTAATAAATACCTTCTGACTAATAAGTACAGTAATGAAATTCAACAATACTGAAATAGTTGTAACTGCTTATAATTTTGGTAATTGCCCTATTACTTTTCGGACACCCTGTATGTAAACGCTTCAGTGTCAGATGTTATATCTGCATGGTCATTTTCAGGCCTATAGCAATAGAAGACCAAAGTAACTTAAAGCATAAAGTAGCACTGTGAGTAGAAGTACGTTTGAATATCCACAATTACACAAGTAGTACCACTATTTAGCAATTTAGTGATAGAAATCATATTAATACAATCTTTAATAATATTTGAAACAGGGTTCAATACTTTATGAGCTATTACTTCATTAAAGTGAGTTAACATGAGCATTATTGATACTGAGTTAAATTGTTATTTTAACTCTTGTTTTAAGTACTTTATTAGGTAACTAATTTCTGTTGCATGTGTATAAAAAAATCATACTGTTACATAAAATGGTAGGACTTTTGAAGACATTGCAGATGTTGTAAAGAAAATTTGTTTAGAAAGATTGTAGAGAAAAACAGCATTGTAGCTCAGATTCTTGCAGAAGTGTGTGTAGGATTCACCTGAATCTGTATATTCGGCTTGTTATTGCACAAAAATATCATGTGCTCTTAAATCATGTGGTCATTTTTCGTTAAGTGTAACTTCACTATTCACTCATTTCCACTATATTTTCTAAATCAATGTGTTTGTTCATTTTAAGATGAACAGATTTGGAAAAGTCCCATCCTAATGCTTGAAAATTAGTTCCACTATTATATGAATCTGCTGGAGAACAAAAAAAAAAAAGAGATGGCTCAAAAAATGTACTTGGAGGATATGAATCTTGGGAAATTTGTAATTTGAATCTTGGTAAAACACCTTAGTAAGCTGTGGCAATTCAATGCTGTAAATCCAACTTGCAATAAGACAGTGGTTTAAAAGTTGGATGTTTTAGTATATGTGATCAACCACTTGTGTAATCTATAGTATGTGTAATCTGAGTAATCTGCACTAGTAAATATATCATATCAGTGCAACACAAATGAGTCAAAGCAGTCATATTTCATAAATAAATAGTGCACTCATATACTTGTAACAGTATCCTTGTATTAAATAAAACAAATATGATTATGCTTTTTGTAATTCAGAAAGGGCTCATCTCCTGGATTTTTTTCCATGCACAAAAGTCACTAGAGTTTATACATAATGGTGATTCCGAGGCTGGAAAGACTAGACTGGTTCAAGCTGACAGGAAGTAATACTCAATAAACCACTCTTTACATCTGTGGTGAGCTGAAGAGCATCTTAAAATGTACAACACATCGATCCTTTGACCAGCTGGATTACAAAAACAGCAGTATGAGACCACTCCTGTCAGCCAAGAACAGGAATCTGAGGCTACTGTGGACACAAACTAGACAGCTACAGATTGGAAAAACGTTGCCTGATCTTTTTGTCAATAATCAACTGACCAGTGATGGCGAGACTGTGCTGGCTGTAACCTGATTCCTGTTCTTGGCTGACAGGAGAGAAATCTGATGTGGTGTTCTGCTGTTGTAACACATCCACCTCAAGATTTCAAAGTGTTTTGTGATGCTTTTATGCTCACCACATTGCAGTAGAGTTGCCATTGCCTTCCTGTCAGCTATGCAATCAAAGTAATTCTGGGGCTGTAGAGTGTAAAACCTAGTGATATTTTAAATCATTGATGTACAAGACATTGATTCCATGGGCTCCAAAGAATGTAGATGAGCTCATTTCATCAGTTCTTAAGATCTCATGCCAACAGCCTGCAGTGCAAACAGAGATGTCATTCATGATATGTCTGCTGCTGTTGCAGTGTCTCCCCAATGTAAGGAGAAATCCAACAATAGTCTCCTGTTCGTTTCCCAGATGTACTGCTGAATGCATGAGTTAGGGAAATGACAATAAATAAGTCCTGCAGTGCTGCATGTGGAATGCCGAGTGACAAAAACAGATCCTTTTTTTTTTCCCCTGTGATTTTAGTAGCTGCATTATAACTTTACTATATAATGTTGAGCATAAAGGTAGCATGTAGAAGTACCATAGTTATTTCCTCTTTTGTCTCATAATGAGTTGAGGATCTTTAAAAAAGAGAAGAATTCATGCAGTTGTCCTCAAGGAGTTTGACACTTGCAATGCAAATGCTTTTCAGTCTCAGTAGCTGTGGGAAGACAAAAAAACTTTCTCCGGTGATTGGGGTGAGAAAAGTTGTACTGTACATATGAATATGTGAGTACATGTCCAGTAATTTTTTTTTTAATATTGTGAACAATTGCAATGAAACATTTAACAAAAACACCTCTTTGTCCAATAGTCCATTGAAATATGATCAAGAATGATCAGGGATACCACAAAACAGAGCCAATGGTCTTTATATAATAAATCTCCTTTGTTTGTCGAGTAATATATTATATACATATTTACTGTACATATTATTACAGTCATTTGATAATATGATAATATCTTGATCATGTATTGCATTAAAACAAACAGCTTGGCCAAGAAAAGGAGCTTACACAATATCCTCTTTACCACAAAATAAGACCTACTGGTGATAGTTTAGGCTTGTGCAACCTGCATGCCTAAATACAGTAATTACACACTTTCTTAAAACCAGTTCCAGTTGTTCAGTATCCCTGTGTGGTTTGTGACACCATATGAAATATTGTTATACATATGTGCGTATGCAACAACTCTTCTACAGCTGTGTACTTTAATGAATATTATCTCATATATTATTCAGTGTCACCCAAAACAGTTTGGGTTCTTCTTTTGAGTCTGGTTTTCTCTCCAGGTTACTTCCTCATGAAGTCTCAGGAATTTTTCCTTGTCTTTGTTACCTCTATTTTGCTCATTATGGATCTTAATCTTGTACATCTGGATTTCTGAAAATGCTTTGTGACATTGTCTGTCGTTGAAAGTGCTATACAAATAAAATGGAAATTCAGGTAAGGCAAAAAAACCATTCTTTTAAAGCTGTCTTCCTCATTAAATAGTTTTGTGTCATGTTGTACAAACATCTCAGTTATGTAGGCGCTGTGGCCCAGAGGTTGAAGCCAGAAATAAATATTAGTAGGGATTCTGATGAAAAAAATGATGTCAATCTGATTTGTTTTACTTATTCTACAATTCTTGAATGTTCAAATGACTTTTAAGCCATGCCTTGCCTTTTAAGCCAAGTGTGTGATGATTTAAATAAATGCAGCTAAGCAAGTTTCAATACTGTAAACTTAACATTCTTGTTAGCAAGCCTAATTAGCCTACCTGCTCCTGGACAAAATTAAAATAGCAAACTTCATACACCAGACATGTCTTAGCTATTCAACTACATTTGGAAACGCTGTGCACCCAAATGTTTCACTGTTTTAGTTGATAAATAAACAGCTTACAAAAAAGGTATATACACAGTATTTATATTTTTACAGCTGTAGGTTTCAGTTCCTTTCCAGGTTACATGTGTAAAGTGTGTGTAGGATTCACCTGAATCTGTATTTTCGGCTTGTTATTGCACAAAAAAATCATGTGCTCTTAAATCATGTGGTCATTTTTCGTTAAGTGTAACTTCACTATTCACTCATTTCCACTATATTTTCTAAATCAATGTGTTTGTTCATTTTAAGATGAACAGATTTGGAAAAGTCCCATCCTAATGCCTGAAAATTAGTTCCACTATTATATGAATCTGCTGGAGAACAAAAAAAAAAAAAAAAGAGATGTCTCAAAAAATGTACTTGGAGGATATGAATCTTGGGAAATTTGTAATTTGAATCTTGGGGAATTGTAAAACACCTTAGTAAGCTGTGGCAATTCAATGCTGTAAATCCAACTTGCAATAAGACAGTGGTTTAAAAGTTGGATGTTTTAGTATAAGTGATCAACCACTTGTGTAATCTATAGTATGTGTAATCTGAGTAATCTGCACTAGTAAATATATCATATCAGTGCAACACAAATGAGTCAAAGCAGTCATATTTCATAAATAAATAGTGCACTCATATTCTTGTAACAGTATCCTTGTATTAAATAAAACAAATATGATTATGCTTTTTGTAATTCAGAAAGGGCTCATTTCCTGGGATTTTTTTCCATGCACAAAAGTCACTAGAGTTTATACATAATGGTGATTCCAAGGCTGGAAAGACTAGACTGGTTCAAGCTGACAGGAAGTAATACTCAATAAACCACTCTTTACATCTGTGGTGAGCTGAAGAGCATCTTAAAATGTACAACACATCGATCCTTTGACCAGCTGGACTACAAAAACAGCAGTATGAGACCACTCCTGTCAGCCAAGAACAGGAATCTGAGGCTACTGTGGACACAAACTAGACAGCTACAGATTGGAAAAACGTTGCCTGATCTTTTTGTCAATAATCAACTGACCAGTGATGGCGAGACTGTGCTGGCTGTAACCTGATTCCTGTTCTTGGCTGACAGGAGAGAAATCTGATGTGGTGTTCTGCTGTTATAACACATCCACCTCAAGATTTCAAAGTGTTTTGAGATGCTTTTATGCTCACCACATTGCAGTAGAGTTGCCATTGCCTTCCTGTCAGCTATGCAATCAAAGTAATTCCGGGGCTGTAGAGTGTAAAACCTAGTGATATTTTAAATCATTGATGTACAAGACATTGATTCCATGGGCTCCAAAGAATGTAGATGAGCTCATTTCATCAGTTCTTAAGCTCTCATGCCAACAGCCTGCAGTGCAAACAGAGATGTCATTCATGATATGTCTGCTGCTGTTGCAGTGTCTCCCCAATGTAAGGAGAAATCCAACAATAGTCTCCTGTTCGTTTCCCAGATGTACTGCTGAATGCATGAGTTAGGGAAGTGACAATAAATAAGTCCTGCAGTGCTGCATGTGGAATGCCGAGTGACAAAAACAGATCCTTTTTTTTTCCCCCTGTGATTTTAGTAGCTGCATTATAACTTTACTATATAATGTTGAGCATAAAGGTAGCATGTAGAAGTACCATAGTTATTTCCTCTTTTGTCTCATAATGAGTTGAGGATCTTTAAAAAAGAGAAGAATTCATGCAGTTGTCCTCAAGGAGTTTGACACTTGCAATGCAAATGCTTTTCAGTCTCAGTAGCTGTGGGAAGACAAAAAAACTTTCTCAGGTGATTGGGGTGAGAAAAGTTGTACTGTAAATATGAATATGTGAGTACATGTCCAGTAATTTTTTTTTTTAATATTGTGAACAATTGCAATGAAAGATTTAACAAAAACACCTCTTTGTCCAATAGTCCATTGAAATATGATCAAGAATGATCAGGGATACCACAAAACAGAGCCAATGGTCTTTATATAATAAATCTCCTTTGTTTGTCGAGTAATATATTATATACATGTTTACTGTACATATTATTACAGTCATTTGATAATATGATAATATCTTGATCATGTATTGCATTAAAACAAACAGCTTGGCCAAGAAAAGGAGCTTACACAATATCCTCTTTACCACAAAATAAGACCTACTGGTGATAGTTTAGGCTTGTGCAACCTGCATGCCTAAATACAGTAATTACACACTTTCTTAAAACCAGTTCCAGTTGTTCAGTATCCCTGTGTGGTTTGTGACACCATATGAAACATTGTTATACATATGTGCGTATGCAACAACTCTTCTACAGCTGTATACTTTAATGAATATTATCTCATATATTATTCAGTGTCACCCAAAACAGTTTGGGTTCTTCTTTTGAGTCTGGTTTTCTCTCCAGGTTACTTCCTCATGAAGTCTCAGGAATTTTTCCTTGTCTTTGTCACCTCTATTTTGCTCATTATGGATCTTAATCTTGTACATCTGGATTTCTGAAAATGCTTTGTGACATTGTCTGTCGTTGAAAGTGCTATACAAATAAAATGGAAATTCAGGTAAGGCAAAAAAACCATTCTTTTAAAGCTGTCTTCCTCATTAAATAGTTTTGTGTCATGTTGTACAAACATCTCAGTTATGTAGGCGCTGTGGCCCAGAGGTTGAAGCCAGAAATAAATATTACTAGGGATTCTGATGAAAAAAATGATGTCAATCTGATTTGTTTTACTTATTCTACAATTCTTGAATGTTCAAATGACTTTTAAGCCATGCCTTGCCTTTTAAGCCAAGTGTGTGATGATTTAAATAAATGCAGCTAAGCAAGTTTCAATACTGTAAACTTAACATTCTTGTTAGCAAGCCTAATTAGCCTACCTGCTCCTGGACAAAATTAAAATAGCAAACTTCATACACCAGACATGTCTTAGCTATTCAACTACATTTGGAAACGCTGTGCACCCAAATGTTTCACTGTTTTAGTTTCTAAATAAGCAGCTTACAAAAAAGGTATATACACAGTATTTATATTTTTACAGCTGTAGGTTTCAGTTCCTTTCCAGGTTACATGCATAATGAGGACCTGCTTGAGTCTGGTTCCTGTTACACAAATGTCATCTCCACAAATGAATTAGCTCTTTATCTTCCATAGCTTGGGTTTCAAGAGTCTGTCTTTTGTCTTTGGCTGCAGAGTCAGGAACAGGAAGAAAAACAACATTAATTATGAATATCTGATCACTTAATAATATAACGAATTACAAGTTATTTGATAACCAGGCATTTATCTGTAAGAAGGTTCATGTTAAGAGAGGGAACATTTCAGACATCATAGTTTCTGGAAATTTAATAGTCTCTGGGAATTCACAGTATCCAAGCTGCCAGGTTGATATGATCTAAATGCATGCAACATGCATGCCTAAATACAGTAATTACACAGTGTCTTGAAACTAGTGCCAGTTTTTCAAGATCTCTGTGTGGTTTCTGGCACCCTATGAAACACTGTTATGTTTAAACATAGAGAGAGGGAATTTTCAGTGTCCAAGCTGCTAGGTTGATGAGATCTAAATACACTGACCTTCTCATTACCAGGAACAGCTGTGTGGGAATTGTTGGAATCATTATGAAATGCAGTGGAGGTGAAGACAGGATATAAAGAAGGGCGAGGCCGAAAGGACTCCTCAGATATATTGTGTTGCCGATTGAAGTTTATAAAGGGAAACTTTGTTTTGGTATTTTCTGAAATATGGAAAGAGTGAAAATGTTGTTTAATTGGTCATTTTGCAGTCTTCATTTCCACCCATTATCATAGCATGTTATTTTACCTCACTGCTGTTTTGTTCTAACCTCATTTCTCACCATTTTTTCTTTTTCCTGGTGGTCGATGTTTTCTTTTTTTGCTCAACTGGATTCGATTCTTTAGAGCAGAATTATCAAGAACTCCCGAGGACTGTAAAAGATAGGAAAAAATACATATAATAGTGTTTTTCTTACACCATGATAATATTATGATTTGTATCTTCTCACTAAAAAACATGGCTAATTAGTGAATATTTAGTACAGTCAGTTTTCTCATATATTTATTTCTTATACAACCTATTTCCACCACAAATAAACATTATCTTACATGCAAATGAAGAGACGTTATAACACAATTTATTACTCACCTTGACAGCAGAAAAATCAAGGGGCACATCCATCAAATTTGCCTTGTTTGACGGCTGATCATTTTTATAAAGCACAGATACTTCTGCAATGTCATTATCATTGCTGTAAAATTCTGGCGTTTCTGATATCCTTTGAAGAAATGCCTTGGGGGAAAAGTGAAAATAAATGATGATTTTTTTTTTTCTTTTATCAGGGATGCATTTGCATTTTTATCAGTGATTTTTTTTTTTTATCAGAGAGACAGACTGATAAGATCTGGATGCACTCACCTCCCCATTACCAAGTGCAGCTGTTTGGGAATATTCATGTGTCAGGGAGTCATTGGATTCTGAACATGGTAAAGTATAAAATTTAGAGGAGGCAAAGAAATAAGCCTGTGAAGAAGGGGAGGATTTTGTGGAGGCCATTTGTTTATTTCCTAAAATGTGCAGAGAGAAAGAAATTCATTAGAGTGTTCCATCATTCCAAGCTCCAGTCACCTCCACACACACCCACACACACACACACACACACACACACACACACACACACACACCTATAAATGCATATCACATCTTTTTCTACTGATTTATAGTTACCCTTTTTTCTCTTTCCTGGTGGTCGATGTTTTCTTTTTTTGCTCAGCTGGATTCGACTTTTCAGAGCAGAATTGTCAAGTACTCCTGACGGCTTTGTAATAGAAAAAGGGGTATGTTTATGGTAGAACCTTAATTCATTGTGAATTCTTATAATTGCAATAATTACAATAATTGTTTGTATTTTTATACATTAAAAAGTTTAGCTGTTTACACTGTGCCTCACCTTGACAACAGACAAATCAAGTGGCGTGTCCTTCTTCAGGTCATTTTTATCATACACATATGTTACCACAAGGTCATTTTCATCACCTTTAAATTGTTCATATTCTGGCTCGTCAGATATCCTTTGTGGTTCTGTAATATGTCTTACTGGTGTTTTGAGAAGAGCAGTAATGGGTGAGTCTGATGTTTCATCTCTGACCTGGATTACCCTGTCTACCTGACTGTCAGTAATACTGGCTGGACTAGAAGTGATCTCTGACTGCTCTTTGTCTGCTGATAGGTCGGGCTTCATGACTGCAATCTGAGATCCGATATCATCATTTGAATCATGAGAATCCTCTCTCTGTGAGTAGGCTTTGGCATCTGTTTCAGGTGGGGAATCTTTAACAGGCAGGAATTTTGCCCATTCTTCTCCTGTACAAATCTCCTCCAGCAAATTGATGGGCTCGAGGTCCAATTTGAAATCCTTTAGCGTAAACGTCCTGTTTTGAAAACATTACATATTAAAGTTTGATTCCTGACAGTTTCAGTATAATATCAGAAAGCAGCTATAGTGCTGCTTGTCTGAAACAACAGTTTAGTCACTTGTAAACTGACATTAAATTACCAACTCCATTACAAACCGAGTTACTCACATAAATCCAGTCCAGTTTTTACAGTGCTTTTTTTAATGTAGATATTATCACAAACTAAAATGGCAACAAATGCATTTTGAAATATGATACGATAAAGGGAAATATTAATGGGAATAAAGAGGGACAAGTCTCAAATCTCTCACAGCAATCACAGTTCAGCTGAAAAGTCATTAAAGGTACTAATGGGTATGGCCTGTGGATTAAATTCCAACCAAAATGAGAAAGATAAACCAGATGAAAATCAGCACATCAGTACTGATGCATACAATGGCATTTCTTCCAGACAACAAAGTGTATTTACAGAAGATTTTATATCTAGCTGGAAGATTAATGTTAGAAAAAGAAGGTCTGAAAGCATTTGTCTTAAAATTCGTAAAAAAAAAAAAAAAAAACCTGAATTCTTGATTCTGATAAGTCAGAAAGAGTTTATTCATTTGCTATAACAGCAGCTTGAACAGTAGTAATTAGGAGCCTGTATTGCAGGCATTAAATATAAACCTAGGTTAATAATGTGTATAATGGTTGATATGATGATGTTTACTTCAAGCAGATTTTTGGAAGGAGTCTCCGGGGTCATTAAATAACACAATGACTATTTCTTCTCATCATAATGCAAGTAATAACAAGAATATTACAAGAAATAATCAGTGTTGCACAGAATATTAAATGTAATTGTAAACTGATAAAGTACTATGATGTGTTGCTTTTTAATAAATCACTATTTTAATGTGGCTCACTGACGTGGTATAAGAGTAATAAAACACTGTGACTGTGGGATGTGAGGGATGTGCACATCTGAGGGATGTGCTGTTATTGAAAAATAATCAACTATAGGTTGGTAACGGTGCTCTGGGGTTTTATTCTTGCATATAAAATGCAGTACAATGAAATTCTTGCTTGTTAGGAGGCTGGGGTCAGAGCACAAGGTCTGCCATGATACAAGGCTAAGGGCCTGACTGCTGTGCTGGGATTTGAACTCAAAAGCTTGTAACAAGTAGGTCAGAGCTACCATTACGCTCAGCTGACAACTACAAATCGTACAGAAATGTTGTACAAGTTTGTTCAAATCTCCTAGTGGGTTATGTGACACTCCTAAAATGCTCTGCAATTCTAAAATGTTCATCGAAGAACCACACACCAAACGTGCATAGAGTAATGAATCAGCTGCTTTCATAGGAATGTTTGAATGCTACCAAACTGGAAATGTGGTATGCCAACGATGAAGACACTTGCCGTGGGTTAAAAAAAAAATTTATTTACCTTTGCTCTTATAAAATAAAACAAAATTGATTTTTACAAAGAGGATAGAGATGTCGCCAATAGCACATGGTTAATGAATTAACGAGATGCGTTATTTTAAATTTTTTTTGACATAATTCATACCCTGTTGCTTCGGTGTATGACATTCAAATGGTATTTTATCTCATTCCATCTTCCATCAAACTTTCATCAGTTTGCCTGTCTTAGATTGTATAAAGCTGGTCACAGTCAGGTGAACTGATATGAAAGGGTGACAGACTGAATGATTTAAGGTTTAACCAATGATAAACATCTGCATGGCTCAGAAGAATATTATTAGGTACATTAACGTCTGAAATGTTGACTGACTGTTTGCTGAAATTTTTCCTGTAGTTATAGCAACAAGGTGGTTTTTGGTGGATTGTACAGGTGCATCTCAATAAATTTGAATGTCGTGGAAAAGTTCATTTATTTCAGTAATTCAACTCAAATTGTGAAACTCGTGTATTAAATAAATTCAATGCACACAGACTGAAGTAGTTTAAGTCTTTGGTTCTTTTAATTGTGATGATTTTGGCTCACATTTAACAAAAACACACCAATTCACTCTCTCAACAAATTATAATACTTCATAAGATCAATAAAAAAAAACATTTTTAGTGAATTGTTGGCCTTCTGGAAAGTATGTTCATTTACTTTAGATGTACTCAATACTTGGAAGGGGCTCCTTTTGCTTTAATGGCATGGAGGTGATCAGTTTGCGGCACTGCTGAGGTGGTATGGAAGCCCAGGTTTCTTTGACAGTGGCCTTCAGCTCATCTGCATTTTTTGGTCTCTTGTTTCTCATTTTCCTCTTGACAATACCCCATAGATTCTCTACGGGGTTCAGGTCTGGTGAGTTTGCTGGCCAGTCAAGCACACCAACACCATGGTCATTTAACCAACTTTTGGTGCTTTTGGCAGTGTGGGCAGTGCCAAATCCTGCTGGAAAATGAAATCAGCATCTTCAAAAAGCTGGTCAGCAGAAGGAAGCATGAAGTGCTCCAAAATTTCTTGGTAAACGGGTGCAGTGACTTTGGTTTTCAAAAAAACACAATGGACCAACACCAGCAGATGACATTGCACTCCAAATTATCACAGACTGTGGAAACTTAACACTGGACTTCAAGCAACTTGGGCTATGAGCTTCTCCACCCTTCCTCCAGACTCTAGGACCTTGGTTTCCAAATGAAATACAAAACTTGCTCTCATCTGAAAAGAGGACTTTGGACCACTGGGCAACAGTCCAGTTCTTCTTCTCCTTAGCCCAGGTAAGACACCTCTGACGTTGTCTGTGGTTCAGGAGTGGCTTAACAAGAGGAATACGACAACTGTAGCCAAATTCCTTGACACGTCTGTGTGTGGTGACTCTTGATGCCTTGACCCCAGCCTCACTCCATTCCTTGTGAAGTTCCCTCAAATTCTTGAATCGATTTTGCTTGACAATCCTCATAAGGCTGCGGTTCTCTCGGTTGGTTGTGCATCTTTTTCTTCCACACTTTTTCCTTCCACTCAACGTTCTGTTAACATGCTTGGATACAGCACTCTGTGAACAGCCAGCTTCTTTGGCAATGAATGTTTGTGGCTTACCCTCCTTGTGAAGGGTGTCAATGATTGTCTTCTGGACAACTGTCAGATCAGAAGTCTTCCCCATGATTGTGTAGCCTAGTGAACCAAACTGAGAGGCCATTTTGAAGGCTCAGGAAACCTTTGCAGGTCTTTTGAGTTGATTAGCTGATTGGCATGTCACCATATTCAATGTCCATTGAATTTATTCAATACACGAGTTTCACAATTTCAGTTGAATTACTGAAATAAATGAACTTTTCCACGACATTCTAATTTATTGAGATGCACCTGTAGTTTCTTTTAAGAATATAATAAAGAACAATAGTTCTCTGTATTTACCGAAAAATTCCAGGAGTATTATATGCAGCTTCAATTTATCACATTTAATATGCAAACTCTATCTACAGAACCTAAGCGCCGAACTAGCATAGCTGATGTTAAGGATATCCCTCTGAACCTCTGTGCTAAAGTAGCATAGCTAACATTACTGATATCCCTCAGAACCTCTGTGCTAAACAAGCTTAGCTAACATTACTGATATCCCGCAGAACCTCTGTGCTAAACAAGCTTAGCTAACATTACTGATATCCCGCAGAACCTCTGTGCTCAACAAGCTTAGCCAACATTAATGATATCCCTCAGAACCTGCATGCTAAAGTAGCTTAGCTAATGTTTTTGATATCTCCCAGAACCTGTGCACTAAACTAGCTTAGCTAATTATAGTGATATCCCTCAGAACCTGTCGCGATATACAAACAAGTTTTATTTGTCATTTTGTATTTTACAGAATTGCTTACTTACAAACCAATACAAATCAGTTTGAATGTGAAAATTGCAAATCAAGAGAAGCATTCTTAAATTTCACTCATGTATATGAGTAAAAATGCATGCTAGTTTACTAGAGGTAAGCTAGATGGCTAGTTAAGCTAATGCCAATGTAATTAGGCTGTTTCCCATGGCAGGACAACAAGGGGTTATTTATATTCATATAACAAAAAGAAAAACACTGAATGCTCCTTTATTATGTTAAAGGCTAACTGCTTGTTCATTAAAACTTTTTAAAATAGGTGTTTTAAACTTTTACAAGTCAGCATTGTTGTTTGTATTGATTTAATTTTAGTGCTGCAATTATATTTTGACTACATACATTGTCTCTCTCTCTTTGTCTTGTTGTATGCATTGTGTTTGCTATATTTAATAATTGCCTGCTGATGAGTGTTACTAGATCTGTGCTCTACCGCACTTTCTTCTCGATAAATTCAATTTACCGTACAGGGCTAAGTATCAGTTTCTGCTTTTGGAACAGAGGGTGTATATATTTATATATAGATACTTGCCTTTGTAATTGGACATGCATCCTGTTAAGATTCCTCTGTTTAGGAGGGAGGGGTGGAGGCTCTGCATTTTCCACAGCCGTAACCTAATTAATGATTTATGTATTTGATTAGAAGCCATAGAATTTAAGAGTCATGTTGCTTTTCCCAAATTCAAAAAAAAAATCCAAATTTATTTAATTACACAATTCAATAGACTGTAATGAGTGTAGTATTATATTGTAGAGTGAACTCACAGACTTACTGTGTTCTCAGTCCAGCGAGGATGCTTCATTATTCCATATTCTGTTGGCACATTTTTTCCTTCAAAAAACCTGGGTTCTGAGTTTAAGAGAATGGATCCTGTTGGGTTATGAATAAATAGACCACGAGGAGGATTATTCTTCAGAATGCTGAATGGGGACTCAGCTTGTGATGTTTGCTCTTCTTTTACTTTTTCCCATGAGAGATTTCTCTCACGGGGCTGTAAATCTTGCCTGGCATCATTTCTGAAATTGTGCAATAAATTAGCGGGTGGTCTGCTTTTGAGAAATATGTTCATAGTAGGACTGGACTCTTGAAAGACAGTCCTCTGGGTGAAATATTCTGAATGTACATCAGAATCCTTTTCTCTTTCAGGTTTGACTGAGAATTCTGAAGGGTTTAACGCTGCAAAATTCCACTCCGGTTTCTCTGACTCTGTGATAAATACACTGCCACATCGGTTTGTCTCCTTTGAGTCTCTACAGTGTTGCACGGTGACATGAGATGAACCTTGGGGCCTCTCCGAAGACTTAAGTCTGTTCAGCATAGAGTGAAGCACAGATATGCCACTGGATGGTCTTTCTTCAGTCATCTGAATTTGAAGGCACAAAAAATCAGTGAAGCTTATTCTCTTACTATGATTAATTTTTAGTTTTAGCCAATTATTGCTAATGTGGTTGAGGCACTCTTTAGTGCATAATTCATTGATTTTTATAGTATATTATTTAATTTTATAATAACCTTTTAGTATGATAATGTTCTAAACATTTTGTTGTAATTTAATTATTAAAAAATAAACAACCACTTCTTACCGTGTCTGTCGTTTCTGTGGTGTCTAGCTTTACTAAATATTGTTTTCTCTCTCCAGTTTCCTTCTTTACTGGTTAAGGAACTGTCGTTTCAGACTACATTGGTTTATCTCCTCCCATTCTTCTTAGTTCATATCTGGTATTACTTCACCTGGCTCTCAAAACCACCCATACAGGTTTTCTGTCAAATGGCATTCTTTTTACACAACACACATTACAGTTTGTTGAGTAAGATGATAAATTAGTGCCAGTGAAAATTATTGAAAATTATCCACTACGTTGCTGACCAGGATAGCCAATGAAGATGAAAACATTTCATGCACACACAGTAATCACACTATTACATATTTTGTCTTTACATATTTTGACTTTATGCATTTTGTCGAGTTAGGCATGATAAAATATGGCACAGTCCGGTCGTGTAGTGGAGCTCATACACAAATATACCCTGTATTGGGGCAGTGGTGGCTCAAGTGGTCAAGGCTCTGGGTTGTTGATCGGAGGATCGGGGTTCAAGCCCCAGCACCACCAAGCTCCACTGTTGGGCAATTGAGCAAGGCCCTTAACCCTCTCTGCTCCTGGGGCGCTGTATCATAGCTGCCCCTGCGCTCTGACCCCAACTTCCTCAGCTGGGATATGCGAAGAAAAGAATTCCACTATGCTGTAATGTATGTGTGGCGATAATAAAGGCTTCATGCCCCACTTCATATTTAGTTGCCTTTGTATATTCCAGCCTGAGGTTTGAGTAGAGAGTCAGCACAGTTTAATACCCTGTGTCTTACTGAAAAGAGAAAGCTTTCTAGATCAGAAATCTAAAATATTCCAATCATTAGCCACCACTAACTTATAGCCAATTTCACCGTGATAGTTGTGTGTATTCACTTTCATATGTTGAATTTATTCACAGTATTTTCTATATTTTATACTGAACTTCACCATTTTACACCAGTATAAATACAACGCTGTATTTTTTGTGTCCACCAGATGGCAGTAATACGCTTTGATAAGCGTAGCTAAACATCATAACTAAAATGTCTGTGTTTGACTTGAATGAAGCAGCACTGCTTTTTAATGTAATAATAAATGTTTTTATGTAAAATTAAATGTATTTTATAGTGTTAAGTAATTGAATAAATTTTTGTTTTGATTGGTCAGCAGACCTCAGCTTTGGGTTACATGTTACATCCGGGAAATATCTGTCAAAATAAAAGACACTAAAATGTGTTAAACAATGTGTAGAAGGTGTAGCTGTGTCAGTTCTGTATATTTGTGTTTGTCCAAGCTACCTGAGCATTTTTTCAAATATTTTCAGCAATTCTATCTGTAAAACGTATTTGCTTTTTCACCGGAAATAATTAAAACCAGCATTTACGGTACTATTGTGCCCTTGAACTTTAGAGCTTCCGATACAAGTAAATATTTTCTTCATGTTTCTTCATCAAGTGACTTTCTAAGCGCATGCGCAGTACACTGGCTGTTGTGAAGTGGCTTGTTCCTCAAAGCTTTTTTTTTTGTCTGTCTGTTTTTATTTGATTTGGAATTAGGGTTTTACAACCCTTACAATGTCAGCGGTCGTGCACGTTTTGCTGTCCTTCTTTCTCTGCATTGCTTTGGCGAACACGGACATTTTCGACAATGTGCTGGTGGACATGTCCTATGATCACTACGCCGAGAAGAGAGTGGACCAGCTTCCTGCCTTTCTGGCCATGCCGTTTAACTGTCTTGTGAACGTGGGGTATATTATAGTAGGTGTTTACTGGCTGACCCGGAGGATGAAGGATCCAGTCGCCGCTTACGCAAAGGACGTGTTCGCGCTTATGGCCATCACGTACGGACCAATCCAGTGGACGCGTCTGGCCACCCTGCGCCGCGCTCCCTCCGTCCTGGACCAGTGGTTCACACTGCCCATATTCGCCTGGGTGCCAGTGTGGTGTCGCGCCATTACGCACGGCTGGTCCGCTCGTTACGCAGTGACTGTGGAGGTGTGCTCTGTGGCGAGCTACGCGCTGGCGCTGCTGCATGAGCGCGGCTTTGAGTTGGCCCTCGGTGCTCACATCTCCGTGGCGGTGCTGCAGGCCGCCGCGGCGCAGCGCAATTTCGGTGACCAGGTGTCTCTGCGCTACTTCATTCACGCAGCCCTCTCCTGTGCGGGATTCGTGCTTTTAAAACTTCTGGACCACGAGTTGGCCAAATTCTGGCTATTTCAAAACCTCACTGGACACTTCTGGTCCAAAGTCTGCGACATTCTACAATTCCACTACAGTTTCTGTTTTCTGACGCATCTTACGCAAATTGCGCACAAACGAACGTCATAAATCAGTGACGTTTAATGTATGCCAATATATTAACATTCATCCCTGTCTTAATTGGCATAATAGTAACAGTAGTAATGTACACTGATTTGGGAACACTTTTTGTTCTAAAAAGATGGTGTATTTTTAAAGCAAGTTTGCTTCAATGTTTTTACATTAAACTGTTAATGATTTACATTACTATATAGCATATAATGCATTTATTATGAATATTAAGATCAGATCAAACTGCTTTACGCATTACTACAAATTACATAAACACACAAAGTTGTTTAAATAATTCAAGTGATAATACGGAAATAAAGGAAGACATTCATAAAACCTGAATAAGACACAATAATTAGTAATACAATATTTTTAGATGTATTTTTATCAATATAATAAGCTAATATAAATACTTTTTGCTGATATTTCAAATTGGAAGCAGAAAATGATTCACTGCACAAAAACTAAGTACTGCATCTCAAATTTTCTGTGGGTTAACTCAATGATGGTTTGCTTCATATAGGAGATGTGATTCCTAGATAGTGTCCATTAAGACCACTATTAAAATGAGTCAGGGGATGAGTGAGCGCTTGCCTCACGGTGCTTGCCACAGATGCTTTAGAAATACATAGTTTGGATTAAATGGAGTCAGAAGATGACATAACGTCACTTCAGACTATCAAATCTATCAAATGTTCAAACAAACACTGGTAAATATGAACGCAGAGAGAGATCAGATGCGGTAATGACACTTCACACCACAAAATATGTATAGGCTTTTTATTAACAGCTCTGAATATTTGAATAGTTTTGGCTCAAGTGGTTAAGACTCTGGGTTGTTGATTGGAGGATTGGGGCTCAAGGACTTGAACAAGGCCCCTGACAGGCCCTGCTCCAGGGGTGCTGCATCATGGCTGATCCTGTGCTCTGTCCCCAACTTCTAAAGTTGGGATATGTGAAGAAAGAATTTCACTGTGCTGTACTGTAAATGTGATAAATAAAGGTTTCTATTCTATTCTGTTTTTAATAATGCGTGCTAATTAAATATGACCTACCATAGTTGACTTATCTTCAACAAGTTTTTTTTTACTTCTTTGATCTTCTCTTTACATTTCAAAATTATGTGTCTATTTTTGTTATGCTAGTCAATACAGGTTCAGGGAAGCTTGACTTCCTGCTGGTCCACAGAAGTGCAAGTACTGCCTCTCGAAAGTCTTGGTTAATGCAGTAAATAATGGGGTTCACACTACAGTCCAGATATGCCATGATTGCTGAAAGTGTTCTCAGCCACTCAGGAGATGCTGACAGATCTAGTCTCCCAAGAAGAATCAGCTGAAATAAGTTTTGAGACAACACAAAATTTAGGATGCATTAGGACAAAATTAAGTAAATACAAGTAGAAAGCATATCTTTTATAGTCATTGAAGATCAACTGACTGTAGCTGACGGTTTATATTAAAAATTAAATTAATCTGTATGAGGGATTATAATAATCCTAAAGTGTCTTCAGGATTAATAAAACTCAGCTAACAACATATGCATATTACATATTATATTACATATTATAGAAAAATTATAACAGATTTTTCTACAATGTGAAACTCCGAACATAATGTTTATAGCAGCATAGAAAGAAAGAAGTAGTCCTTCAAATAGTCCTTTAGTTTGTCTCTCTGAGGAACCCATAAATGTTTAACAAATGATTTGTCTTTAAGATGCTAAAATAAAGTAAAATCATTTTATTAAGATTAAATTGTTTTAACCCAAAGAAATGCTGAGGAATCTCTTATTTTCAACATACTGAATATGTAATCAGTAGAACTTCAACTACTGAGACTGATCTTTTTCCAGCTAATGTGAAGGTCTACTCACTTCAGACAAAATGAAAGGAGTATAGCAGATCAGATAAGTTCCCACCAACAGCGGCGTGACAGAAGACAAATCTGACGGCCTACAGAACGGGAAAAAAGGAGTGTTTCAGAAAGCCATTTAACTCTCAAAAAGGAAAACTCTGCATAATCATCTGACATGACTTACTGATAAAATAAATCAATCTACAGTCTGGGTTAGACAAAAATCAGCCCCAGCCTCACCTTTTTATACCATTCTGTGCATTTTTTATGACTGTCAGTGGTTCCACAAAAGTTCCAAATAATCCTTAAAACATTTATTAATAGCAGATAACCTAACTTGAATGTCAAACATGAAACCTCATATTGAGATCTTTTTATGTTTAAAAGATGATCATCATATCTAACATGATGCAGTTGTTTGTATTTTGATTGTTTACTCAAAATCAGACAGAATCAGGAGTGGTACTAAATACTGTGTGTTAAATATTGCAATATATTGTTTTATTGGTGCATTATTACTGTCAGTACAACTACATGAATTCTAACTTAAAACACTCATTAAATACAGTAAAAGACATATATATCTTGCATAATAACAATGACAGGATTCATTCATATCATACCTGGCACAGTTCTTCCCATATCCAGCCCAAGTCAGTAAAGAGCAGGTGATAATGAGCAGAAAAGATGGCAGTATTGTGATGGTGATGGTGCAGAGTATGTACACCAGCATGTCAGAGTAACTGCTCTCCCAGAACACAGCACACATCATCTCTGCAGGGTCAAACCTAACACCCAGGGGTTTTGCAACATTTAAACAAAACGTAAAGAAATGGTTCATTCTCTGAGCTGTGCTGAATATTTTCACTAATCATCTCACCTAACCCAATTGTAGATTACTGGCACCACCCCGAATATGGCACCTAACAACCAGGAAGCCAAACAGGCCAATATTAGAATGACAGCCAAGCACCTTCTAGTGAAGAGCAGGCCCATATACCGCTGGACACAGAGGAGTGCTGTCATGCAAACCAGGCAGAAGAAACAAGAAATGAATCAACTACTTATATAATTAGATGATTTTTTTTTTATCCTAGCGTTTGTCCTGCACATTGGCAGGGTCCGCTGTTTTTAGCGGATCATTCTGATCCGCATGACTTGGCACAGGTTTTACGCCGGATGCCCTTCCTGTCGCATATAATTAGATGAATAAGTAATCCATATATAAATAATATATATTTACTTGATAACATGTAATTTACATGAAACATGTCTAGTTATAGGTAGATAATCAACGACTGGTGTGAAGCGGTGCAGCACAAAGTAGTATTACTGTTAAAACCCAGAAGTTGATTTTTCCTGTAACAGCATGATTCATAGTGTTTTATAACATGGCCGTATGCCTATAACAACATTTTTAAAGAAAAAACTTTTTATCTGGGTGGAACAGATATGAAGCGAGTTGGTTTCACTACATTTCTAATTCGCTTTAAGGACATAAAAAATCAGAAATTATAAACCATTTAATTCTCATTCTCAAATTCTCTAATTTTCATATGAAGCAGTGCATCACTCAATGGTTGCTGGGGTTGGGAGTGAGGGAAATTGTAAAATTCACATGTCACATTGTTCTTATAATGGTCTAAAGAAGCCATGTTAATAGTTTTAATTCTCACCTATGCTTCCGATGGAGGATGTGATGAAGGTGAACTTAAACAGGCTGACCACCTCACACCACGGTGACCTCTGACCTCCAGTCAAAACAGCCAGTAAGGAACTGGTCATGATCAGCAAGGAACAACACAAGTCAGAGAGTGTGAGACTGACAAACGGGAGCCAGTAAACACACTGATATTGGTCCCTACACTGTGGGAGACAGACGTAAAGACCAAGATATTCAAGAGTGATTATTAGAGAATAAGAATTCGAGAATTATTATGATGTAGAGCCATACAAATCGCTGCTAAAAAGATGCAGAACCCGTATTCGATTACAAAAATGTTTTATTGGTCAAGTCAGATAAGATTCATTTGATTTGACTATTGTTTTTTTTCTCACTTTAATTCTCACTTTAGTATCTGGCGCAATCAAAATTTGCCAGAAGCAAAGTGCCATCTCTTGTTGTTATTGAGTTTTTCAGCTGAATTGTGGCCTGTGGAATGTGGAGTGCCATCTCACGCACTTATTCTGAATATATAATCATCAGGTAATATCTTTACTGATTTGAATGCCATGCAAGAACAGAAACATTTTAAAATGTCAGTAAGTGTGTACAGATCCTTGAGATATGAGACATGCCAAAAAAAGTTTAGGTGTTGAATGTGGGTTAATGAGCCTCGGGATTTTATCCCAGCAATCACATTTCCACTGATAGAGTGAGGATATGCTTGAGCATGCTGAAACCCCACCACCACAGACCACTCTGATAACAACACTGTCACATTCATATTGAACTATACATCTCCACACTCTGCATTTTTTGCACATCACTTTTTTAATGCTGCTGCAAACTGTTTTGTGCGCCACTTTTTTATAAACTGCTGCTGTCATACTGTATATCTACACATGTTTACACAGTGTATCCTTGTTTGAATTAAGAACCAAACAGATTGTAAACTGGTTAGTGCTATTTAATGTTTCTGGCTTGTGTATTGTATTGACTGTTCTCACTATCTTATCACACATACACTTTATGTGAATAGGTTAACTTTTTAGCCCTTAGTTCTGCTTTGTTTTATGTAGCTCTGTGTCTTTGTGTAGAACCAAGATCTGGAGGAATGTTGTTTCATTTCACTATGTACTGCAAAAGCTAATTTATGTCAAAATGACAATAAAAAGCTTATTGATTTCATCAGTAAAATGCTCACATACATTAAGTCATAGATGCTGTTTGCACAGATGCGCACTCTTGATTTTCAGTGCCCTTTCATGTCTGTCATGACACCAAACTGCATTAAGACCAAGGGCTGGATAAAGACAATGACACTGTCCTTATGATCATTCCTGTGCAGAAAGTCTTTAACTGTGCAAACTATTTGATAAGCTAAATGTCTGTCTGGTTTCAGACCACCCTGCAGGTGTAGTTTGGCTTTTATATTTCTATGCAGTATAAATAAATTACTATTGGAGGTTTTACAGATTTGAATATTCACTATTTTTCAGTACATACAGTATACAGTGTGTAAAGGCTGGATTCTATGGTAATACATAAATAATGAGAACTGTCAGTGACGGCTCCTCTTAAATCAAACAGAAACATTTCTCTAAACAATTCAGTCATTGTTCTCACCACCATTTTAACAATCAGGACCAGACAATTTCCCAGAATTCCCAGCACTATCTGTATGCTAAGAATGACCACGATCACAGACTTCTCCACACTGGACCAGGGCTCCTCCTCCTCCTCCCATTTGGTTATGTTAGTTGTAATATTCACTAGAACAAAACAAACAAACAAAAAAAAACCCACCAAAATTGTTGTGTAACTTTTGTTTCTTAGTTTCTTTTGTTATTTAACCATTTAGGCCATGGTTATCTGTTATAGTGATATACTGACACAAAGATGGCACAACAATTAAAAAAAAAAACAGAAGCTCTAATGGCAGCTTGATAAAGGTCCTCAAAACAATCAAATAAATCAGTTTCTGCCATCTGGAATTATTAAATGATCTGAAAATGTAAAAAGATTATATAACATTCTAATTTGGTAAAGGTAGAACACAAATCTGGATGTAATCGAAATTTAAGCAGCATACAGCTTTTTATTATTATTCATTCATTCATTGTCTACCGCCTTATCTGATCTATTCTCGGGGAGCGTCTCAGGCATCATTGGGCATCAAGGCAGGATACACCCTAGACGGAGTGCCAACCCATCTCAGGACACGCACACACGCTCATTCACTCACGCAATCACACACTACGGACAATTTAGAGATGCCAATCAATCTACCAACCTACCATGCATGTCTTTGGACTGGGGGAGGAAACCAGAGTACCCGGAGGAAACCCCCGAGGCACAGGGTGAACAAGCAAACTCCACACACACACGGCGGAGGCGGGAATCAAACCCCCAACCCTGGAGGTGTGAGGCAAACATGCTAACCACCAAGCCACCATGCCCCCCTTTATTATTATTATTATTATTATTATTATTATTATTATTATTATTATTATTATTATTATTATTATTATTACTACTACTATTATTATTATAATAGCATTTGTGGCTACAGTTAAAGAAATCCTGAAAGTTGGAGTGGGGGCATTTGAATTATTTACTGTTATTTACATCAAATTCAGAAATAAAGACGCAACTCATGAGCTGATGTTTTGGTTTTCTAATAGCTATTAACGTCTGATCATACATTATTTGACTCTTTTGTTAAATTTGTAAATATTTGAAACATGAGATATAATACACTACTATATCACTATATCCTGTGTAATCAATACAAGCTTTTTGTTCAACTACAAATTCAGCACAATAAATACACACGACATTATAGTGCACAGTACACACAAGAACTACACAGGACAGCTGGAATTTTCAGGATAATTTGTAGCATAATTTATAATTTGTAAAAATAACATCAGTTTTAATTTCAGTAGAAAGCTTGATGATCTGTTACAACATGATGATTACTAGTACCATTGGCTGTGCTGCCCATTTTCTATAATACAAACATGCATAACTTTTATTTAAATACTCACTTTCTTAGTAAAGAAGCGGTGTCTCAATCCACAATCCAACAATCAGCAATGCTCAAGGAGAGAAGTGCGTAGACATGTATGCAAGAGGGAGGAACACTGCCTTTGTCTTTAATTAAACTTATACTGCTTCATTAAGCATCAGCTATAAACTCCTTATTCTGCTCTTTCAGGTTCATTTCATGCTACACACACATATATATGTTTGTCTTACTATCCTTGTGAGTACAATGCTTTGATGACAACTACATCTAACCCTTACCTTAACCTAATTAACCAAAAAGAAATATTTTAGCTCTTTTAGAGAGTTTATTTAAAATCTGTGTTAACAATGTTTTTCTGCTTCTTGCATAGTTTTCTTAATAATATATAAATTTTCACACCAAGGTATAAATACATGCAATATGCCTGACATACACTCTCTGTGAACATCATACAGAGCTAAATTTACAGTATTGTATTACAGCCACTGACACATTTTTCTGGGTCTACCTATCAAACACAGCATGTGCACTTTGTAGATTATTAGTGACTACTGCCCAGCATTTACTTTTTTGTTTTAAATCATTTGCAGCGAGAGGTGAAGACTGCTGAGAAGATTATCAGGACTCCATTGCCTTCTCTGCAGACAATTTACAGTCCACAGGAGAGTTGCCTCCATCCTTAAGGACCCCACCCATTCCTAACATGGACTGTTCACACTCCTACCCTCCTAACGGAGGTACTGGGGTGTGAAATGCAGGACTTCCAGATTGAAGGACGTCTTCTTTCCCTCAGCCATTAGACTTTTAAACAGGTAGCCAAATGACATAGACTAGGTTCATATATCATAAATTGCTTTCTCATTTTGCACATTTGTGAATGTTACTGCTGCTATTATTATCATGTATCTGCATCTCAATTGCACATTATTAATGTTACTGCTGCTGCGACTAGTATCTACAGTTGCATTCATTTTGCACATGTTAATGTTAATGTTACTGCTGATGCTATTATTATCTACAGATTTTACACATGTTACTGTAATATTGTTTTGCACATAAGTCAATATTACAACATACACTGATCAGGCATAACATTATGAGCACTGACAGGTGAAGTGAATAACATTGATTATCTCCTATTATGGCACCTGTTAGTGGGTGGGATATATTAAGCAGAAAGTGAACATTTAATCCTCAAAGTTGATGTGTTAGAAGCAGGAGAAATGGGCAAGCGTAAGGATTTGAGGGAGTTTGACAAGGGCCAAATTGTGATGGCTAGACCACTGGATCAGAGCATCTCCAAAACTTCAGTTCTTGTGGGGTGTTCCCGGTCTTCAGTGGTCAGTATCTATCAAAAGCGCTCCAAGGAAGGAGCAGTGGTGAACGACAGCGTTATGGTCGGCCAAGGCGCATTTATGCATGTGGGGAGTGAAGGCTGGCCTGTGTGATCCAACAGATGAGCTACTGTGGCTCAGATTGATGAAGAAGTTGATGCTGTACACAATATTATGCAGGTGGTTATAATGTTATGGCTGAGTGGTGTAAGTCAATATTGTACATTTGCACATACAGATATACATATTCTAGATTTCCATATTTCCATAGTCTATATTTCTAATTCTGTGGCATAGTTTTATTTTTTATTATGTGTGTGTGTGTGTGTGTGTGTGTGTGTGTGTGTGTGTGTGTGTGTGTGTGTGTGTGTTTATTTTTTACATAGTTTTTGCACTTGTCTTGGCATTCACTGTCAACAGTAAAGAAAGAATTTCATTGTACAGGGAAACTTGTTTTCCTCACTGTGCACATGACATTAAACGCTTTGAATCTTTGAATAACTGTCTGTCTGTCTTTAAATGTCTGTAACAAAATTTGCACTGAGAATGAGGCTACTTTTGCACAATACTGTATTACTAATATAATAAAATGTTAAAAATGTTACAGTGGACCTAAATTATAGAGGTGCATCTCAAAAAATTAGAATATCATGGAAAAGTTAAATATTTTTTGCAAGTTACTTCAGAAAATGAAAAGTGTATGTATCTCAGACTCATTACATGTAAACTAAAATTTTCTGATAATTGTGGCCTACAGCTCAAAAACACTGTAAATGCATATCTCACAAAATAGAATATTTAATTTCCACTTCAAGCAAATCCCTTTTTATGCAGTATAACTACCACAAATGTCCCAGTCAGGTTCAGTACACACTACCACAATCATGGAGAAGACACTCACTGATAAGAATGGTAAGCCACAGAAGATCATTGCTGAAAGGGCTGGCTGTTCACAGAGTGCTGTATCAAAGCATATTCATGGAAAGTTGACTGGAAGGGCAATGTGTGGTAGGAAAAGGTGCACAGATGACCATAACCTTGAGAAGATTGTCAAGCAAAGAAGATTCAAGAACATGGGGGAGCTTCACATGGAGTGCATGGAGAGCCACCACACACAGATTTGTCCAGGAAATAAAGTGTCTACATCTGCTGTCAAGCTTAATGGAAATGCTGATTTCCTTTTCCAGCAGGACATGGGCCCTGCCCACAGTGCCAAAACTACTCAGAACTGGTTTGCTGGCCATGCTATTACTGTGCTTCACTGGCCAGCCAACTCACCCGACCTGAATCTATGGAGTATTGTCAAGAGGAAGATGAGAGACACCAGACCCTGCAATACAGATGAGCTGAAGGCTGCTATCAAAGCAACCTGGGCCTCCATTACACCTCAGCAGTTCCACAGGCTAATTGCCTCCATGCCACGCTGCATGGACGCAGTAATTTGTGCAAAAGGAGCCCCAACCAAATATTAAGTGCATAAGTTAACATGCTTCACTCAAAAGTTTGACTTTTCAGTATTATAAATTATTTCTTTGATGATCTTATGTGAAATACTCTAATATTTTGAGATACTGGATTTTTGATTTTCATGAGTTGTGAGACATAATAATCTAAATTAAAAGAAAAAAAGGCCTGAAATATTTCACTTCATGTATAATAAAATATATGAAAGTTTCAATGTTTGAATTAAATAGTGAGAAAAATTTATGTTTCCTTGATATTCAAATTTTTTAGATGCACCTGTACATCTTGAATTTAAAGATAATGCAGAGTGGACAAGGCTTGGGGTCACAGAAAATCCTGTGCATTTCGGGTCTAAAACATTTGGGATCCCCTGACCTAATCCTCTTGTCATTTTTATTGTGTTGTGTTTATTACTGTGTTGTGTTTATTAATGTGTTATATGGGCTAATACTTGACAATGGTCAGTATTACAGAGCATGAAAATGCAAGCAAACAGAAAAAAAGGAAAAGTTGAGTAGTCACGTGGTCAGTGCTACTTCCGGTAGTGTGTTTCTTAAATCGTCCGCTGTTCTGGTTTAGAAGGCCAAATAGCGACAACTCCGGTGAGTGTAAACTAAAGCTCAACTAAGGCATACAACTCAAGTCTCTGTAAGATTTTGGTTTGTGGTCCTTTTAGATTTGGTAAAGAAGACTCATATTATAGTGTCTGATTCAAATAAACCCGACGCTAACTGTGGATTTTTGGTGCGAAAGTGTGACAGTCATTGAAAGTCCTTGAGAGTGCAGCAGCTAGTCTCTGTATGTTTGTGTTTTCATCCTCGATGGGAAGGACAAGTTTGATTCTTAATGGCATATTTATCATAAAAACTCTCACAGTCTCCAGTAAATTGGCCTTGTGCTGCTATTTCTTATGCTGTGTTAACGAGCGAATATTTTTCTATGGCTAGCTAACTGATATGGCTGGCTAAGTGTTGGAAACTCGTGTCCTCGCAGAGCACTTCTTTATATTTCAGGCTAGTGCATCGTGTTTTGTTGTCCAATTACACCTTGAGATGCACAACAAGCCGAACAGAATATTTTAAAACTGTTAAAAAAACTATTTGACTATAGCTGGGTAACAGATGATGGCACTCGAGTTCAGCGGAACTAATGCGTTGTGTTTGTTTCCTTCGGTGCAAAACCTCGGGCGCCTGTTTGGTGGTGGTTCAGTAACACCTTTATTTAAAAAAAAAAAAAACACACACTTTCATTATGTAGCGCACAACTTCAGCTATGTTTAACAATTTATGAATGTCTAAAATGGAAAAATATATATTGAAACGCACTTACGTATTCATAAACAGCACTGTTTGTAAAGGTTTAGTGTCTAAACAATGCAGGATGAACTTCATGGTTTAGATGATGCAGAGCAGAGAAACCAGTTCAGACTGAAATCCAGTTTGGTTCTGTATTGGAGGAAACCTGGGAAATTCAGGGTGTTGGAAGCAGTGATATTACGGGAGGTTATTGAATCCAATTTGTATGCTACTGCAGCTGCACAGATTTGTTTACTTATTTTCTAAAATTTAATTGACGTGTTTTTGACCACCATAGTAAACTCCCACCAACCCTGTACTTCATGTCACTGTGTTATTGGTTAGAAAACTGCACTGGGAGAAGAAGGCATTATTCTGCATCTTTTGAGAATTATTCAGAAATTTATGAGAGAGATTTGCTTTGTTTCTTGAACACCATTGTAAAATGTAGAAATAATGCAATTGTAGTGCAGGCTGTGTTTACAGTAGTCAAATATGCTATTTGATGCTTACATCTGGTATTTGTTCAATCATTATTAGTGTCAGGCATGTAAATCATCATACAGTGATTTGCTAGTGACTTTGAAATAATAAAATATTACAAATAAAAATGTAAATATTTTTTCCCCCTACAAGTTCCTTAATTTCTCAATTACTCCATTTGATATTAATTACTTATTTTTTTCTATTTTAATACATTTTAATCTGTCTTGTTAGTCTTAGTCACTTTCATAAGATTCATGTAATACATGTTTAAATGTCGCAAAACTTTGTTTACCTTTCTAACTATAGTGAATTTTATTCCAGACTTGATGGCGGCATCATTACGTCTCCTCTTTTCTGTGTCCAGGCCAGGTATGATGTTTACATGCTAGGAAAACATTCTTGACTTGGTGTGAAATACATTTTTAGGCATAGTGTGTAGATTTACATGTTGCTGCGGCTTTTTTTTCTCCTCAGGCTCCTTTGTAGTGAGCCACAATCTTGTGCGTCCTCTCAGTTTATCAGCACACAGAGAGGGTTATAGTAAGTGTAGCATGCATAAATCCACATCAACATACCATATTTAGCTTCATACTATGCATAATATAATATATAATATTGTCTGTTTTATAATCCCTATTGTTTTGCAGAATATGTGAATGCTCAGGAACCTCTCAATGATATGAAGTCCATCACAGACCGAGCCGCTCAGACCCTGCTGTGGACAGAGCTGTTCCGAGGTCAGTAACTTAAAATCTGTGCCATCATAAGAAAACAGTGTACCTCCTTTTTCCTTTTTTCCCCACATTTTTGAAAATGGTCCAAAGAAATTGTCCAAAATGTAGAATAAAATCCATTAGCTATGAAAAATTAATTAACCAGTGTCTGAGAAATTGATCATGCCTTGGGATTATGAACAGGCCACACTAAAGTATCATTGTCTTAATGGTGTTGTAGAAGTAGGCAGAAAGAAATGATATTGATACACAGAATGAAATTGGTCTTATGTCATAGGATAATAATTTTTTTATAAACTACAGCTCACTCGCCAGTATAAACCTCTGGAGATAATGAAATTCTCATATTTTAGGTTTGGGAATGACTATGAGTTATCTTTTCCGTGAACCTGCCACCATTAACTACCCGTTTGAGAAAGGACCACTGTCCCCACGTTTTCGTGGAGAGCATGCCCTGCGCCGATACCCATCTGGAGAGGAGCGCTGCATCGCCTGCAAGCTGTGTGAGGCTATCTGCCCAGCACAGGTACACAAACACACACACGTGCACATGCACCTCTTTCTATACCTCTGTAATATTTTGGCTACCTGATTGTGGTAGCTTGAATTGTGTTGCAGTGGTGACTAGTATTGATGGAAAATACTAAAAGCAATGCAGAAAACATTGTCATGTTATAAATGTTTGTGTGCTTATGAACCAAATTTTAAGTTTATTTGTAAGACTAAATCTGAAATAAGATGTTCTAAAAGCACAAATGGGTGTCTGCCAAATGCCATAAATATTATTTATTATTATTATTAATAATAATAATAATAATAATAATAATATGCTAAAACACACACATCAATCTGTTATCAATTCCCAGGCCATTACCATCGAAGCTGAATCTCGTGCTGATGGCAGCAGGCGAACAACGCGTTACGACATTGACATGACAAAATGCATCTACTGTGGTTTTTGCCAGGAGGCCTGCCCTGTAGATGCAATTGTAGAGGTGAGCTTTAGCCAATCTGCTGTTTCCAGATATAGTTCTTTCTTGTATCCAATTACTGATACTCTAGGTCTGTTTGAATGTTGTGTATAGCACATTTAAACTTATTATACAGCATCACAACCATCCCTTACTACTTTTCTTTTTCTTGTGTCTCTCGTTTTACTTAGGGGCCCAACTTTGAATTTTCTACAGAGACTCATGAGGAGCTTCTGTATAACAAGGAAAAGCTGCTCAATAATGGAGACAAATGGGAGGCTGAGATTGCAGCTAATATTCAGGCTGACTATCTTTATAGATAGACAGACAGACAGACAGACAGACTGTCTGGTTTCTGGCGCACACACACACACTGACTAACAGATAAGCTGACGACTGACTGACTGAGAATCAGCTGAGTTATCTTCACCAGTAGCGATCATTGATAAATTGTTCAGTTTACTCATAATTGACATTGAGAGGCCCAAAGCTATAATGCTATAATGATTGACACTCTAATAATTTAAAATGGTAAGAATACAATGATGAGTTTCGAAAAATCTGTCCAAAAAATCCTACCAGTCCTGAAATCTGTTCAAAAATGGCACTTACGTACTGTACTTCAGTACAAGACTTTTGAATGACACCCACATTGTACAGTTTCCTCACGCCCTACACAACATGGTTGTACAACATCTGAGACAGCCTTGAATGCCATCCATTTTCCTTTAAAAATAACTCTGCCTACGCGAAGCGCACAACTCAGCAATAGAGGTGTTGCAGAAAGAACATTTGTGGTGTTGCCCTGATTTTAAAGACAGACCGGATTGTGTGTCCATATAACAACTGTACAAAATACCTGTATTAAATAAATTAATGTTTAAAAAAAGAACCTTCTTCCTTTGTCTTCATTTTATGTGGTTGACCAGGATTATAATATAATGGGATTTCAGTACCATACAGGTTTTAATGGGCAGAATTAGTAAAATATTAGATTACAGGCATTTATTTTGCATTTCTGTTTCGCATGAAAACATAGTGGACTAAAGTGTTCAACAGTTTCCAGTTGAAATGACCACTTAACATGTTGCTTCATTTAGTTTAGAGCTAATCACCTGATTAGAAGCTGTTGAAGTAAGTTTTAAACATCTCAAAGATTAGAGAATGTTGATGAATATCCATAGTTACGCCATTAATGTGAAACAGTAGAGAAGAAACTGGGAGCATAGTTATTAGTGTTAACGTTTATGAGGATAAATTTGTATTGAAGACTCAACATGAATTAGAATACTGGCAGTGTAATAAAATGTTACTTCTAATCATATAATAAAGTCTGTTAATTAAATTATAAAGTCAAAATCCAATACACTCCGAAATCCTGAACTATTTGGCTATTTGTGGGTAATTGAGAGGCGTGCATGAAGAGACAGATTAAAACGCTCCATTCAGGGTTGCCAGATTGGGATTTTATTGCAAATTTAAATTTTAGGCACATTTCCTTTAAAATGGTCGAACGCACAGAATCTATCCTAGAAATAAATAAATAGAACATATTTTAGTGATGCTAAGAATTACAACATTGTGATAGATTTGATTTTTCACTGTAAATGTTTAAACATCAAATTTTGTCACTGAAAAATTCACCATTAAAATCACCAATCAGCTTCAGCTATCCATTCCAATGATGGACTAGTCTTTTATAATGCACAATCCAGTTTAACTGCAAATAATGCTCACGTTGTATTGGAAAATCTGTGAAAGCTGTTAAAATAAGCTAATAAAATACAAACAAAGGCTCATATCAGATAGAAAAGTGATCTTTCGAATTTAATTATCAGTTGTTTACACAGAATTCACCGTTATGAACCGTGATCTGACTGGAAACTGAAGTCACAATCTGGCAACCCACTACTGTTGCTCTAATCCTCTCTGAGAGGCTTACAACCACTACATGGAGACGACACTGTCACATTGTTTATATTGTTTATTTTACAGTGAATATATATTGTGTAAAATTTAGCCATTAAATCTATTTGAAGTTATTCATAATATGTGGCTCTCTTTAATGATCAGATTTACAGTCTGACACCAACTAAAACTGTGCTTAATTAAAACTTACATTAATTTATTGATAAGTTATACGCCTTTGCTCCAAGATGAAGGACAGACTAGCACAGTTGAAGGAGGTAAGATTTCTATTTCTATTTCCATTTATATGTGTAAAATTCTTTCGAATGAGATGTATTAATTTTCATATGCAACCTTAGAAAAAGGGCTAAGAAAGTGGGAATGTTCTTGAAATTAGTCTGGTGCCCTCAAGGGTGCATCTTTTGGACCTATCTTTTGCCTGGAAAGGTGCATGTAGTGTAATATACTCAATAATCAATTAAAGGTACTCTACACATTCCTTTCCTAGAGGGTGTTAATGTAGTTACAAGGAAATGTGTAGTTTAGTAGTTTTTATTTTTTGATTATTATTGAAAGTTTATATAAAGACAAGGCATGTACACTTTCATAATGAAAAACAGAAAAAAAAAAAAAAAAGAAAAAGAAAAAGAAACAGACTCCATAACACTAATGATACAAATGTCAGCATAACTATGGGGCCATGCTAGAATTGTTAAGGAACCAACCATGATTTTAAAACCCATTCACTGCAACCAGTCAAATGAATGGATCCTGACCATTCAAATACATTTTCAATTAAATTGGCATTTGTAGAGAAACAAAAACCTATCCAATCAGACAATGTTGATTTATAGGCATTTTGCCAATTCCCTCCTACACAAACTAGTGGGGTAGAGGGGGTGGGAGAGGATTTAGAAGATTAGGGGGAAAGGCTTCTCCCATTCCTGTCCTTTACAAGTGACATATAATGTGTCCACCTTGTCCACAGTTTAAGACATTGTCTCGGGTTGCTATAAAATGGGTCCCTGGCAGTGTTTTTGTTGAGCCTGTGTTTGACCATGGGTTCTTCTGTCAGAAAACAGATCAAACACCTGAAGATGTGGAGATCCAAATGGAAAATAAAGAATTTATGGATGAGTTCTTTTCACAGGTATGTCATTCTTAACAGCACATATATTCTTTAAGGAGGTTTTATACTATTATTCACTTTGTGTTTATGTATGATTTTTATCAGATCGAAGAGATCCGTGCTGGTATTGATAAGATCGATGAGAATGTGACAGAGATAAAGCGCCTGTATTCAGTCATTCTTTCTGCACCAACCTCAGAGCAAAGTAAACATTCTTAATCACTCCAAAATGTACTGTGGCTTATTGTGTGTATTTTACCCATTTCCTAGCTTCAGTGGCTCTGATCTATCTTTCTCTATATTCTCTCAGAGACACAAGATGACCTGGAAACCATCACCAATGAAATCAAGAAATTCGCCAACAATGTTCGCAATAAACTCAAAAGTGGGTTTTCGTTTACAAAAAGGAATATCAGGATCCATATAATGTAACTAAATAATGTGTAATGGGTATTGACTTAATGGTTTAATGTTCCATTCACCCAGACTGTCTCTAAAGTGTTATGCAATACAAATTATGAACCATTGGGAAATGTGGGGAATGTGAAATACAATCAAATAAAAATTTATATTTTTAATTTATTATATATATATATATATATATATATATATATATATATATATATATATATATATATATATATATTATTTTTATTTTTTTTATTTATTTATTTATTTTTCCATTTTTTATTGCTCAGCAGAAAAGTTTACCCAAACATATGAAACACATTTGTCATTTTATTAGGTTTTTCACATTTACTTTAAAGTATTTTATTTTAATTTAATTTCCAATTACAGGACTCTCAATGTGTTTTAATCCATTTATACCTCAGTCATTTGCTACTAAAGCACAACATTAAATTTTATCCATTGATAGTTATTTTAGTTTCTGTTATCAGTTATGTTACAGCTGCTATAAATGTAACAGTGAACATTAATACTGAAAAAGTTGTTTTTTCTTGTCAGATAGTCAAAATATTGACTATTTTATCTTGTCCTCAGGCATTGAGCAGAGTTTGGAGTCAAATGCAGAGGAGAGAGTTTCAGCCGATATACGGATAAAGAAATCTCAGGTAACATTTTTTACACATTTGTTTGGTAGAACATCACGAGTATCTTTCAAGTGAGCAGAACTCATTAAATGCATACAACTGAGTAATTAAGTAATTAAGGATGAAGGCCATTAGTTAAACATCCAGACTGGGTTTCTGACAATCCTGAGATTTGAACTCACAACCTTACTGAAAATCTTAATCCTTTCTCCCAGCACGCTGTCCTTGCAAGAAAGTTTGTGGAGGTTATGACCAGGTACAATGAAGCACAAGTAGAGTTCAGAGAGAAGAGCAAAGGAAGGATCCAGAGACAGCTAGAGATCAGTGAGTTACACACACCATATCCAGAAACACTGTAAGTACTATACATTATAATACAATTCTATTCACACAAACAAGACTGTTGTGCAGTCCTAAAATAATTAATGCCACCTAAAGTTTCTATAGTGTGTAACTGAAAGTGACGTTATTTCTTTCTCCAATGAACCAGCGGGTAAAAGCACCACTGATGAGGAGTTGGAGGAGATGCTGGATGGTGGCAATGCTGCCGTCTTCACAGCGGGGGTGTGTGTGGTTTCCTAAATGCCACAGTATTGTTATTTTGGTTTATTTAATGTTTTGTTTTTGTGTGCATAAACATTCAGGTTGAGCTATTAGCAGTTGATTAACAAACATATATCACATTTATTTTGTGTGTAGATTATGGACTCAGCCATCTCCAAGCAAGCTTTGAGTGAAATTGAAGCGAGACACAAAGACATCATGCGACTGGAGAGTAGCATTAAAGAGCTGCATGACATGTTTGTGGACATTGCCATGCTAGTGGAGAATCAGGTACCACATCAGCAGCTCTGCATTTCTGATATCGGAACATGTCCCAAGTAGAACAGAGGATTTATTTGCGCACGGGTTCTGTGTCCCAAAGGCTATCCCATATTTCATCACTTTAGTACTATATGTCATCAGGTTAACAAAGTAATTTGTTCTAAATATTTCTGTTTGTAATTTGGTTATTGACCTCTGTTTTATCATCATTTGTGTATAGGGAAGCATAATCGACAGGATTGAAAGCAACATGGACCAGTCTGTGGGCTTTGTGGAACGAGCAGTGGCCGACACTAAAAAAGCAGCCAAGTTCCAGCAGGAAGCTCGGAGGGTAAATTGGGAAATTAAAAACAGCACAGCTTTATCATGTCCATGTATGCACATGCACCATGTTTTACATTTACATTTCTGGCATTTGGCAGACGATCTTATCCAGACTGACGTACAAGAGTGCTTTGAAGTTTCTATCAATTAATACATTAACACTGGTTCAATAGGTCACAGAATTAGGATAACATCAGCTTAAAAACTTTTAGAGGCAGATTTTTTTTTTAAATCAACATACAACAATATAAAAAAAACAAATAGGGAAAATAAGAGCTAGTTTAAGTGTTTCAGGAAGAGGTAGGTATCCGACGTTTGAAGACAGTCAATGACTTGGTTGTACGGATATCTAGGGGAAGTTCATTCAACCACCTTGGTGCCAGAACAGAGAAGAGTCTAGATGTATACCTACCTTGTACCCTGAGAGATAGTGGGACCAGTCGAGCAGTGCTAGTAGTTTTAAATGTTGACATTACTTTTGCCGAAAAGGACTATAATAATATCATTCATAACATTAAAACCGCCTGCCAAATATTGTGTAGGTTGCCCTTGTGCTGCAAAAACAGCACTGACCCGTCAAGGCATGGACTTCACAAGACCTCTGAAGGTGTGCTGTGGTATCTCCATGGATCTGACTTATTTCTCCTGCATGTCACACAGATGCTTGATCAGATTGAACTCTTTGTCCTGGTCCTCAAACCATTGTACATTATCCTGCTGAAAGAGGCTGTTGCCATTAGGGAATACTGATGCCCTGAAGGATTGTACATGGTATGCAACACTCATTAGGTGGTAGGTGTCAAAGTGCTATCCACATAAATACCATATTCCAAGGTTTCCCAGTAGAACATTGCCCAGAGCATCACACTGCCTCTTCCAACTTGCCTTCTTCCCATAGTGCATCCTGTTGTCATCACTTTACCAGGTTAGTGACACAGACACTGACCCTTGGGCACCCATGTCACTCTTGCTGGTTGTCCTTTCTTGGACCACTTTTGGTAGGTAATAACCACTGTATACTGGAAACACCGTACAAGACCTGCAGTTTTGGAGATTCTCTGACTCAGTTGTCTATCCATCACAATTTGGCTCTTGTCAAAGTCACTCAGATCCTTACACTTGCCCATTTTTTCTGCTTTTAACACAACACCTTCAACAGCTGACTGTTCACTTGCTGTCTAATATATCACACTCCTTGGCACACTCTAGTGGCTGTTCACTTGCTGCCTCATATATAACACTCATGCAATGTTCTTCACCTGTCATGATGTAAATGTCATAGCTGATTGGTGTAACTGCAAGGTTCAATAAAATACGAAATGGCCAACGGTTTGTGGACGCCTGACACTAACACCCATATATGGATCTTCCCTGCCACAAAGTTGTAAGCACACAATTTTACATTATGTCTTTGTATGATGTACCATGATCATTTCCCTTCATTGGAATTAAGTGGACAAAACATGTTCCAGCATGTTCATCCTGTTCCAGAAAGGCTGTAACGTCTTGGCACATCATGAAAATTGGTTTGACAAGGTTGGTGTGAAACTTGAGTGGCTTGTCAACCCCGATGAACATATTTGGGATGAAATGCAATGGTGACTGCACCCCAGGTTTTCTCGCTTGACTCCACTGCCTGATCTCACTAATGTTCTTGTGACTGAATGAGCGAAATCCTCAAAGCCACACTCTAAAATCTAATGGAAAGCCTTTACAGAAGAGTGGAGGTTATTATAACAGCAAAGAACCTTCTGGGGAAGGATATTCACAAAGCACCTATGGGTGTGATGGTCAGTTGTCCACATACTTATGGCCATATAGTGTATGTATAATATACTGTAAATGTGTAAATAATAATTATTTACACATGTAAATATTTATTGGATACATAAAGATTTTATTCATGAACTTTCCATTGACAGAACTCATTCTAAACCCATTATTCTCATTAGACTCGTATTGATGTTATTTATATATAATATGCGTTTTATTCATTGAGATATGAATTAAATCTATACAATTCAAGTAATAAATATAAGAACTCAGTATTTCATATTACAGCTTTGATATGGGTAAGTTCTGATTTCTGTCACTGTAACAAGATGCTTAAAATGGAGGAGTCCCTGCTTATGCCTCACTGACTGCATAAGGAGTTGGAGGGAGTGGGGGGTTGAAGGGGTATAAATAAATATAATTTTTATCAGCATGAGTTTTTCTGTTGAATTTTATTTTCTTCTTCTGCATTTTGTCAAGCTTTTGTTTCTTTTTATTTTCCATTTGTATCCATGGTTCGCTATTTTCATTCCATTTATGTCTCTACTTATTCTTAATCTTTGGCATATCTATCTAGCTCTTGCTGCCCCACTAATCCTGCTCATCTCTGTCTCTGTCTCTCCCTCTCTGTGTGTGTCTTTCCGTTGTCACTTGCATATAATTGTGCTTCATATCTTTGCATTCTTCCCTTTCTCGCTTGGGCTACTCTCATAACCCAAAATAGAAACAGATGATGATCACATTGTGTTGCATCATTCTTGCTGTCATCGTTGGCTCCCTCGTGTACAGCTGGTTGAAGTAAGAATTCTGCTAGGTATAATCTTAACAGTGTGTGCTGTGCTTTTAGATATATCATACACATTTTTTTTTACCATCTATAAGGGAGTTTGTAACTGTGCCTTTTGCTCTTTCTTCTTCCCCATGACAGGTGAAGAGGAAATTTATCTTTAGACCTAACTCAGAGTGGAGTATTAGACATCAATCAAGTGAAGATGCTGCAGACTCGCAGGCTTTCTTTGCCTTTCCTCTATTTTATATCTCCATTGTTTGTCCTTGTTTTAAATTTTTGTTTTCCTAAATTTGTTATCAGCTTACTGTACTTGCTCATCATAGGCATACATAACAGTCTGTTATGTGTAGTCCCTTTTTGTAAACATTCAGTTTGTCTTCGATGAGCATAATACTATTTATTTTATCTGAAACCACATTTTGAGTTGTAACTAAAGCAATGTCATTATTTGCTGGTGGGAAGCTCTTTTGCCGTGTGTGTTATGAATAAACAATGGCTCTGTGCTAAAAATGAAGTCAGGTTCACCTAATTAAAAGAATAATAATGACGTTGAATAAAAGGAATAAATAAAAGGAATTAAATTCAATGTCATTTTGCTTTTTAATTAATCATTCGTGTTACTGGCTGTCCCAATTGGCTTAACATTCATTATTAATAGTCTTAGGTTTAGTTTAGTTCAGGTGTAGTCCTCTGCAGTCTGGTTGCTAAAGGAATGAAATAAAATGCAATGAAGTCCAGTAATTTCTGGATTTGGTGAAATGTAGAATATACACTTTGTTTTGGAAAACGTTAACAAATGAATGTAGGATTTAGGAAAGAAACAATAGTGCTATTGCCTATCTTACCTATTATAAGCATTATAATCCATAAATACAGTTCAGCATACAACACTAAACGTTTCTAACATGTCTTTATTGTAACTCATATTATATTGTTTAAAATGAGAAGTGAACTTGAGAATAAATATCTCAGCCAATCAGCGTAGCCATTCTTATGGTTGACCAATCAGAAATCACTTCCTTGTTCTGAAACCTACCAGTGGTGCTCCTGGGGTGAGACCATGCGGACGAACAAAGTACATGGCTACCTTTTATTTTTATTTAGCCATGGAGCTCATCCTGCCTGAATGGCTTTAAGTGTATTATAATGTGAACTTGTGTGTTTTTTGTGTTTTCGCTCATTTAAAGGGAGCTGTAAATTTTCCACAATAAATCGAGCCCCAAACAGCATTCACATGCGAACATGGACGGAGCGGCTCGAAGCGATGGGATGTCAAGCTCCGGGCGAGCAAAGGTAGATTATTGAACGGTGGCTTTATACGCTCTGGATTTAATTTTATCCAATTGAAAAGTGTTTCTGAATGTTCACCAAGTTTTGCCCTAACCACGCGTTAGGCATTATGCCCTTTGATTGGTTATGGACAAGATATTTGCTTGAAATCCAGTAGTTTCACGTTATACTGATCGACATCATTGCTCCGTCAATGAGAGCAAAGTAATACCTACAATTTGTTCGCTTAGTGGTTGCTTACGCTGTCTGTTACTGTTTTATAAATCTCTACGTTAGTATTGTATGTATAGTCTATGGCTTAGATTGGCATCTTTTCCCACTAATGATAAACGTTCCCAGTGTGTCGCATTTGATTGTGATTGGAGTAGATGTACGAGTGGGCGTGGCTTTGCTGGAGAAGCAGCTGAGTTTTTATGACGATTTGAAAATGGCGGCGAAAGGCTTCACCAATGGAACTTTATCGTGAATGCACAGAGCGAGAGAGCGGAGCTGTCCAAACGATACAATTTCCCTCAGTTGATAAAGTTGATAAAGAAACCTCACTGCAACGTACATGTTGTTAACAGAGGAAGATTTGCAGCATATACGGCGGGGGCTTTAAGGACAAGTTAGCGAAGTTCGTTGAAAATAACCCTAACAGCGTTACAGTGGGATTAAACGTTAGAACTTAAACCTTTCTAAACTGGAGCTAACGCTAGCTAGCTGAGTTAGCTTACACAGATAACGCGAGATGCGCTACTTTAATTGTTTTTACATTTTCCTCTGAGTTGCCATGTTTGGGCTTTTATCTTTGATAAATGCTATTCCGAACGTGTTCCTTAGTCGGTATTTATCAAAACGGAGTTGAAGAAATCTCACGAAAGCTATGTCCGTTCTAGCGAGATAGCTAACAATTTGTTAGCTACTTTTGCCGATGCGTTCGGTGTTGGGAGCTAAGCGCCAGCTAATGCTAATCCGTTTCAGCCAGCACAATTGTTTTGGTGGAGAAATGGTTCAGTTCAGTGGAGGGTAGTTAGCTTGCCTCTGTACATTGAACACAGTTTGTTTAGTGAAATTTCTGTAGGTTGTTTTAGTAGCGTTTTAGTGCTTTTACTTTGGAACATATCTAGCTGGTTCTTCATAATAGACCAGCTGATCAGGGATCAGTTGAATAAAAACCAAGCTCAGTAATGTAACGCTGACTGGAAAGTATAGCCAACTAACTAACACGTTATAAGAGCGAATGCTAGGTTAAAAACTGCAGAATTCAGGTAACTTTGTATATAGTGTAATTATAACAATTTCTTATTTACACTGTTGGGTTGGTCGTGTTTTATTTACGAAGTTTTTATTTTTTTTATTATTATTTTTTTTTACTATAGCTCAACTAACCATTTCCAACTAGCAAGTAGCTCTTATCACTCTCTGAGCTTTGATAGAAGAGTATAGGAGAGGGCTGGTGGGGGGTTTTTCTTTTAGTGGGAATTATTTTCTTCGTGACAGACTTTGGATATGGAAGATCCAAATCCAGGATACAGCAAACGACTGGTAGGTAGATTTACTAATACCCGTCCACCTGCCCTTTATATTACAGAACTAGGTATGCACTATGTTACCAAAAGTTTTGGGACACCCCTCCAAATCATTGAATTCAGGGGTTGGGCTTGGCCCCTTAGTCCCAGTGAAAGGAACTCTTAATGCTTCAGACAATTTCTCGCTCCCAATTTTAGGAGAACAGTTTGGGGATGGTCCCTTCCTGTTCCAACATGACTGCACAGCAGTGCACAAAGCAAGGTCCATAAAGACATGGATGAGCAAGTTTGGTGTGGAGGAACTTCACAGTGTCCTGACCTTAACCTGACAAAGAACACCTTTGGGATGAATTACAGTGAAGACTGCAAGCCAGGCCTTCTCGGCCAACAACAGTGCCTCGCCACGTGTCTACAGTATTGGTCAAAAATTCCCATAAACACACTCCTAAACCTTGTGGAAAACCTTCCCAGAATTGAAGTTGTTATAGCTGCAAAGGGCAGGACAACTGCATATTACATTCATGTGCATGTAAAAGCAGACGTCACTGTTTTGGAATGGCGCAGAGTCTCCGCTCTAATTCCTCCCAAAAGTCTTCTGTCGGGTTGAGGTCAGGACTCTGTGCAGGCCAGTCAAGTTCCTCCACACCAAACTCGCTCATCCAAGTCTTTTTGGACCTTGCTTTGTGCACTGGTGTGCAGTCATGTTGGAACAGGAAGGAACCATCCCCAAACTGTTCGCACAAAGTTGGGAGCATGAAATTGTCCAAAATGTCTTGGTATGCTGAAGCATTAAGAGTTCCTTTCACTGGAACTATGGGGCCGAGCCCAACACCTGAATTCAATGATTTTGAGGAGTGTCCCAAAACTTTTGGCAATGTAGTGTATGTTAGTGCAACAATACTCACCCAGATTCTAGCTTCTTACAATAGGTTTAAACAGATTTAGCAGTTTGTCTTGTTACATTTGTTTGAGACATTAAAATCTGTACATTGTTAAATTAAGTCAGAACTTGGTGCATTTCGGGTGTCTTAAAGTTTTTGGTTCACTTATGCTAGACTTTTTGTCTTTGATTAAAATATGGAGGCACAATAAAATAAACATTGATGCTGTTCATTTACAGCATATTCAGACGCTTTAAAGTTTTTTGTCAAGGAATCTTTTCTATCTGTCTTATGTTTAATTATGCTTTTGCTTTTCTTAATTGTTTCAAATTGTGAGAAAATTGAAGGTTAATCATTTGTAGCCTCTTTGCTACTTCTGTCTTTAAGTCTTGCTGCTGTTGTTATTGATGAAACATTGTGAGTTTTCGCTGTTAAAATGCCACATTTGTGCATCCTACTGTATATCTGATAAGGTTACAAAAACGTAGAAATACAAACAAAACATTCAGGTTAAATAAGGAGAGTGCAAGTGAGATAAAGGGATGATGGTGTGATACAAGCTTGAAGTGGTTCGTCTCTTTTTTTAAAGAGATGGCAGTGGGAATAGGAGTGACGTGATTGGTCGAACTGACCATGTGAGCAGAGATGCGGAAGGGGTAAGGAGTGGGAGGGATGGAGGTAGGGAGGGGACACTGCAGAGGCAAAGGATTACAAGAGGAGAAAACGGACAACTGGTTTTACCACCAAAAGGAGAACGCAGATAGAGATAGAGGGATGGAGGACAGAGTGGAAAGACTTACCCTTGTGGATGGTGGTGTGTTGAGGAAGCGAGGGAGGAAGAGGAAGCGAAAGAAAGAGGACGAAGATGTGACTCTGAAGGTGCGAGGTGTGTAGTGTTTCATTGCCCTCCACAAGGGCTCTGTTTAGGGGTACTGCAGTCTCAAGCCTCAGATATAGAATGGAAATGATCCTAAAAGAAATAAGGCCAGACATAGCTGAGATGTGATTGTGGTTTACATGTAAAGAGCTGTTTTATCAGCCTTGCCTGCAGTTCTCCAAATTTTCCTGTTTTTGTGACAAGTGCCCTTTCTATTTGTGTTTTTTGCTTTACAATCTACTAAACACTCTTTGGGATCCGTCTATGTATTACTGACCCAATAAAATGGTCATTAACTGTTGGAATTTACATAGCCAGGTTTGTCCTTTTCACATTGTCTGAGGAAGAACACCATGTTCCTGGTGCCTTGTCCAGTCTGCCTGCTTCGATTTAGCTCACTGATCTGTGCTCTATAAATGGCTTGTTTTTGAACAAGGGACACTGGAAATGACTGTATTGTAAGGACATTTACAGATGTTTTACCATATAAATGTCATGAAACTTTTAAAATCTGAATTCTTGAAGGGATATGCTTAGTCAGGGTTAAATGTATTAGGCATAGTGGTATTTTTTAACACGCATTGTTATATTAATAGGTCTTTAGATAAAATGAATTTACTTGTCATCACAAAAGTTTCATGTCTTTTGTTCCTGCAAGTAAGGATCTATTATCCACCTGCAATGCTATTGGGTAAAACCTTTTGCTAGCAATATAGATGTCATTACAGCAATTTATTATTTGTAAGGATGTTGCAGAGTCATTGCAGGATTTTGTATTGATTTTTCTTTTCTCATGTCTGTGTTTGAGGCAGACCATGTGGTGATGTGGCTGTAACATGCTCTCTACTGGCTAGACATCACTTTAGGGATGCTATACATTTAAAGGCAAGGCCAAGATTGAGACAGCTTAGTATTTGTTCATGGATTAAAATGTGGATGTGAGGGATGGAGAGAAAGAGAGGCATCACAACCGTACAGATCTGTTACAGATCTTTTCCAAAGAGATGTTTTTCCCACTTATTTAAATGTTTTATGCAAAAGTATGTATTTGGCCCTTGTGGGTACATTCCTCATTTGAACACAATGACAGTATTTCTTGATTAGCATAAGAATGACTAGCCATTAAAATATAATGAACACAATCCATGCTGTTTCTGAAGAGAGAGAAAAAGAAAAACATGTTCAGGCATAGCAGGGATGGTGTGAGTGAAGTTACTGTAACCAACTTGATGTGGATTATTTTCCCATAACAGCACATCCTGAAGTGTTTTATTCTTTTTGTTCAACAGAATGTATTTATTCATTCATTCATTTATTTATTTATTCACTCCCTAATGTGATCATTTTATTAATTTCCACCCACCCACCGACTCTCCTGTCTTATAACAGCCACCAACCAGTGGAGGGGTGTGAAGAAGGCTTACACATTTCTCAGAGACATGAATCCACTGCTGTTCATGAAAGTTCACATGAGAATTATGTTCTTATCAGTTAACATCCAACTTGTATTTTAAGATATTTAAAATCTGATCCATTCCTGATCCTGTGTCCACCTCTGAGCTCATGCTGATTCCTAATAATACTGCTATAAGCAGTTAGACCGAGAAATGTCAATAAAGCAATCTTTTTTTTAACCTTATTCTTAACGTAGTTACACTATTACATATTAAGCAGTGTAAGGCTGAAGTGTAAACTGTAAGCTAAATTTGATTCCCCAGACACTTTGGTTGTGATCATCATGAATCTCACCTTCTGTCAAAGATGTTTGTTTTAATTAAACCAAGAAATGTATTATTGGTAGGCTGCATGTTCTGAAAATAAATATCTCAAAACAGAATAGCTAATTTGATCATGATGCTTCAACACTTTTTGTAGCTAGAAAACAGCACATTTTATGTTGTTTTTCACAGTAGATCAGAGGTCTCAGGGAGTGTTGAATACTTGACTTGACATCAAATGATCGGTCTGTAGGATCAGTAATAGTTAATAGGTTTCTAATAGTTCTTTTTCCCCCCTCCTCCCAGCGGTCAGGCACACGGCGACGTTACCGTGACGAAGGGATCTCTGATGATGAGATTGAGGGGAAAAGGACCTTTGACCTGGAGGAGAAATTATACAGTGATCGCTTTGGTTCTGATAGAATCAAACGCATGGAAGGAAAAGGTATGGCCTGCATACATAGCTTTGCTTTTGCCTTGAGCTTTGCATATCTCAATTACCTGGACCTGCAGGATGCCAGTAGAAATAAGACAAATTTTCAAATTCTAATCTTATAGTTTTGTGTCAACTTGCAAATCTTGTTTTCAAACAGCTTTCACATCTTTCAATATTTTTATGGGTTCGGTTAGTGGTATCAGACTCAAATTCTGCCAAGGCCACCTTACCTTGTCTGTAATCCTATAAAAAGAAAAGACCAGTGCACAAAACAAAGTCCATAAATGTATGAGCGAGTTTGATGTGGAGGAACTTGACTGGCCTGTACAGTGTCCTGACCTCAACGTGATAGAACACCTTTGGGATGAATTAGAGTGGAGACTGCGAGCCATTCCAAAACAGGGACATCTGCCTTTACATGCACTTGAAATTATTATGGAGTTGGCCCGCCCTTTGCAGCATAACAGCTTCAACTCTTCAGGGAAGGCTTTCCACAAGGTTTAGGAGTGTGTTTATGGGAATTTTTGACCATTCCACTGGAAGTGCATTTGTGAGGTCAGGCACTGATGTTGGATGAGAAGGTCTGTCTTGCAGTCTCAACTCTAATTCATCCCAAAGGTGTTCTATCGGATTGAGGTCAGGACTCTGTGCAAGCCAGTCAAGTTCCTCTACTCCAAATTTGCTCATTCATGTCTTTATGAACCATGCTTTGTGCACTGGTGTACAGTCATGTTGGAACAGGAAGGGGCCATCCCCACACTGTTCCCACAAAGTTAAAAGCATGAAATTTCCTTTCGCTGGAACAAGGGGCCATGCCCAACCCCTCAAAAACAACACCTGAATTCAATGATTTGGAGGGGTGTCCCAAAATGTTTTGGCAGTATAGTGTATATACAATAGTCTAATTAAAAGAACAACTTTGTTTATTCATAACCTATACACTTGTGGAGAGTACTGCAAGCTTCGCTACAGTAGCTTGGTGGCATTGACAAGTATTACTTTTGGAGGTAGATCTAAAATGGGAACTGTGGAACTGAAAATGCCCTGGGTTCCTTTAGTGGCAGGGTGCCGAAATATATTTGTAAAGTGTCGGTGCAGGGTTTCATTCCAATCAAGCAGGAGCCATATCTGATTACACCTGTATAATTAGTTGAGCTTGGATTCCAAAATACTACGAGGTGTGGCTTCTGCAAGGTTACTTGAAAAAACTTGCACCCAAACCAGCCCTTTCTAGATAAGATCAGACTCTCCTGCTCTAATGGAAAAGAAGAAGGGCAAACTGTAAATGGTACCTCAAATACAGTAAAGCAAACTCATCTAGTGTTAACTGAGCACATTAGTTGGCTCTTATTTATCTTCTTCTTCTTTCGGCTTTTCCCTTCAGGGGTCGCCACAGCGAATCATCTCTCTCCACCTATCCCTATATTCTGCATTCTCAACACTAGCACCCACTAGCTTCATATCCTCATTAATTCCATCCATATACCTCCTCTTTGGCCTTCCTCTTTGCCTCCTGCCTGGCAGCTCCATGTCCAACATTCTCCTACCAATATACTCACTCTCCCTCCTCTGAACATGTCCAAACTATCTTAATCTGGCCTCCCTAACTTTGTCCCCCAAACGTCCAACATGTGCTGTCCCTCTGATGTACTCGTTCCTAATCCTGTCCAATCTTGTCACTCCCAAAGAGAACCTCAACATCTTCAGCTCTGCTATCTCTAGCTCTGACTCCTGTCTCTTCCTCAGTGACACTGTCTCTAAACCATACAGCATGGCCGGTCTCACCACTGTCCTGTACACCTTCCCCTTGATTCTCGCTGATATTTTCCTATCACACAGAACTCCCGACACCTTTCTCCACCCATTCCAACCTGCCTGCACTTGCTTCTTTATCTCTTTCCCACACTCTCCATTACTCTGGACTGTTGACCCCAAGTACTTAAACTCCTGTACCTTCTTCACCTCTTCACCCTGTAACCTTACTGTTCCACTTCCGTCCCTTTCATTCACACACATGTACTCAGTCTTACTACGACTGACTTTCAAACCTCCACCTCTCTAGGTTTTCCTCCACCTGCTCCCTGCTCTCACTACAGATCACAATGTCCTCTGCAAACATCATTGTACAAGGAGACTTCTGTTTGACCTCCTCTGACAACTGGTCCATCACTATAGCAAACAGGAAGGGGCTCAGAGCCGATCTCTGATGCAGTCCCACCTCCACGTTGAACTCCTCTGTCTGACCTACAGCACACCTCACCACTGTCCTGCTCCTCCCATACATGTCCTGCACCACTCTGACATACTTCTCTGCTAGTCCTGACTTCCTCATACAGTACCACAGCTCTTCTCTTGGCACCCTGTCATATGCTTTCTCCAAGTCTACAAACACACAGTACAACTTCCTCTGACCATCCCTATACTTCTCCATCAAAATTCTCAGAGCAAAAATTGCATCTGTTGTGTTTTTTCTGGGCATGAAGCCATACTGCTGCTCACAAATTTCCACTACCTTCCTTAACCTAGCTTCCACTACTCTTTCCCATAGCTTCATTGTATGGCTCATCAGCTTTATCCCCCTATAGTTGCTGCAACTCTGCACGTCACCCTTCTTCTCCATTCCTCAGGCATCCTCTCACTCTCTAAAACCCTGTTAAACAAACTAGTTAAAAATTCCACTGCTGTCTCTCCCAGACACTTCCAGACCTCCACCGGGATGTCATCAGGACCAACTGCCTTTCCACTTTTCATCCTCTTCAAAGCCTTCCTGACTTCATCCTTTCTAATCTTATCTACTTTCTGTTCCACAGAGTTCACCCCTTCTACTCTTTTTTTTTTTTTTTTCCCCCTCTCATTTTCCTCATTCATCATCTCCTCAAAATACTCCTTCCATCTAACCTGTACACTCTCCTCACTTGTGATCACCCTTCCATCTCTATCCTTAATAACTCTAACTTGCTGCACATCCTTCCCATCTCGATCCCTCTGCCTAGCTAACCTGTACAAGTCCTTCTCTCCTTCTCTAGTGTCTAACCTACTGTACAACTCGTCATATGCCTTCTGCTTGGCCTTAGACACCTCCCTCTTCACTCTGTGCTGTGACTCCTTGTATTCCTGTCTATTCTCTTCAGTCCTGTTCATGTCCCACTTCTTCTTGGCTAACCTTTTCCTCTGGATACTATCCTGAACTTCCTCATTCCACCACCAAGTCTCCTTATCTTCTTTCCTCCTTCCAGATGATACACCCAGCACCTTTCTCCCTGTCTCCCTGATCACTTCTGCTGTAGTTTCCCAGTCATCTGGCAGCACTACCTGACCACCCAGAGCCTGCCTCAACTTCTGTCTAAATTCCACACAACATTCTTCCTTTCTCAGCTTCCACCACCTGGTTTTCTTTTCTATCTCTGTCCTCTTCTTCTTGCAGTCCATCAGTGTCATCCTGAACACCACCATTCTATGCTGTCTGGCTAAACTCTCTCCCACTACCACTTTACAGTCACTAATCTTTCAGATTGCCTCTTCTACATAGGATGTAGTCTACCTGTGTGCTCCTACCTCCACTCTTGTAAGTCACTCTATGCTCCTCCCTCTTCTGAAAATAAGTGTTAACCACAGCCATGTCCATCCTCTTAGCAAAGTCCTCTACCATCTGTCCTTCAAGGTTACTTTCTGTGTTCCCCTCACCAACATGTCCATTAAAATCCACTCCTATCACCACTTTCTCACCCGTGGGAATAGTCTCCATCACCTCATCTAATTCACTCCAGAATCTCTCTTTCTCCTCTAACTCACAACCTACCTGTGGGGCATAACCACTAACAACATTCAACATCACCCCTTCAATCTCTAACTTCAGACTCATCACCCTGTCTGACACTCTCTTCACCTCCAGAACATTCCTCACAAACTCCTCCTTCAGGACCACACCTACACCATTTCTCTTACTATCCACACCATAATAAAACAGCTTGAATCCTGCTCTTATACTACGAGCCTTGCTACCCTTCCACCTGATCTCCTGTGCACACAGTATATCCACCTTCCTTCTCTCCATCATATCAGCCAGCTCTCTACCTTTCCCTGTCATATTACCAACATTCAGAGTTCCTATTCAGTCCTACACTCTTACCTTTCCTCTTCTCTCTCTGTCTGTGCACTCTCTTCCCTCCTCTACTTCTTCGACCAACAGTAGCCCAATTTCCACCGGTGCCCTGTAGGTTAGCGGCGCCGATGGCTGTCGTTGTTAACCCGGGCTTCGACCGATCTGGTATGAAATTCAGAATACTGACGATTCGCATGGTTAAATTTGGCAATGTTTTACGCCGGATGCCCTTCCTGACACAACCCTCTCTATTTATCTGGGCTTGGGACCGGCACAGAAGTCACTGGACTGTGACCCCCATGGCTAAATTAGTTGGCTCTTATATTTATATTGTCAATAAATATATATCCTATTCTGTTTTAGAAACGTAGTTACTATGTGTAAGGATTTTATACATCAAATGATCTTTATTGCTTTTTTTAACGGTCTGCAAATTAAAATGTTTGCTATTATAGTTTATTTAGTGCTGTAAACGAATTATTTTTTTCCCGTCCCAGATTTCACATTTGAGTTCATCCAGAGAGGCGGGCTAAGGGATCCAATTATCTTTGAACGGCCAGATGGACTTGGAATCAAGTAATGCATCTTGTCACAATATAATGCAATTCATACACCACATTTCTCTTTATGGGGAAAAAAGTATAGAAATTGGTGGGAAAGTAATAAAAAATGTAAGCCTATTCTTGTAAACTGTAAATTTGTTTACATATGATATGATTTTGATGTACCTTTTCAGGCAGATGAATGTGCCATTACTTATTAATTACCTATTTTTGCACATGGTGTTACATAACTATAAGGAAAGTAAGTAACTGCTGTGTGAAGACATTCTGTAATCTTTCATTCTGAAGCCTCAGTTAGTGTTATTTGGCATGGATCTTTGATTGATGGATAGATCCTGCAACTGCCTTCTAGTACAAATGAGTTTTTAGTGAATGGGTTTTGGTTCAGTTCTTATTAATTATTGGTTGTTATAATGTCCCTAATGCTAAAGATGCAGTGAACAGATAAGAACACATTATCAATGTATTATATTTATTTAACCACTATAATAAATATTTACATAGTGTTTCCTTATATTATGTGCCCCACATCTCTTTAAAATGATCACAACAAACAAATCTTGATACAAAAAAATCACGATCTGAAAACGGAACAAATTTTAGGAAAGCAACAATGGAATCTGTAGAGAAGTTCCACTCCTGTTTCTGCCACTATAGAGGAAAAACATTTCTTTTAAAACGTCTTATGAATCTGCCTCTTGTATGTGGGGTTGATGAGCAGTCTAGAGCAGGTTTTTCTTTGTATTTCTATTATAAATACTACACACAGCTTGAGCATTAGAGAAGCACAGTGTATATTACTGAATAAACATACATATTTTTTGGACCTTTTAGAATATTAATAAAAGAATGTTGTGATATTTAATAGGCACTTAATTTAGGATCTTTGATATTTGAGTTGTGTGCAGTATTTAATAAAAAAAAAAAAAAAAATTTCAACCGTGTACCTGGATGTTCTGCAACAGGTACATTAACTTTTACTGTTCTCTAAATTTTCTTTTGTTATATTTGGTTGGTTAATGTGTTGTCTGCTTTTGTTTTGTGTTTTATAATTTTATGCATCTCTTGCCCACTGTTATTCACCATCTTTTTTTTATTTATTATTAAGACATACCTTGCTGTATTATATTATATCTTCAGTGGTGTTTTTTTTTATTTTTTTGTGTAGAATGCCGGGTCCAGACTTCACTGTGAATGATGTGAAGATGTTTGTGGGTAAGGAATTACCCACATTAATTAAACTCTGTATCTTTTGTATTACAGTGGAAATAGATGATTAAAATGTGTTTCATAAATAGCAATATTGTTAATAATAAATAAAAAAAATTAGGCAAGTTGCTGTTAAGTTAACGTAAAGATAATGCTACAACTCACTGTGCCAGTATGAGAATGCCCAACCCTCTCTATGGTAGGCAGTCGGCGAATGATTGATGTGATGGATGTGGCCACTCAGAAGGGCACAGAGATGTCTATGGCTCAGTGGAGGCGATACTACGAGACCCCGCCTTCCCAGAGAGAGAAGCTGTACAATGTCATCAGCTTGGAGTTTAGCCACACCAAACTGGAAAATTTAGTCAAGCGTCCTGCAACGGTTGGTGCATGCAGACATGCAGTCAAGCCTTGATTCACTTTCAGGTTATTTTCCTTTCTCTCAATTTGTATGTTTTTTTTTTTTTTTATTCTTTTCCTTTTTTTTGTTGTCTCACAGGTGGACATAATAGATTGGGTGGATAATATGTGGCCACGACACTTAAAGGAAAGGCAAAGAGACTCCACCAACTCCATCCTTGACATGCAGTACCCTAAAGTGCAAAAGTATGCTACAGCTATGTCTGTTTTGCTGCAGTATAAGTGGAATAACATTGTCTAGAATGTGCTATTATACGAAAATAATGCACTCCTCTTTACATGGTGTCACCACCTCAGCATGAATTTTCATATGACCACAGTCTGTTGTGTCTTAGTCCTCATTTGTATCATCATTTGTATGAAATTTCTGTGTAAGATTTGCCAGCGGAAGAATTAGTTTATTTTATGAATCTCGTTATCCTTCCTCAGTATTCTGCCTCCAATCATCCTCTTCCTGTTGGAAGTTTTTCTTCTTATTTGAGCTCATGTTTTTATCATATTTTTGTATTCAAAGATACTGTCTGATGAGCGTGCAGGGCTGTTACACAGACTTCCACATAGACTTTGGAGGCACGTCTGTTTGGTACCACATACTGCGAGGGTGCAAGGTATGTGTGAAGGTGTCATAGTCTGTGTTAATTATTGTATATGAGTTTTTTTTTTTATTTTATTTTAAATATTCATTAAATTTTTTTTTTGGATACTTCACTAATAATTTCATTAAAACTAAGCTCAATGTGTGAAGGCATAAAAAAATCTTTGTGGCTTGAACTTATCAGTTCCTTATAGCAGTAAAATCTGTTCACTCTGCAGCTGTATTTAGAAAGCTCCCTGGCAGTTTCTTTCTATCATATAATTCTGGCTTTATATATCTGAATAGAGCAAAAACCCATTTACCAGAGTAGAGACTGGTCAGTCACTGGTTTAAAATGGGTTTCAGAATCTGACAAATATTGTGTAAATAATGTGTGGCTGGCTCACATAAAACCACCAATACTGGGCATTAAATGCTCCCTAATTCAATTTCAACAGTGGTCTGTTTCTGCTCATACAGACTCTGGCTATACCTGGAAACATTTAGCAGCCTGTATACATAAGCTCAAAGATACCCTAATTGACAGGGATGAGAATAAAGTTGTAAACATTTTTCAAGGTAATTTTCATTAGTTCATTGGGCATCCGAAATTAATTATGTTGAGTTCAGTTTATTTTTGATTGTTGAAAGTTACATGATTGGGGTGAGTTTAAATCAACCACTCTTTACCACTCAAATTAAAATATCAGCTACTGAAAAGGTGTCACAGTGTCTATAAAAGCCATTGAGTTACATGAGACAGTTGCTGACCTTCTGTGCCGCAGGTATTTTGGTTGATTCCTCCGACACCTCAGAACCTGGAGCTCTATGAGAACTGGGTGTTGTCTGGAAAACAAGGTGACATCTTCCTTGGAGACAAGGCCACAGAGTGTCAACGGATTGAGCTCAAGCAGGGATACACGTTTATTATCCCATCAGGTAGGTACATAAATTATTGATTTTTTACAGAATATAATTTTGCAGAGAATTATTATTTTCACTAAAGTTATTTAATATCTATATACAAGTGTTGTATCCTGAAAATGTGTTTTTATTAACATTTAGTGTTGTGGATATTTGCTCATGTCCACAGGCTGGATTCATGCAGTGTATACTCCTGTGGACACTCTTGTGTTTGGTGGAAATTTCCTACACAGTTTTAACATCCCGATGCAGCTTAATATCTGCAACATTGAGGACAGGACACGGGTGCGCAGATTACGTAATCCTATTTAGAAATATGTATACAAGTGGAAAATTAGCATCCTTTCAGACATGTAATTCGTAATAATTTTTGCATTATTAAACTTATTGGTCATTTTTCTCATTCGGAATAAGACTTCAGTTCCAGTATTTTTCATTTTTAACTGCTTTTTTACTTTTCATACAATGTTAACATGTTTGTTTTTTCTTCTGTCCTAATCAGGTGCCCCCTAAATTTCGCTACCCGTTTTTTTATGAGATGTGTTGGTATGTCCTGGAACGGTATGTGTACAGTCTGACCAACACCTCCTACCTCATCCCTGAGTTTCAGAAACACTCTCTAGGCATCGGTTGGTATCTCTGCAAGAATACTTATTTTAAAATTGTTAAAATGGCTATTGGTGAATAAAAAGGACTTTGTAGGCTGAAAACAAACTGTACGCAGTATTAAATCTTAGTCTTGTTTGCAAAATTAGCTGTTTTGCTTTATCCAAGGAATATGAAGTCACAGAATAGCTTTGTTTCAGGTCTTAAGCGAGAATCCTCCAGTTCTGAAGCCTTGAATGGTCATGTAAAGGATGAAGATGATCCTCCCTCGCCTCCAACTCGGCCAGGGATGAAAGTTCACATGACTCCTTTTGAGCTGGAGGGTTTATGGAATTTGCTTGGAAAACTAGAATCTCTTCCCTCACACAAAAAGTGTGTCCCTTCAGGAATACACAATGCACCTGCTCTGCTCCATGACATGCGGGTAAGGAAATAATGCTGACCGAACTATTAACAAGTATAATGTTATGCTGATGACCTATACTGATTTGTTGTTAATATCTGTAATATGATGAAGAATGCATATGAGCAATGTTAGGCTCAGCATGATTAATCAGCCTACACGTTAGCAGTTTTTGTGAAAGTTATCAAGAATAAAGGCAGTGTATTGGTACCATTTTACAGGATGGAATGCAAATTAATTCTCATTTATTAAAATGTGTGCATAAAAATGGTAGTTGTCTTGGCTGAAAATTACATAAGCTGTTGGTTAACTCGTTTCTCTTTTCCTCAAGGCTAATGCTCAATGTGTGTGTGTGTGTGTTGTTTTTTTTTTTTTTGTCTCCCGCCCCCCCCCCTTTTTTTTTCCCCCCCAGGCATTACTTAAAGAACATGCTAATGATACCCCTAAACTTTCATACACTGGAAGACCCATTGTAAAATGGCCAAAGAGGGTAAGAACATTTTTAACTCTGCTTGTTAAATATACATTTCATGATTTGTACCACTCAAAGATTTAAAGTTATTAAATTTGTGATTTTACATTGTTTCTTTTAATGTGTTTTATCATAAATATGTAGAATTGGCTGTTTAATTTTTTTTATATGCAACACTTTGAAATGCTGAACTTAAATAACAAGTGCTAAAAATGTAAAGATGATTTATATTGCTACCACATTAGCATTTCTTTCTGTTTCTCAATCTCTACTTTGCTCTGAACAGCCATCCTGGTACCAGCCTCCCCCACCCCCTGCCCCTGTAGGTCGTCCCAAATTAGCCACTACTCCAATCATCCCTCGTCCAACAAAGCCAGCCTCCGCGATGTCGGCGCTTCGGCGGCGACGTGTGCGCTGTAAGCGTTGTGAGGCATGCCTGAGGCCAGAATGTGGCGAGTGCAATTTCTGCAGAGATATGAAGAAGTTTGGTGGCCCAGGCAAACTGAAACAGACATGTGTCCTCCGTCAGTGTCTTGCTGTGAGTTGCACTGCCTTCCTAAATGTTTTTGTTGAGTCTGATAGTATATTCCAAATAAACTTTAATTACTGAAGAGACCATGTGAATATATTTCTACAAACTTGAAATGCATGCTTGGAATGAAGGGTTGTCCGTGTAATGGATGAAGTAAAAAAAAAAAAAAAAAATTCACATCAAGTTAAAATAGGAGGTGAAGGAAAGACTAAGTAGTACATCACAACCAGTAACCTTAAAGTGAAATACCATTTTTTTCTTCTCTCACTTGTAGCCTGGCTTGCCCCTCTCTGCTGTATGTGAAATTTGTGAAGAAGGGAACCAGGATACTGGAGAGGAACTCATGGAATGCTCCAATTGTGCACAGATTGCCCATCCTGGCTGCTTAAAGGCATGTGTGAATGTTGAGCAGTATTTTCTGTTTTTATATTGGGTGCATAGTACTTAATATGCAGACAGTGTGAGTGCCTCATCATGGTTTGTATGCCAGGGGTCATCAGTTATCACGGAGCAAAAACTATTTGAGGTAGAAATCATGCTACATCTTCCTCTAGTGTACAGTTTAATATTGCAGTGAGGAGAAAGTCTAATATTGTTGCACTACATATGTATGTATATAGTGTAGGGAGTATGACGATTGTGGAGGACTAATAAATTAATCAGCTTTAAAACTGATACAAGAAGGAAAGAAGACTGATGTTGTTTTAATTACTGATGGAGAGCTGGATCAGTTTTCTGGATCAGTTTCTCCTCACTTCCATTTTCATTTATCACTAGTTTTTCTTCACTAACTATATTTAATATTTTGTTAGTTCTTGCTATCAAGACAGTATTCTGTACGTTATCCTTTTTATACATTCTGCATAGTTTTATCGCAATGTGTTTTCCTTCATTGTGCTAGTAAAAAAATTCTTTCCTCTAGGTGCCTGGTGAGGGTTTGGTTAACAAAGATCTGCCCAGTTGCTGGGAATGTCCCAAATGTGTCATTGGCAAAGACACAGATTCAGAGGTAAGTCATGCATGCATAGTCATTTACAAGCTTATTTTGAAACGGCAAGTTTGTTAACCTGTTCTTGAATAGTCATCACTGTGTATTTTTCATATGGCTCAAGGCAGTACCAATGGATGTATACATATATGTATACAAACACACAGCTCTGAGTGTTTAACAGTGCTGCTTCTTCCCCTGTGTGTCAGTCATCGGGCAGCGGTGATGACCTCACGACTCAGGAGGGGTCGGGGGGGCTGAGGGGCGAGGGCGGGGCGTGGCACGGGGTCGGGCGGCCCCCTTCCTCTCTGTCACATGGGCCGCTACGGAAACAAGTGGCTGCCCCAGAGCAGCGGCTCAGGAAGAGGGTGAGAGGCTCCGCCTTCCTCACGCCACAGCTGCCGCACGTACATCTGATCTCCTGCTATCCCCTTTTCTCTGTATCCATTTCTTTTGACTCCCCGCTACCATTTTCCTGTCTTTATTTGTCTGTTTCAATCTATCTCACCCTTCCTGCCCCTTATCATCATCCCGTTGCCCCATCGCTGCTCGGACTGACTGGTGGGGGGAGAGGACCACAGAATCAGCTCTGTCTGCTACCTGTTTGATTTTTCATTCACTTTGATCATGACATGAATCCTGTGTGATTTTGCATTTGTAAGGACCTGCATTAAATAGATTTTTCTTTCTCAACAGAACAAATTGGAAGGAAGCAAATTGCTTGTAAGTATTAAAATTTTAACGCCTTTTTAAGTACCAGAATTAGTGGCACCAAAAAACAGAATTGTCCGCTGGTTTTGGTAGCAAACAGGAACTAATGGTAATTGGATTGATGCTTTTATCAGTTGTGGCTTGTTTATGCATATTATGATAGTGTGAGCCAAATCTGCTTGTTGGTGTGTTTGTTTTGTCATATTATGTAACGAAATGCAACACTTTTTTTCATAAATATTTGGTGCACAAATAACATACCTGGGCGGGGGGGGGGGATTTTTTTTAAGATAATTCTCAGATTAGACACTATAGTTATTATATAAGGGAAAACATGAACTATTTTGTCTGAGTCCTCTGAATTCTGTCTTTAGAAACGCAAGTCATCTTCACTGGATTCTCGCGTGGCTAAGCTCTATCGCAGACATGGGATGGATTCAGGCAGTGACGACGAGGATGGAGAAGGAAGAAGGCGAATCTCGCTCCACTCAAGGGGTGCAATATCTGCTCGCCGTGGATTTGGGTCCAGTAGACGGGGTCTTTTAAGAGGCTCATCACATCGAGGGGGCAGAGGGAGTGGCATGACCGCAAATTCCTCCTCCCTGAAAATGAGACGTGGACTTGGTGTAAGGGGTGAGCGGGGAGGTCGTGTTCGTTTACGAGGGGGGTCCAAAATGCAACGGCGGCGTTATGAAACCGAGGATGACGACGATGATGATGACGATGACGATGATGAGGATGATGATGAGGAAGAAGATGAAAGTGAAGAAGAAAGGCACATGGGCAGGTCTGAAAAGGAGCATCGTTCACGGAGACGGCGGCGCAGAGGTGAAGACGATGATGAAGACGATGATGAGGATGATGAAAGTGAACAAGACTTTGATGGGGAGGATGAAGAGATGGAGGACCTGGATGATGGAGGGGAGGAAGATGAGGATGATGAGGGTGAGAACCATTCAGACTCGGAACCTGACCCTCCTGTTTTGCTTGTGTCAGACTTAAATGATGAACTGTTAAATGGTTCTTACCTTACTGTCACGTTGCAGCGCCCATCAAAGGCCAAACGTGATCCGGGGTCTATTGTACCCAAACTGGAGGCAGCCATGTCTCCTTGCACTCCTGGTAATGCTGATTTACTCCAGCGTAAATCCCTTCACAAATTTCGCCAGAAAAACGGCAGCTCGCTCTCCACTGGAAATGGTCTTTCACAAGCCAAAGCTAGTCTAGCATCAGGCCGTCATACACGCCACAGGAGTTTGAACCTTGATGGTAGAGCATCACCTTCCTCCACCTCCTCTCGCTCTTCCATTTCTCCTCCTCCTCCTCCTCCCCTGACATCCACTACTGGATCCTCCCCTCCTTCCCTCCTCACTCATCCTTCATTCCGAGATGTAGGGAACGAGCCAGGGTGTGAGAAGGAGGTGTGGGTGTCAGTGTTTCGCTACCTGAGCCGAACAGAACTGGCTGTGTGCATGCGGGTTTGCAAGGCCTGGTATAAATGGTGAGTACAGGTGGCAATTGTTGTAATAATATTTCTGTCTACGCACAAAATGTAAACGTTTTCACTGGACTTTATCCAAGTGTGTTTAGGTGACTTTTTTTAAGTACTAGAATTGTGACCCCAAAATGTAAAATTGCCTTTTTTCCTTCACTGTTCTACATAGGCAGGATACAATACAGAAAAACAGATTGGTCTACTTGTTCGTTTGTATTTGTTGTCAAATGTCTCAAAACTGTCTTCACATATTGATTTATGAAACACATGCACATACACTTTTTCATAACTCCTTTTTGCGTAACATGTCTGTAGTGCTGTTTTCAAATTAACTCAACTTTTGAAGGGAAACGTTTCAGTTAAAGGAAATCTTGATGCTCCAACATGTAAAGACATTCTAGAGAATTATGTGCTTCCAACTTTGTGGCAACAGTTTGGTGTCTGCCCACGTACGGGTGTGATGGTTAGGTGTCCACAGGCTTTTGGTCATATAGTATGCATTAGCTCTCAACCTAGTTAGGAGGTGGGAAATTTCAGTGACCAAAATAACCATACATTTCTTATGTATGGTTTTGTTATTTAGTTAATGAAAGAAGACTGCTGAAAGCTCTTCTCTTGTAACCCTTTTCTCTCTCTTTCTTTAGGTGTTATGATAAGCGTTTGTGGACTCGAATAGATTTCAGTAGATGTCGCTCCCTCAGTGCTCAGGCTCTGTCAGCTATTATTAAACGCCAACCTGTCACACTTGACCTGTCCTGGACACCTGTTTCCAAGAAACAGATCTCTTGGCTTATCCACCATCTCCCAGGTATTAACACCAGGCTGATGCTGCACACATGTTTAGAATGCTTCAGCATCTCAATAAACAATTCATTATTAGAGGGAAAAAAAATGTTTTTTCAAAAATGATTTCAGATTACAAAATCGAAACAAATTTGTATGAGTGTATTTATTTATTTATTTATTTATTTTGCATAAATAAATTAAGTTGCAGACTGCCATGAATATTCATGTAGCTAACTTTTTCCTCTGTCTTTGCCAGGACTGAAGGATCTGATCATGTCAGGCTGTTCTTCATCAACTCTCTTGGGCTTGAGTTCTCAGAGCCTCCCATGTCTCCGCACGCTGGACCTGTCCTGGGCCGAGAGCATCAAAGATTCTCAGCTCAAAGATCTCATCGCTCCATCAGGTCAACTGCATGCGCGCAATCCTTAGTAGCCCATGTTAAAACTGAAATCATCCATAGTCCTGATGTTCAAGATGAGCCATAATGAAACAAAATAGAATGGGCCAAAAGAAAGATTGTTTCTTGCTAAATTTTACCTGCAACTAACTACTGTCTGATTCTCTCTCTAAACCATTTAGGTAATGAAAATCGCAGCAGGCTGAAAGGCTTATTAACATTGCAGCTATCTGGTCTGGATGTGAGTGACTCGACGCTGAAGCTGATAATTAAACACATGCCACTTCTGAGGAGGTTAGACCTGTCGCATTGCCCTGTCCTTACAGACCAGTCCATCAGCCTGCTTACAGCTATTGGTTCTAACACACGCAGCACTCTAAGAGAGGTCACTCTCACAGGTATAGTTATTTCTTACATGAAGCCCTAGCAACAATGTGGTAAAGTGAGCTTGACCTTATAGTCCTGAATTCTGAGGACAGTGTTGATCATTACCCAGAAAGAGGAGGTTAAATGAATACTGTTTGCAAACTAATCTTCATCTGTTGTATATTTTACCAATACTTATTAATAATTAAGATGCATTTCTGCATGCATGTGAGTTATGAGTGAACAGGTGTTCTTTTATCCTTAGGTTGTAATAAGCTAACAGATGCGTGCCTGACTTATATGAAGCGCCTCTCAGCTCTAACTCTCCTGGACCTGCGGGGCTGTAAGGCTATCACGCGACATGGCTGTGAAAACTTCATTTCTGACCTTTCCTACTGCACCTTTTTCTGTCTGACTGAGGATAAACTCATCCAGAGGATCTCTTAACACAGACACACAAATATATAGCACACATGCTCTTACACTGGTGTGCTCAACGGGCTCGATCATGCTCCGACACGATTCCGAGCTTCCTCACAGAGTCTGGTTGAGCAGGTGGATGGCGGGAAGAGGCTGCGCCCCTGGGGAGAGGATGAACGCACAGAATCTGAGGAGAGTTATGTTCTTTCGTGCCAGGCATTCGGGCTCATTCAAAGCGACTTGTAAAGAAGATACCAACACTCATATGGTCGAATTGGAAATCAAAATGTATTGATCCAAACTACCTGGGTGACTGAGAGGAGTCCAGTCTTAGGAGTATAGTGAGGAGATGTTATAAAGAATGTTGGCTATATATGGCAGTTTCAGGTATGGTTCTTGTTAGGATACTCTAAACCAGCATTACCATGAGTGGCGGAAAAGGAACCAACCATGGTGCAACATGTGACATTTTGCCAACAAACCAAGAGGCAATGACATGCACTTAAAATTGAGTGCCACGAAATGTAACTCTGACTTTGACCCAACATCCCACGTAGTCCCAATTACAAACACACATACAGAGTTTCTGTCTTTTCTTTTTTTTTTTTTTTCCTATGTATGCGCACATCAATCTTTGACATCTTGGCTAACCTTCTTTGTCTGTACAGCTTTACCAACATATTCTACTGCAGTAAATTGCATCAAGCTCAATTAAGGCCTCTTTCCTTTCTGGTTTTTCTCCTTGAATTTCTTTGCTTTTTGTTGTGATCTTTATCCTCATGTACCTCTACGACTTTACCTGTATTTGTCAGTTTTCTAGTTTTCTCCTACATTACCATCTTCCTCTGTACATTTGCTGAGTTTATAGTGCTCATGTACTTTTTTCTTCTGAAGCAATGTCCTGCAGCCTGTAGCAACACAACCTCTTTTTCATATTTTGTTTTTCAAGAAAAGGAAAAAAATAAAGTCACATGTCCTGTGAGATTTGTGGCTAAATGTAACTTCTTTGTTTTTATGATTATTGATTTGCTGTTGTATTAACTTCGTAAACCCTCTAGTCACTCATACCCAACAATAAGACCAAATCTTTAAGGAGGAAAAAAACACTTTAGAAATGGGCCTCATATCCTTAAACTTAAACCACCACAAACTTTTAAAAAAAAAAAAGTGTCAGATTAATTTTGATGCAAAGAGAAAAGCATTCAGGCTGTATCCAGAATGTAGATGTAGAAATTTAACTCTAGACAGAATATAAATTCATAATTTTATGCACATTTTATTATTGTCCCATACTTGATATAGGTGTCTAGCAGTGCATGTACCTGCAAGCCAAAGGTAAGAAGGTTGAATTGTGTACTCTAGTATAAATTCCCCCAATGTATAGGTTTCAGTGGTCATACTCCAGCAGTCTGGAAAAAGAAGAGTAAGTACTTGGTTACCAATTAGCGCTCATCTACTTCCTCGTTCCCACATTTACTCGACTTAATTAGCCCTCCCTTAATTTCTGCAGATTTCTTTAATCAGGCACTAGAGGGCGCAGCTCTTCCAGTTGCAGTCATGGTGCTGAGATAAATGCAACTGCATTTAAATTCATGGTGCCACAAAGGCATTTCCATACTGAACAAATGCATGTTTGTACATCCTTGCTGTTGCTTTGTTTTCTGTTTGTCATGTAGGTGAAGTGTAAGATGATATTCCTAAAATACACATGCACTATATTGCTCAAAGTTCTGGGACACCCCTCCAAATCATTGAATTCAGGGGTTGGGCTCAGCCCCTTAGTTCCAGTGAAAGGAACTCTTAATGCTTCAGCATACCGAGACATTTTGGACAATTTCTTGCTCCCAACTTTGTGGGAACAGTTTGGGGATGACCCCTTCCTGTTCCAACATGACTGCAAACCAGTGCACAAAGGAAGGTCCATAAAGTCATGGATGAGCAAGTTTGGTGGTCTAATTCATCCCAAAGGTGTTCTATCAGGTTGAGGTCAGGACTCTGTGAAGTTCCTCCACACCAAACTCGTTCATCCATGTCTTTTATGAACCTTCCTTTGTGCGCTGGTGTGCAGTCATGTTGGAACAGGAAGGAATCATCCCCAAACTGTTCCCATGCATGAAATTGTCCAAAATGTCTTTGTATGCTGAAGCAATGAGTTCCTTTCACTAGAACTAAAGGACTAAGGCCAACCTCTGAAAAACAACACCTGAATTCAATGATTTAGAGGGGTGTCCCAAAACCTTTGGCAATATCATGTACATTAAACTTTAAATGCTAGTGTGTTCACCTTTACTGAATTCTAGCAGTGTAAATTTCAAAATTAAGTAGAATCTTTTCATTTCATTCAGTGCTTTTGAGGACTTGTGTTCAAGATGTCAACAATGCTGTAGTGAAATAGGTTTGCAGCAGGATCCTACACCTATATGTATGTCACCATCTTTATTTAGATTCTCACAAGAAGAGTGAGTCATCATTTCTGTTGTATTGTAGTTACATGCCTACCAAACATCCTTTCACTGTAAATTACTACTGAAAAATTAATACCGTTGGAACTTGCCTCGACGTGTTACTTCAGTTCTTGCATTCATATCTGCACAGGCAATTGTGTGCAGTTAGTGCTATAGGTCGTCATTAAAGAGGGAGGTGAGAAACAGTGAAGCTAAAATGTGAGCCATTATGTACGTGTTAAATATCTTTATATAATATATATATTTTTCTAGTAATATCAAACTGCTCTCAAGATGCATGACACTCCTATCTTTCATATGGGGTTCTGTGATATGGGTAAAATTACAACCTACAGCGTGGTATGTTTTACAGAAAAAGAATGCATAATTGCAATCTTTGGTTCCTCAAAGGCTTGCAGGAGGCAAAACTATGATTGTGATTATTTCCAAGGTGAAGCATTAAAGAATATTTCCCATATATAGATGTTTAACAACTAGCCTGACAGCACGGCCATTTTAAATGCGTGTCTGCACGACTGCCAATTCTTAGGAAACGGTGTTTGTGCCGAGCTTCCTCTCCCCAACCTATCCATTTACAGTGTGTTGATGTATATGCATAAATATCCTTCTACGTTTACATCTTTGTCTGAATAGAAAAAATACAAATTCTAAAATCATTTTACGTATGTTTTGTTGCCCTGTCCATCTGCAAACGCACCCTGCTTCAAAAGAGAGACGCAGTGAGCAACAGAGTAAGTGAGGTTTACTTTCCACAAATTCAACATTTTATTTTATCTAAAATTACACGTCCATTCCCGTAATAAGCAACAGTTTTTAATCTAATCTCTAACAAATACGTAGCATATGTGCGAATACTGCAGTCGTTTAGAGAAACCTGCTGACTTTTCCAGAAAGAAAGTGGTGGAAAATGTTATGCATTAGAACATAGACTAGAAAATTCTACAGTTTCTGCCTGATTGCCAGTTAGGGACCTTATCTGGAAATTGAGTCATGTCAGCTGAACTGGATCAAAAACATTTCACTACTCAACCAAGAACTTCACTGTGGATCTAATAAGAAAGAAATCCAGTTTACATGATGTAACTTCCACATCTCCACACAGACCACTCCACAGGGAGTGTTATACATAATCTGAATGACTTTCTTTTTTTTAATAGTACTCCAGTGTTTGAGCATTCGCTCATATTTGTTTCATCTTTACAACCTGATTGCTAGTGTTTGAATAGGGTTTCTGTTCTTAGAGAAGCATAGTTCTTTTGTTATGTGTATAATAGTGAAATGCTGGCATTCTGTTTTAACTCTCTCTCTCACCTTTGTGGACATCCCTCTACCTTGACTATGAGCAGTTCTCTTCTTTTGGTTGAAAAGCAGCCAAGCATTCAGAGGGCTTGGAAGTGGAGTGATTAATCACCTGTTGAAAGAATGCTGGCCAGAGAATAAAAGGAAACGATAATACAAAAGAAAAAATATTTTTCTGAGTTCTAATGTAATTCTGGTAAGTACCATAAATGGCATCAGTACTCTTCATCTCTTCAAACTTTATCTCTTCACATCTGAGATAATGTGACATTAAATATCAAGGTGAAAGGTTGAACTGAAAAACAGAAAAAGGGCATGCTTTTCTGAAAATTGATATGTAAGTAACATCTCCACCTGGTGGAAGAGACATTAAAACAGTACTGAGGATTGTAAACAATGAGACAGGAATCTTGATAACTGCACTTCAGATAGGAAGAGCGTCATAGCCTGGTGTGCAAGAAACCCATTAGACACTAATCAAGCACAGACTGGGAAACAGGAGAGATGATGTGAGCAATTAAGATTTAAAAGCATTGAAAAAACAACAATCACTAATGCTAAATATTGAACTTTTACATCATTGAGAAGGGTATAATAAGAGCTCAAGGCGTTTAAGGGAGCTAAAGGACCTTATACAGTGGTGTGAAAGTGTTCCTGTTTTTTTTTTTTGCGCATGTTTGTCACACTTTAATGTTTCAGATAATCAAACACATTTAAATATTAGTCAAAGTAAACACATCATGCAGTTTTTAAATGAAGGTTTTTATTATTAAGGGAAAACAAAATCCAAAACTACATGGCACTGTGTGAAAAACTGTTTGCCCCCCCTGTTAAAACATAACTTAACTGTGGTTTATCACACCTGAGTTCAATTTCTCTAGCCCCACCCAGGCCTGATTACTGCCACACCTGTTCGCAATCAAGAACTCACTTAAATAGGACCTGCCTGACAAAGTGAAGTAGACCAAAAGATCCTCAAAAGCTAGACATCATGCCGCGATCCAAAGAAATTCCGAAACAAATGAGAACGAAAGTAATTGAGATCTATCAGTCTGGAAAAGGTTATAAAGCCATTTCTAAAGCTTTGGGCCTGCCGCGAACCACAGTGAGAGCCATTATCTATTAGCGACAACTCATCCAGGAGGTCACAAAAGACCCCACAACAACATCCAAAGAACTGCAGGCCTCACTTGCCTCAGTTAAGGTGAGTGTTCATGACTCCACCATAAGAAAGAGACTGGGCAAAAATGGTTTGCATGGCAGAGTTCCAAGACGAAAACCGCTGCTGAGCAAAAAGAACATAAAGGCTCGTCTCAGTTTTGACAGAAAACATCTTGATGATCCCCAAGACTTTTGGGAAAATACTCTGTGGACTGACGAGACAAAAATTGAACTTTTTATGTCTGGCGTAAAAGTAACACCGCATTTCAGAAAAAGAACATCATACCAACAGTAAAATATGGTGGTGGTAGTGTGATGGTCTGGGGCTGTTTTGCTGCTTCAGGACCTGGAAGACTTGCTGTGATAAATGGAACCATGAATTCTGCTGTCTACCAAAAAATCCTGAAGGAGAATGTCCGGCCATCTGTTTGTGACCTCAAGCTGAAGCGAACTTGGGTTCTGCAGCAGGACAATGATCCAAAACACACCAGCAAGTCCACCTCTGAATGGCTGAAGAAAAACAAAATGAAGACTTTGGAGTGGCCTAGTCAAAGTCCTGACCTCAATCCGATTGAGATACTGTGGCATGACCTTAAAAAGGTGGTTCATGCTCGAAAACCCTCCAATGTGGCTGAATTACAACAATTCTGCAAAGATGAGTGGGCCAAAATTCCTCCACAGCGCTGTAACAGACTCATTGCAAGTTATGGAAAACGCTTGATTACAGTTGTTGCTGCTAAGGGTGGACCAACCAGTTATTAGGCTTAGGGGGCAAACACTTTTTCACACAGGGCCATGTAGTTTTGGATTTAGTTTTCCCTTAATAATAAAAACCTTCATTTAAAAACTGCATGATGTGTTTACTTGTGTTATCTTTGACTAATATTTAAATGTCTTTGATTATCTGAAACATTAAAGTGTGACAAACATGCAAAGTGTGACAAAGTCAGAATTTGCCAGGGGTATGAATAATTTCGGGCTTGACTGTGTATAAGAATATCAGCTGTTTGACCAGGAAGTTGAATCTCGTCTTTCTTATTAAGCTTTGTATGCATCAGAGCATTGCTGTTAATTCAGTCACAAGTTAGACATGTTTCTATCTTAAAACCATTACAGAATGGTTTATTCACCTGGATCAATTATATTCACATGTCTGTCTAGGTGACACAATGTAATTATTTTTATATCACACTATAAAAAGAAGTGTACACTTTTACACAAGAAGACTTGAAATGACCCTCCAATTTAATTTTAACCAGATAGAACACTAGAACACTACAAGGTTTTATTAATGTTCATTTTTTATAATATATGGTAAAGATAGCCTTTACAACATGGTGAATATTACCACAGATGCATTCACAATCACAAAGGCAACACAACATTAATAAACAATAATGTCAGAAATAACAATAAACAGGGTGAAACACACTCACCGATCAGGCATAACATTATGAGCACTGAGAGGTGAAGAGAATAACACTGATTATCTCCTCATCATGGCACCTGTTAGTGGGTGGGATATATTAGACACCAAGTGAACATTTTGTCCTCAAAGTTGATGTGTTAGAAGCAGGTAAAATTGGCAAGCGTAAGGATTTGAGCGAGTTTGACAAGGGCCAAATTGTGATGGCTAGACGACTGGATCAGAGCATCTCCAAAACTGCAGCTCTTGTGGGGTGTTCCCGGTCTGCAGTGGTCAGTATCTATCAAAAGTGTTCCAAGGAAGGAACAGTGGTGAACCGGTGACAGGGTCATGGGCGACCAAGGCTCATTGATACACATGGGGAGAGAAGGCTGGCCCGTGTGATCCGATCCAACAGACGAGCTACTGTTGCTCAAATTGCTGAAGAAGTTAATGCTGGTTCTGATAGAAAGGTGTCAGAATACACAGTGCATGACGGGTCAGGGCTGTTTTGGCAGCAAAAGGGGGACAAACACAATATTAGGCAGGTGGTCATAATGTTATGCCTGGTCGGTGTACATACTCAAAAGAGAACGTTCTGCCTATTTCTCCCTATTATTCCTAGAGGAGTCCCATTAATCGGGTATATTAAACTCCTCCAATCATTCCGTAGTAAACGATGCAGTATTTTGTTATCCAAATGTGCATCTCATTTTTTTTTCATTTTTTGCAGTACGCCTCCTAGAAGACTCGATCTGTTTCGTCACGTAACCTCATGAAAAAAAAGACACAATTTCCTGGACTGGGCGTGGCCATGAATGTGTGGGTGTGTGTCTGGAGTGTGTGCAAAGTTATTACAAATAGACGCTGTAGATAGAGGCAGATTGAGGTTACTTAGCATCATGTGTAACATCAAATGCATTAACTGACATCTTTATAATATTCAGGAAAAAACCCTTTAATTGACTCCGAAAGCAAGCACTTCTGGAGTAGGAGGTCCCTCAGACCCCACCCATTTCCTTTGGCCAACCCATTGTACTCTGTCAATGTTGGCATGTCGTGCATTTATCCAGTCTGACGGGATTTTTTTCAGTTACACGAGGTATAATTGTGCACGACAGGGTTCAGTCGGATCACTTGGGGCTCCATTAATTCCCATTTAAATCTTAGGTGAGTATAATTCCAAATAACTAATAGTATTTTATATTCTATGTATTATATGAGGGTGAGTTCAGTAGTGAGCTCTATGCACCATTTCATATGCTGTGCTTTAAAAACTACAAAACAAGAACCCTTGTTACACTGTTTTCCAAAGTCGGCCCAAGTTTTGCAAATCCTGGAAATTTTCAATCAGTTCAGCAGTCCTGAATGAGCACGGGTATACAAAAACATCTGTCTGCCTCTTGTTGTAAATCTTGGTTTTGAAGTGGTTATTTAGGTAATCCACGTCGTTAATCCACAGCTCAAATGACACATAGAGTCTTGATTTCAATCAATAGTCATTCAGAAATAATGAAACCGGCGGTATTTAAACAAAGGGATTCACAGATGATCCTTCATTATTACAAACATTAAAGCAGAGGTTGCTTACTGGGTTAGGCTTTTGGTTAGAAAGTTGTGAGTTCAAATCCCATCACTTCCAAACTGTAAGTGTTAACCATCCTCTACCCCTTGCGGATGTAATTCATTTTTGTGCTGATCAAACTCTTTTGGTCGGGTATTAATAGCGATAAGCTCAACTATAAGGTCCTTGTGGTCCCTTAAACGCATTGAGCTCTTATTATACCCTTCTCAACATTGTAAAAGTTCAATATTTAGCTTTAGTGATCGCTGTTTTTTTTCGATGCCTTTAAATCTTGATTGCTCACATCATCTCTCCTGTTTCCCAGTCTGTGATTGATTACTGTATCTAATGGGTTTCTTGCACTCCAGTCTATAACGCTCTTCCGATCTGAAGTGCAGTTATCAAGATTCCTTGTTTACAATCCTCAGTACTGTTTTAATGTCTCTACCACCAGGTGGAGATATTACTTGCATATCAATTTTCAGAAAGGCATGCCCTTTTTCTGCCTACCTATGTTTATTTTTGGCCATCGGTCCATCTGTCCAAGATTGTTCAAGAACAAGTGGTTGAATGTTTGTAGGTTTTTTTAAGAATTATCACTATGATCAGATGAAGTAGTTAGGTCACATAAGGGCCAGATGTCTGAAATATAATGCATATTTTAATGGTATTTCAGGCATACAGATTAGCAACATGAAGGACAAGACATGTGGGTGGTGGAGTCGTTCCAGGCATTGAGTTCTACGTGATTCCTTTGTAACGTGATCAAAAGTATTTCTGACCATCCAGCTTTAAGCTTCCCAGCTTAGAGTGCTCTCAGTGTCACGACCATTTCCACCCATACATCTGAAGCAGACGTTTCAGCTAATTGAACTGAAATCACTGAGATCCGTGGAAGACTAGCAAAAGACAGTGCTATTTGAGCAATATTGCAAAGGAGTACTGTACTACTGAACTTGTTCTGCATTGTGCTTACTAGCATTAACTTAAACATTTAATTCTTTTACCCACAGAAAAATGCGAACCTTCTGGATCGTGCTCTTGGCTGTTCAATTTGCCTGTAAGATTTTTTTCCTTTTCTCACTCATGCTTTCTCAAGCTTAATCTAGAACATGCCTCTACAAGGACTGCAATGCCTCTACAAAGATCATTTAGAGTACAATAGTATCACTCCCCCCCCCTTTTTTTTTTTTTTTTACACAGAAGCTAAGCAGAATAAATCACAGATTTTAGGCCACAGGTTTTCACTCACTTCTGGGTATTATAAATAAATGATTTTATCATTAAATTACCAATGGCTGCAAAGAAAACTATAGCTTTGTTATTTTAATTGTATTAGCATATGGTGTAGTAGGAGTCATTAAGTACATTTTAAAGGACTAGAATTCTTAACGTTTGCTCTCTGTCTGTCCTTAGACTCTTGTCTTGCTTTTTTGACTAAGACATATCATGAACAAAAGATGTATGGTGATCAGCTGAGTATCAGACTGTCGTCTGGGGCTGAGAAATTGCAGTTTACTTCTGCAGATGAACTTGAGCAGGAAGTATATTGGTCCAAATCTAGCAAAGCTAAAAGGGGAGTTGTAACAGGAAGAAGTGATGACAGAAATTTTGTAATTCATTCTGTCACATTTGATGATGAGGGAACCTATACCGTGCTGAACTACTGGAACAAGAAATCATCCATCTATTACTTGAAGGTTATTAGTAAGTGACATTATTATTACATTATCTTTAACATGCTGTTTTTAAACTTTATTTTTATATACAATGCTTCCTGTGCACACACTTCCTGTTTAAATGAGAATTTAACACTACCTCTGTTAATTGCTTTTCAAGCTAAAAGGAGTTTGCAGGATTGTGTGGCTGGAGAATCCTTAAGCATTTATCTGCTTGGTCTTCCAAAGAATGATGCCACACTACATTTTTCAAACCAAGATTTCAACCTCACTCTGGTGGAGCGTGGTTCACCTGTGGGCAACTTGACTGGCTACATGGGACGTGTGCAGGTGACTAAGACCAGCATCGAGGTGCTCAATGTCAATGTGTCAGATGTGGGCAACTACACACTCAGGGATCGTCAAAATCGCAGAGCCAGGATTATCTCTATGAAATTGGTTGGTAAGTTTCCACCTGAGGGCCTCAATAGAATATTTTCTTTAAATAAATGTAATCATTTATGTCTTCAGTAACTACTTACCAGGAAACACACATATCAGCATGGTTTTGGAGGTGTGAGGAAATCAGAGGACATAGAGAAAACCCACACACATGAGGAAAATGTGTTTGTGTTTGTATTTAAGATTTGAACCACACCCCAATATATATATATATATATATATATATATATATATATATATATATATATACACATATATATATATATATATATACACATACATACATGCACACACACACACACACACACACACACACACACATTTTATATATATATATATATATATATATATATATATATATATATATATATATATATATATATATATATATTTTGAGGATTAAAAATAGATTAAAAATTGGCTGTGATTGATTGTAGTCATGTGTAAAACATTTCCACTGGAAAAAAAACCTCACAGACAATAAAATCCTTTTCTTTATTATTACTTTATCATTAAAAGTTTCTTTATTTTAACAATAATAAAAAATTACATAAGCTCTCGCTAATGTTCTTGATGTTAAGTACAGTATTTTTTAAAACAGGCATATTTAATGGTCTGTAGATATCTGACAGAGTTTATCGTCTTCCAGATCCCATTTCCCTCTTTAATCTTCTTCTTCTTCTCTCTCTTTCTAGATGGTCATAGAGGGTCTAATGCAGGTCCTCTGGCAGCTCTGCTGTTGTTACTAGGTATTCCACCCTGTATTTGCTGCTGCTGTAGAAAGCGGATTTGTAAAAAGACCAGCCAGCCCAACACCACCAACACCACTGTGAAGTACGACAACCAAATTAATCCACCTGGACCTCCACCAGCCTACGGCAGTCCTGAAGCTTCTGCAAGTCCCACACCGGTAACACACCAACACACAACACAGGGTTGTGTAGAAGTCATATTTCTGATTTCCTAAATCGTAATTGTTATCCCTACATTGGACCCACATTATGCATAAATGTGAGTAGAGTGTATGTGTGTGCCAGAGAGTGTATACAGATATTAGTCTGTATACAATAATGTTTTAGCACTTCACCTAGTTTAATTTCCTGCACGTAATCCCACCTAGTTTATTTTATGGTAAAAGTTGTAATAGTGGAGGGATGAGAGAGAGGATGCGAATAATTGAGAAAATCCCTGCATGCTTTTCAGACTCTGACATGAGTGATCTCAGTCAGGCACCAGAGATGTCTCATTGTTTTGAAGGTTTTTTAAATTTCATTTAACAATCATACCTGATTAAGTGTTAAAGATATAAAATTTAAATGCTGCACTTTTAAAATAAGTTAAATTAGTTAAACAAATGTTAATGATCTATATTAAACCAATTCTAGCAGATGGCAATGGATGAAGCAAAAAACTACCCACTACATAAAGAAACAAGAAAATCCATTAATGAATTGTTTGATGCTTGTATCTTTACACTCTATACATCTGTGTTACTGATTTTCAGGGCTATACTCCGGGTTACCCTGCATTAGGTGAGCGTACTGTTCATCCTCCTCCTAATCCTGCATTTCCTCCTCAACCACCCTACAGTGGATATCCTGCCACATCACCTGCTATGCCCCCTAACCCTGTAAGAAACACACACACACACACACGCTGTAAGGCTTGTCTGGAAATGACTTATTAAATGATTTATCTATTCTTTCCAGAATCCCCTTTACCCTCCTATATCCGGCTTTCCACCAGCACAGCCTCCTCAGTGGAGTGAAGCTCCCAGTTACCAACCTCCTCCGGCTGTATGAGTCTACTTCAACCATTAATCCACTACTCAATAATATGCTGTTATTCTGCATTTCTCACTAGACAGATTAAATGATCTACATGAATTGTTCCTCTTTTGTGTCTGGGTATGCAGGGTTTTGCTCCAGTGATGTATAATGCTTCTGCTGGCCCTGAGCCAGTTAAAGGTGAAATACCTCCTACAACTCCACTACTCACACCTCCACAGTCTGAGGTACCTCCTCTATTAATTCATTTACATTTCTGTTTTTTTTTTTATATCACTAACATAAAATGACTTAGGACTGAAGAGTATTTGATTATAAGATTAAAAACACGATATATCTGACGTATACCATTTAAATGGAGAAAACTCTTAATTCTCTGCCATAGATTCAATCCCTGATGTTAATGGTGTACAAAATATACACCAGTTTAAAATATTTCGACTCCTTTTCTAATTGCAGGAGTCTGGTCATCTAACCATGTAATTTCCATTCACTAGCAGTCACAGTAGAATGGGTTGGACTAAAGAGTTCAGTGACGCTCAAACAGGTCACACATGCTCACTGAACATGACCAGCAAAAGCTGAAGCACCTAGCATGTCAACTGCAACACTTCACAGTTCTGAATATCTGTTACAGCAGCAAAGGGGGAACCAACTCCATAGTAACATCTGAGTTTAAAAACTGAAGTTTAATAATCACATATGTATGTGGCATTCAGCTGTCCATATGTAGTGTACACGTGGAAAATATATTTTTGGCAAGGCTGTTGTGATGGCAAATTGTATAAAGAGAATACCAGCATTTTACCAGTAATCCATTACATCAGACCTACAGAGAATTTCGTGATTCAGAAAAATCTAATTAACCTTTATACATGCATGCTTCTTTTTGGGGCATTTTGTGACACACAAGAATATTAAGGGTGAAGATACCCTTACAGATGGTCAAAAAATGACAAACAATTATGTAGTCTGCATATTTTGGATGGTCTATATATTGAATATATAGTCTATTTAAGATGCTGCTGTAGTATTGACATGGACTAATATGTTTAAAAGTATTATAAATGTCATGTTTTGAATTATTCATTCTCATTCTCACCCTGCCATAACCTTCCTTGGTCTAGTTATGTATCTGATCCTCTTTCTATATAAGCTGTACAGAAAATGGATGGATGGATAAATATTGTTTATCTCCTTTGCTAGGTGCCACAGCATCCAGCCCCAGACTCCACCATTCAATTCAACATCAACAAGGGAAATGACCCAAACTCCAACTTCCTGTAGTCTTAAAAGGTGCAGTAGTTTACAAAAGTGTGAATGGCCCTGATGCATATGTTAGAGAGTAATTAGATTTTTTTCAGATCATTTCAGGACTCAATGGACATGTTCGTAGTGTAATGAACTGGTTGAAACTTACAGTGAAATGTAGTATTTCTAACACATGGGAGTTTCAGGTAAAATGAGACCTAGTTTGTGTCTTAAAAAGTGGAGTGAGGAAAAATTAAGGGCTATAATAAATTAATGAATGGGTACATGAAATACCTCACAGTATGTTTAATGATACATTGATGGATTTATGTGAATTAAATGGTGTTTTTTTTTAAAACAATAGAATACAGTAGACTGGGAAATATAGAACTTAATTTTTAATTTCCTAAACTTATGTAGATGTTTCGTACTTAGTGTACTATGTTCATATAATTTTAGAAAGTGGTGTGAATGTTTAAAAAACATCATTGTTGCTAATGTATTTTTTTCATTAATTTTTACAACCTGTTCAAACATTTATTAATAGATTTATACATAAAATGTCTTAAGACTAATGTTCTGCTTATTTAAAGAAATAAATGATAGATTATTAAATTTTATACCCGAATATGTAGGGGTACGGTGGCTTAGTGGTTAGCACGTTTACCTCACACCTCCAGGGTTGGGGGTTCGATTCCCGCCTCCGCCATGTGTGTGGAGTTTGCATGTTCTCCCCGTGCCTCGGGGGTTTCCTCCGGGTACTCCGGTACTCTGGTTTCCTCCCCCAGTCCAAAGACATGCATGGTAGGTTGATTGGCATCTCTAAATTGTCCGTAGTGTGTGAGTGAATGAGAGTGTGTGTGTGCCCTGCGATGGGTTGGCTCTTCGTCCAGGGTGTATCCTGCCTTGATGCCCAATGATGCCTGAGATAGGCACAGGCTCCCTGTGACCCGAAAATAATTCAGATAAGCGGCAGACAATGAATGAATATGTAGTCAACATCTACTTTGAAATACAGGCTGTATAAAATAATTACAGATTTACTAAACACATTGTATCTATTAAAATCCATTGTTGTTGTTATTATTATTTTTGATATCATTATTAATCACCCTGAAAGATTTGTCACCCTATATCTATCTATCTATCTATCTATCTATCTATCTATCTATCTATCTATCTATCTATCTATCTATCTATCTATCTATCTCTTCACACACATATATATATATATATGTAATCGAACACTAATATGTTATTCAGATTAAACAGATAACATGGTCTAAAGAAGTCTGAATACAGATATGTTTAGTATGTGGAGTGAGACTGTACTGTGTGTGTAAATGGGGACTGTATCCAGAAGGACAAAACAAACAGAGCAATATTTTACCTTGACGTGGAGCTTGAAAGATGTGTATAAAGATTGTGGGCAACGCTTTACAAAATTCCCCTCAATTTCTTCTTAATTACCATACAAACAGAGTCAAAACTATAGCACAAATGTCCAGATATACACTGGATAAGTGAGATGCACTTGTCTTCAATTCTATCAATAGTTGGTTGCCATTACTATGTTTATGTCAGCCAGGCTGTGTTACATGTCAATATAAAATGCTTAGTCCTGCTGTGGCTTCTTTGGGCACTATTTTCTTTGACAGAGCAAAAATAAACCAAATATTTGGCCATATTGTATCTGTAACATAAGTTATTCAAGATTAATTACTTGTTCATAGAACATGTGTTTAAGAAAGCAAGAGTGTACTGAATATCAGAGCTTTTTTAATCTCCACTGTGTAGACACAGTAAGGGAAAATAATGAGATTTGAGGATGGGGTGAGGAAATGCATCTATGGAGTTTGTGTGAGATGCTAGTACAACCAGACTCTGTAGATGGAATCAGACTGAGGTTAAGTATAATTGTTTCATATTATCAAATAAAGATTTAAATGCATTTCCTGTCATTTTTCATTTAGTAATTTAATAATTAGTTTTAAATGATCTGTGGAGTACATAATTTCTCCAGGTTGGTCATCATGCACATCTTTTAAACTCAATGTTTGTTGAGTTTAAACCTGGAATTCTTAAGTATTCCCAAAAATATATTTTTTTAAAAAGTCTTTTTATTCTTTTAATTGGATGGCCATGTCTGAATTCTGTAGATTTAAAAGCAAACAAAATATCTAGATAAAAGCAACTGAAAAAGTGAATAAAAGAAAAGAAAGAATAAAGATATGTGAATTACCCAAACAAAAACCATAATCAAATGGCTTGTATGGAGTTTAACATACCTACTAGATATTACACATCCCTGATATCCATGTTCATACCGAATACATTATATTACTAGATCTGGCAATCTTTAGACAGGAAGGAGCGCCATAATTCAAGATCAGAGCATGCCAGCAGTTATTACTCAAAAATACACTGAGCACGGTGTTTCAGTTGATCATGACAAATAATTCTGATCAAATATACTTAGTCAATAATACATTTTTCATTAGTTAACTATAAGTGTCAAATCTAACACTTCACAAATTATGTTAATGATGATGATAGATTACTATTAAATATGCCAACATTAGACAACCTCTTTGCCAAAGGATTTTGTCCATATACTATTATTTTTCAACTTTAAGATCTACTTTTGTTTTTTGCATTTGTTGCACATGCACAGCTGATAGTATTATTATGCTCTCCCCCATCACGCAAGTCGAGTGCTAACCATCTGTTCATCTGTTCATGAAGCTTTCATAGCAATACCAGCCTTCACATACATGGACAGAGACCACTTACTTAGCTGTCTGTCTCTTGGGGGGGCTTGGTAACAGGTCTAAAATGGCCAGTGATTGACAGTATGTGTGTGTGGGTGTGAAAGTGGTGTTATTAATAGACCAGCTAGATGACCCCTAAACACTCACGTAAAATTTGTAGAACTATCTGACAGAGCCAGTAAAATAGCAGGATAAAATGTAATGAAGCAGAGCAGCAGCAGTATAAACTAACACTGTCTGGAAACCCTTCCCCCTTGTCTCTATTTGCATGCTCTACACTTGACGGACACTGTAGCTTTCAGTCAAGGTTATGGTTTAGAAGTAGCATAAATGTAATGTTTAAAAGTTATTCCTCCTCTCTCTTTTCTCATGCTTCTCTATGAGAAACCTTTTTTCACTTCAGGTATCTGATCGTCATTACATTATTATTATTTAGCTTCCCTGCTAGGTGAGACATCTTCCAGCCCTATACACTAATAAAAACATTATATGCTTTTTTATTATTGTTAAAATGAGTAAATATAAGGCAAGCCAACTGTCTGAGGCTTCTCTAAGATACTGTATATGTTTTATTGCCGAAAAAATATTGGGTTTGTTTGTTTGCTTGTATTTGGTGTTGCTTTCCCAGGAGATATTTTGCTATTTATCTTTGGGGCCAATTGTAAGAAGTTTAATACACTTTTCTTTCTGATTTATTTTCATTTTGAATGTAGGTCATTCTGATACATTTAGATAGAGACTCATGTCAAATATCTGTTTTAAGTTTTAGTGAAAATTCCTGTACATGTGCATAAGTAGGTATCCATGTGTAGAAACCCCACTTCTTTAGGGTTTGTGGTTTTATATATAAATATTTTATTTTGTTAAATTATGTTTTTTTTAATTATTATAATTTAATGTTGTTTTGCTGTCCTTATTCGAACACTAATTTCTAATTGTCCCTTTCATTCTTTTTTTTCCTTTTTTTTTCCTTATTATTTCTTGAGATTATTTCAGGCAAGCTTCAAGTGTAATAAATAAAGGTGTAATAAAGTAAATTAAAAAAAAAAGCCTTGAATTCTTTATTTTCTTTGAATGTATAAATGCATATGTCTATAATGAAAAAGGATATGCTCAGATAAACTTTATATGAAGTATAAATATACATATATCTTTTCCAACCTTTTCAATACCAAAAATGACTAGCACTTCTACTACCATCACCACAATAACATACACTCCGGCTGGAGCAGGGAGGATGTAGGCATGCATCATTATCGTATAATAGCACTGTCTGGAGTGTCTCTTTTCTTACTTAAATAAATTGCATTTTCAATGTATACTGGTGTACTATACAGAGTACTATACTATACAATATACAGAGTTTAGAGTCTACATGTAATGGCTGTGGTGCAGGAAAATCCTCAAGCCTACATCATCAAGTCTGGATTGTTTGAGGCATGTGAATGTGTGCTTTAATGACATTAAGATTTATTGTTTGTAAGATTTATTAGCAAACAGTATTGAAAAGTGAGCTAGTAAATATGAACATATGTATAAATCAGGAGTGTTACCTGTCAGCAGCCTGCTCTCAGCCAGTGTGGTCAGTGAGTATGGGGGCTGGGCGCAATGGAATTGGCTTTTTAGTGCACAGAGAGGTTTTCCCTATTTCTTTTCAACAAAAGCCATATTAAACGCCTCCAGTAAACCTGCATCGGTCACTATTTATGAAACATTTGACTCTCACATCATTTTCTATTACATCACACATTTTTTTTTATTTATTTACTCACGTTACTGCCGGAAACAATGTGACGCCATTTTCTGGACTAGACGTGAGTAGGGGTGTGTTTCTATGGAGTTTGCGTGAGAGATGTTATTACAAACAGACGCTGTTGACTGAAGCAGCCTGAAGGTTGAAGGTTACGCATAAGGATTATACAGGCTATCAAATACACATTACGTGCAAGTACTATCTAATGAAATAAATAAATAAAAAAAGAAGAAGAAAGAAACTTGAATGAAGGCATCAATGTCTCCGAAATGCAAGTATTCATGGAGTAGGAGGTCCTCCAAGACCCCACCTATTTCCTTTGGCTTATCGCCATGTTATTAAATAATTCTGCTGTAAATGTTGGCATGCTTTGTTTTGTTTCTCGACTTTTGAATTAAATTGCAGTCTATACGTCCGGCTGTGTTTCTAATGCTTTATTGTTCTTATTATTATTCTTTTAGTGGATTGCTTCCAGTGTAGCGCTGTTTAGAATAAAGTTGTTTCCCTCGGCACGGAAATGAACCCTTTTCCCGCATTCTCCAGTACTCCAGGAAAACAAAATCTCAGGTGAGTTAGGACCTCCAATAAATCACACTTACTGTGCAGTCTCTGTGTCATGTAAGGCTGGGTTGATTTCTTTAGTCAGCTCTCTCTACCATGTCATAGCAAGCTTGTTTTCCTGTTTCAGAGCGTTTTTTCATAGGATGTGCTTTAAAACTACCAGATCACACAGGCTGCACATAAAAACAAGACTTGGGCTGTGATTTCCTGCTAAACTGAATTAAATATTGCCATATATATTGGTTTGCCATTAAATATTGGTTTCTCATGCCATTAAATCGTGTATGCTCAAGTCAAATACAGAATAAACAACAAAAATCAAAGAAAGATTAGTAAAAAAATAAATGAGTAAATAAAATAGAATAATAATAAAATATGCTTAAAGCATATTTTAGTGTTTTGTTCATTTATTTTTCTGTTATCTTAGGTTTATTGGTTTGTTGCATTGCACTGATTTGTTCATTTGTTTATAGCTTCTGCAAGAACAAATCCTACATAGTAACATGGTTTCAATTGGAAAACATTATTCATCTGTAATGTGTGTAAAATATATCTCAATTTCAAAACATCTGCATTTTTTTTCTTTTTCTTTTTAAATGTATTTCAACTGAGAAATGTTAAAGAATCATCAGAAATGATCAATTAAATACACACGAGTTGTTTACGATCTGAAATAAAAACAAAACAGTACACTCGGTCGTCTCGTTGCTTAGCTGATGTATTAATCATAGAGTGAAGAAATCTCATTTTCTGAAATTTAAACAGCTCATCAGATGAACAATGCCTAACTTCTAAACTTAAAAAAAATAAAAATTTTACGGGGCAATTAAGACCAGAGAAAATTTTAATTCTAGTGGTCAATTTGCAATGTCTGATTTGTAAATCCATGTTTCCAATAATAGGCTATTGGATATTCCATGACATGCATAGATCATCATGATGAACACAAATAGTCTTTCACAATTTATCGACATATGTAGCTAGAGGAATATAGGTGTACATGCTGTAAGTTTTTCTAGGGAAAAATAAAATAAAGATTCATACTATGCATGTTACCTGACAGTTAATATGTAAAGGCAGTGAAATTGTAGTGGAAGTCACAAGCTTTTGTTGCAAAAATCAGTCAAGACAAAAAGCATATATTTTTTTTCCCTACTTAGTGAGCAATTTTGCTTAACACACTTGAATATGAAATTCCTATTTTGGACCAGTCTAGACATGATAATCTAGCCTCCACATTACTGCGCTGTCCTGCATTGTTCTTATCTGGCTTTAACATTTCACTCTTTTATTCACAGAAAAATGCAAGGCTTTTGGATCCTTCTCTTAGCTGTTCATATTATGTGTAAGAGATTGTTTGACTTTCTAACATTCTTATGCATGCCCAAGAATAATCCAAAATGTTCTTCTACAAAGACAGAATCATTTAATGTACGATAGTACCACATTGTCTGATTTATATTATAAATAAAAATTGTTTTAAGGTAACAGTGATTCCAAAGAAAATTATATAATTTTATTATTAATTCTATTAACATTATAGTGTGTTAGGAGTCAGTATGTAAATATTAAAAGATCTCTCTCTCTCTCTCTCTCTCTCTGTCTGACCCCCCACCCCCACCACTTAAGACTCCTGTGCTGCGGTGACTAAGACTAAAACCTATCATGAGGAACTGATGTACGGCCAACAGCTTAGTATCAAGTTGCCGGTTGAGGCTGATAGGTTGGAGTTTATGTCTGTGGATGGATCACAGACAGAAGTTCTTTGGTCCAGATTTTCCATTACTAAAAAGGGAATAGTATCAGGAAGTAACAGCAACAAAGATTTTGTACTTCGTTCTGTCACATTTGATGATCAGGGAACCTACACTCTGTTTACCATTTGGAGCCAAAAAGTTTCCATCCATTTATTAAAAGTTATTGGTAAGTGCCTTTTCACTTTTAGTTTTTTTGTTGAAGTATTTGTGTTGTGATGCAGATTACTTTACTTTACAAGGTTACTTTTTCTGCCAGCATGTGTTATCTTCTATGTTATGTTCTGTGTATTATTTTTAGTGCAAAATATGTAACTATTCTTCTTTCTCACTGTCTGAAATCGTGCCTTCCAGGTGTGTGAGTCTGGGAATCATCTACATAAATTCTATACATTTCAATGTGATTTATATAACACTGGATTCTAGTAGACATGCTCACTTTATGAATGAATCTGCACATGATGCCTTGACATACATAGAGAAACAGGCTTACAGAAGTATAAACCACCCATAACATGGCAGCTTTCTTAACGTTTGCCATTTTCCCATGATACACATTTTTCTATATGGAACAGGTACTGGTATTGGTATCCTTTGCTCCTATTTAATACTATCTCTGTTAATTGTTTTAAAAGCTAGAAGAAGTACCCAGAATTGTGTGGCTGGAGAATCCTTAAGCATTTATCTGAGTGGTCTTGCAAAGAATGATGCCACACTACGTTTTTCAAACCAAGATTTCAACCTCATTCTGGTGGAGCGTGGTTCACCTGTGGGCAATGTACATCCTGAATACATGGGACGTGTGCAGGTGACTACAACCAGCATCGAGGTGCTCAATGTCAATGTGTCAGATGTGGGCAACTACACGCTCAGCGATCGTCTAAATCGCACAATTAAGATCATCTCTATGAACTTGGTTGGTGAGTTTTTAACACAGAATTTGTAAATATTCATGAAATAATTTTATAAAGTCTAAAGTGTGAGTGTTGGAATGAATTAGACCCTGGACTTTTGAGGGTGCAAGTGACCTGTTTTATCGATTCACAGCCATTATTAGTGAATTGGCAACAATTATACAGATATTTAGTTGTGATTTAGTTGAGATTTTAGTTGTCATTACACTACCAGCAAAACAATAAAGTTATATGTGATCTAAAGAGATTTTGAAGGTGTATCCATCTGTAAAAGATAGTGAAGTTAATGTCCATGTATGAATTTCTAGATTAAAGTGATTTTTAATGAGCAGTTTTCACTTTAGGTAATTGTTTGCCCCAAACAATTAGTTTCATTGTTGAAGAGAGCAGTGAGGAGCTTGGCATATTTGGGGTATTTCAAAAAGGGCTCCTGCCTGAAGCTCCTTTATGAAACTGCTTAAGAAAAGAATCAAGAATACTTCAGAATATTGTTAAGATATATTCTATATTCATATATAAGATATGTTCAGAATATTGTTAAGTTAAAATAGTTTTTGTTTTGATTAAGGTTTTTTGGCTTTATTTAAGTTGCATTATTTCATAGTGTTAATGTCTTCTTGAAATCATAATGAAATCTTGGAATAAACACAATTACCAGACTTCAGACATGTTAAATAAAATAGCTCATTGAAAAAATAAAGATGAAACAAATCAGGGTCAACTAAATCCATAAGATTATGTAGCGGCATGATATTCAACCGATTACTGGTCAAGCATATCATTGAGTTTTGCTATCTATCTATCTATCTATCTATCTATCTATCTATCTATCTATCTATCTATCTATCTATCTATCTATCTATCTATCCATCCATCCATCCATCCATCCATCCATCCATCCATCCATCCATCCATCTATCCATCTATCTATCCATCTATCTATCTATCTATCTATCTATCTATCTATCTATCTATCTATCTATCTAAATGAACCAATTAGCTAACTCACCAACATCACAGCTTAATTGGGAAAGTCAAAACTGTAACCATGAAGTACTCTGAATTGTGTAGCCCTAACATCTATGTACATAAATCAAGAAGATTGTAGTATGAATCAAACATTATAATGTAATAGTAAATGTAAAATATGATTGGGCCTTAAATGAACCAATGTGCCTGGAAAATTCTCCCAGATTCTGCTAGATAGATTTTTATTAGCCATTTCAGTGTTTTCCAACACCACTGCTGCCATTCACCTTCATGGTAGCCTCTGCACCTGATTGTAATTTGAACAATCATAATCTCTTGCTGTCCTGAGATAAAATTATAATAAATAATAAATAATAATAATAATAATAAAATAATAATAAAAAGGCCATGTAGTTAACACCACCACCCCTGCATACACATAGCTAGACTCTTAATTTAGTTCTCCATTCTCTCAGGATGGGGTTGTGATGACTATAACAGACCAGTGATTGACAAGGAGTGTGTGTGTGTGTGTGTGTGTGTGTGTGTGTGTGTGTGTGTGTGTGTGTGTGTGTGTGTGAAACACTGAACAGGCAAAATGGGCTTATTAATATAATAATAAAGCAACTAGTTGAGTCCCATACACTAAATCTAGAGTGAAAAAGTATACCAGACTCAGTACAATAGCAGGATATTTTAAACAATCTACCATTATTATAAAATGACATATGATCCCTCAGATATTCATAACATAATGTTAAAATTAAATAAGCCAGTTGTCTAAGGAACTGACACTGTTTATCATTTTCCACATTTTATTTTCCATATTAACTCTCTCTCTCTCTCTCTCTCTCTCTCTCTCTCTCTCTCTCTCTCTCTCTCTCTCTCTCTCTCTCTCTAGATGTTCATGAGGGAGTGAATGCAGGTCCTTTAATAAGTCTGCTGATGTTGCTTGGTATACCTCCCTGTATTTTCTGTTACTGCAGAAAGAAGACTTGTAGAAAGAACAGCCAACCCACTACCACCACCATAAATACCACCACTGTAAAGTACGACAACCAAATTAATCCACCTGGACCTCCGCCAGCCTATGCCAATCCTGCAGCTCCAACACCGGTAACACATCAGCGTCCAACATAGCACAGAAATGCATGAACTACATGTTGGTTTTTTTTTTGTTGGTTTTTTAAATGTTATATCTAAGTTTACACTGATTTGGGTTAATTAGGCTTTTATACATGGAGTATTTAGTCTTTCTGCAAACCTACCTCCCCCAGTCCCAAACAGGATGGGAAAAGAAAAACACAAAACGTCAATCCTGCCTTTGTTTTATCTAATCTTTGGCACACCCTCAATGACACACAAATGCCAGACACCCGTGCTGACCTTGATTTCTTTTTGAAATATTTTGTGTTGCATGGCATGCATCGCTGTTGAACTGGAAACCTTGCTTGATCCCAGCTACACAACATCAACTAATGCATCTCTATGAGCTCTGGTATTACAGATTGTTAATGTGTCCACTACAACATCATGTCAGTTTTAAAAGCAACATGTACAAATCTTTCTTGTGCATCCTGTTTGAAACAGGGCTACAGTTTCAGTGCTCCCTTTTATAGAAGGCATGAAGCAGCGGCCTGTATTGCCCAGCTGACCCTGGTTTGAATAATGAAATGGGGTGTTCAGCTTTAGTTTAAGTTCTTTATATCAGGGTGTAAACATTGCAGTTGAATATTAATGCAGAGAAAACAGCAGCTGGAGACTGCTTGTTATTTTGTTGTTTTTTTTGTTAATTAATTAAAATTTGTACTATGTATTTCACTCTAATTTGGACTAGACATACAAAGCACCTAAATTTAGAGCTGGTTTAATACCCTTTTAAACCTACTGGCATAACATGATTTTTCATTATTTCATATCTGAAAGCTAAGCTGAATGTTGTATATAAAACACATATACAACAATTTCCATTCCTAAGGACATCTACTGGTGCATGTAAAGTCTTACAATATCTGTGCTACTGATTTTCAGGGCTATAGTCCTGGTTACCCCGCTGTAGGAGAGAGTATTGTTCATCCTCCTCCCAATCCCACATTTCCTCCTCAACAACCCTACAGTGGATATCCTGCTACATCACCTGCTATGCCCCCTAACCCTGTAAGAGACACACGCACACACACATAAATAGCAATAAAAACATCTTTGTTACTACAAATGTAATGGCAGAGAGGTAGTGAACACACAATATACAAACACAAGACTGTTGTTTCATTAATTATTTAGTGTTGCATGCTTTTTATGCCTTTTAATAATGGCAGATAAATTATTAGTTTGCTCTATTTGCTCAACAGTAGCTCAACATCATTGGTGAAGTTTGTCATCTTATACAATTTAAGATGTAAGATATAAGATGCATAAATAAATACCCATTTTCTTGTGAATACTGGTGGCTTTAGGGCACAAATTTATAAATTGTTCTATGTACACTTTGATAAATGGTAAAAGGTTGATCCCTAAGGAAATAGCCAAATCTGTTAACCAAGTGCCAGTGCATGTAAAGCCTTACAATATCTGTGCTACTGATTTTCAGGGCTATAGTCCTGGTTACCCTGCTGTAGGTGAGAGTATTGTTCATCCTCCTCCTAATCCCACATTTCCTCCTCAACAACCCTACAGTGGATATCCTGCAACATCACCTGCTATGCCACCCAACCCTGTAAGACACACAAATAAACATACAGTCCTTATATGATAAGTAAAGAACTTTGATGGCACATTTTTATTAGAATATGATAGATCTCTTCTTCTAAGTGATTATCTTATACATTCAGCCCATCTCTGTTGGTTGTAGAGTTGATGCAAGGGCCTGTGTTGCCCAGCTGACTCTGGTTTTCTGGTTTTTCTTTTGTCAGGGTGTAAACATTGCATTCACATAAATGCAGAGAAAACATTTGTTGGAGACTGCTTGTTTTTATTTAAATAATTTTCGTTTTCATTTAAATTTATGCATAAATTTATGTATTTCGGTCTGATTTGGACTAGACATATAAGCATCCAAATTTAGAGCTTGTTCAATGCACGCTTTGATAAATGAGACACCAGATCTTTTCTGTCTTAATTACATTATATTAAGACTACTCTTTTATCACTGTTGGCATAACTATGCTTAATGATTGATTTTTCTAAGGATGTATAATTGATGTAGTTACTGATTTTTTATTCTGTCATATTTTAAATCCAAGCTGAATGTTGTATATAAAACACATACTATCTAATGGCACTGGATGGAAAATGGTAAAATTTCCATCCCTAAAGATATCTGTTGATCAAGTGCTGGTGCATGTAAAGTCTTACAATATCTGTGCTACTGATTTTCAGGGCTATAGACCTGGTTACCCTGCTGTGGGTGAAAGTATTGTTCATCCTCCTCCTAATCCCACCTTTCCTCCTCAACAACCCTACAGTGGATATCCTGCTACATCACCTGCTATGCCAGCTAACAATGTAAGACACACACACACACACACACACACACACACACACACACACACACACACACACACACACACACACACACACACACACACACACACACACACACACACAATATATATATATATATATATATATATATATATATATATATATATAATTATATAATATAATATATGTGTGTTTGGAAGTAGTTATCTATCTATCTATCTATCTATCTATCTATCTATCTATCTATCTATCTATCTATCTATCTATCTATCTATCTATCTATCTACAAGTGAATATCCTATACATTCAGCTCATCTGTTTTGAGTTTAGGGATCCATATCTTAATTCGCAGTAAATAGCAATATCAACATCTCGGTGACTGCAAATATAATGCCAGGAATGTAGTAAACACAAACAATATAATATTGGTGTTAACGCATTTTTCATGGATTTATCTACTGTTGCTTGGATTTTAGCCCTATAACCCTGGCCACCCTGCTGCATCTGGGTTTCCTCCAGCTCAGCCTCCTAAATGTGTTGGTCCTCCCTGCAACCAACCTGCTCCCACCTTACGATTCTGCTTTGTTTATTTGCATCTTTATTTTACTCTGTCCCCCACTGCTTTCTGTTTTGCATTTCTCTGTTTTAATTCAAATAAATACATTATAAATTGTTCCTCTTTTATGTGTGTTTGCAGGGTTTTGCTCCAATGATGTATAATGCTCCTACTGGCTCTGAGCCAGTCAAAGGGGAAATACCTCCTACAACTCCACTACTCGCACCTCCACAGCCTGCGGTACCTCAACCATTACTTCATTTACATTTATGTTTTTTTGTTTTTTTATATTGCTCTAACATAATATGGCTTAATATTGAACTCCTTGTTAAAGAGTTGCAGTGTGTATTGGGGTTGCAGTTAAAATGATAAATGTTAAATGGGGGGGGTCATCTACTTTCTATTTCAATTGGAATACTAGTAAAAGTTAGTCACCTCTTTATCTCACAGTTCACAAAGGTATGTGGATTCTTGATCATCACACATCTATGCTGAGTTTCCATAAACTGTTGTCCCTGTTACTTGACCTCAAACCATCTAAACACATTTGCACTGAATTGATATGCTGACTGCACCCCAGGCCTTTTCATCTGTTATCAGTACCCAAACTCAGTAATGCTCTTGTGCCTGAATGGGCACAAATCCCAACTCCCAAGGTCCAAAAAGTGGAGATCTTGTTAGTGATTGGTCATTTTTATAGCAAAAGGGGGACAAACTCCATATTAATGTTTATGATTTTGTAATGGAATGCTCAGCAAGTGTAAATGGGTGAAATGATTTGGTGTCCATTTTCTCCTAATAGTTAATAAACTTTAAGTCCGGGAGAGTTCAGTGGGGTTGACATCAAGGATCTATGCCATCAGTTCAAGTTCTTTCACACAACCCCATTTCTTTATGAAATTATTGCACAAGGGCATGATCATTCATCGAGCACCGTAATGATGCAGCATACAAAAATATTCTCTGGGCAACTGTGTGCTCCTAATTTTGGCAACTGTCTGGGCAAGACACACATATATGAGTGTGATGGCTAGGCCCACAGTTTTGGTCATATATTGTGTCTGGTGTAAAAGCAATTGTTTTTCTTTTTGGTGAATTGTCCAAATCCTTTGTGTGTTATATCACCTTGAATAGATAGACTATACATGGTATAGATCCATGTATAGTTTATCTATGTATTTATGACATTAAAGGTGTTATAACTTCGACATTTATAATGGTTTATTATGGCACATAATGTAATGGTAATTTCCATGATGGTGATGGAGTAGAAGATGTAGAAGTCATAGAATTTCTATGCAAATGATTGCTCCTCCTTCTGACTATGTATCTGATTCACATTCCTTAATCACTTGCAGGTGCCACAACCTCCAGCCCCGCACACTGGCACTAATATTCTTAACTCTTCTGACTCTACTGTGCAGTTCAGCATCAACATGGGAAAGGACTCAAGCTCTAACTTCCTGTAGATTCACCATTCTTATTTACAATCTCACATGCCTGCTTATTTCACCAAATCGGGGAATCCTTTTCAGATTGTAACTGGTTGTCTTTGAAGCATTCCTCAGTTACTTGAATTTTTGTAGTATGCATTTTGGATGTATGTAGTGAGCTGTGGTAGTTTGCTACCGAAATGCTGCAGTATACTCTTCAATAGCCCAGCTCAGGGATATCTATCTATCTATCTATCTATCTATCTATCTATCTATCTATCTATCTATCTATCTATCTATCTATCTATCTATCTATCGATCGATCAATCGATCGATATTCTGTAGTATCTTAGAACTCCCCATTCTATAAGTGTTTCTTTGTTTTGTTACTGTACTCTGTTTTTAGATCCAATTAGTATTCGATATTTGTTTTTATACCACAGCACTGCTGACTTCTAATTTCTAATTGGTCAGATGGTGTCGATAAATTTCTTTTAAACAGCTATAAATCACAGGTGTATATATTCATTGCTGGATTTTCATAGTATCAGCCTATACAGGTACTTATATGGCAGACGCTCATCTTAAACAGATATTTAAAATGTGAATACTCATTGATGTCAGGTTTTCTGTGAGGAGAGGTACTCTACTAGTACCAGAGGTAAAGCTGTTACATTAAATTTTTCTTTATGGGAATGTCTTCAGAACACAGGATTCTTTTCAGTTTCTCGATTCTCAATAACAAACTGTGTTTTTTCATTTAGATTAAAGAGAGTCTGGTGTGGGAATCACTTTATAGCTGTTTATCATGAAATTGTTAACAGAAACTAAGTGGTTTCACTAATGTTCCACAATATTAAATGTAACTATAAATAGATAAACATTATGATGACATTCTTTAATTAATAATTAAAAAGTAAGGGAATTTAATATTTTATGAGGACAATAACAAACATTGTTTCCTGTAACTGCATATCCCATTGGGTTTTATTCTTTACTTTCTTAGTTTATTTCTTGTATAGACTATTCTATACTAAACAGTTATAAATCTAGTTATGTTATTTATTAGGCATGTTTAAGCACCTTGTTGGTGTGTAGTAGTTTATTGATGTAGAAGGACTTTTATAACTATTGATACTTACTAAAATGTGTAATGGAGATTTAACAATATGATTACCCAAGTCTAATCGGTCTGATGTATTTACTCAAAATTGCAGATGAAAGACTATGAAAGCCTTATTACACATTTCACTGTTTTGTGCAATCATATTAGCCAAAGAAATAAAGACATGAAACATAGATTGGGTGTCTTGTTGGGCTTATCTATCTCTCTTATTTTTCCTTGTTTATGTATTATGTTGCAAATTAAAAATAAAAAAAAATAAAAAAATCATCCAAGTCAGTTTAGGCTAATGGTATCCCAAGTTGACTGAGAACTAAAGCACTTTTGTACGTCGCTCTGGATAAGAGCGTCTGCCAAATGCCAGAAATGTAAATGTAAATCTATCTAAGTCTGCATCAGCTGGACTCATTTATATTTCCAGACATATGCTCATGATGTTCTACAGGAAAATAGTCTTTAATCTGAATTCAATTTCTCTCCATGGTCAAAATATTTGACAGTAGTAATTTTACTTGAACTGCTTCAAGCTGTCAGCTTTTTTGGGAAGTACGATATCGGGTAAAGTGGAGGGACATTTTTTTTGAGATTCTCCTCATGTTTTGTGGGTTCTTCAGTTTCCTACCCTTGTCCTAAAACAGACAGGTAGGCTGCACAAAATTCCGCATAGAGGTGTGTGTGTGTGTGTGTTTGTGCATGCATCAGTGGCAGACGGTGGTTTGTAAGATAGAGGAAGCAGATCTGTCTGTGCATAAACACAAACACTCATTAAAACATATAAAGTGTGTGTGTGCATGCATCAGTAGTAGAAGCAGGATAGTAAGATAGAGGAAGCAGATCTTGTTGGAGAAATTTTAAATTTACTTTTATGCTTACTTTTAACATAACAATACTCTGCTTAAAATAGTATATTCTTACAGTATTCAAGTATATTAATCTTACAGTATTCAACTATATCCTTACAGTATTCAATTATAACTTAAGAGCAGGCTTTGCTTGAAGCAAAATTATGATAATCAAGCATAACTATAGAAGTATTGGCATGCTAGTGTAATAACCACACTGAGGTTGGAAAGAGGGAAAAGAGATCTATTATAAGCATTGGAGATTGCAGGTTGGTCAGTCAGCCTATCCAATGGGATCATTGGGTTGGTTGACCGGCCAATTGAGCTAATGGGAAATTGGATGAGCAAGGTGCATATTCTGTGACTATTTAATCTCAAAACGCAGACTATTTAATCTTAAAATGCAGGTTATGAAATGCTTAAAGGCTTAGAGCCCAAGATTTGCACCGAGATTGAAGAAAAACAAAAATAAAAACTAGATAAAGGAGGAAATAGACTAGACAGTGTGGTTACAGGGACATTTGAACAGATAGTGAATAAGACACAAAAATAACGCTGAGGTGCAAGACAGTATAACCACAATGCTTGCTTTGCACTGAGCTAGGTAAATGAAATGTAGAAGAACATGAAACCATAATGCTGACTTTGCAATGTGCGGTTTGACTTTGCATTTGCAAGTTCATCCAAACTTGCAAATGTCTAAAAAAAAGTCAATACTATGTCAGAAAACTGAATTGGAATAAACGTGTATAAATAGTAGGGACTTTTTCGAAGTTCTTCAGACCAGCTGCTCTCTTCAATAAAACACGTGACGGGTGTCTTGCTGAATAAAGAAATTGCTTCTTCCCATCTGCTGACTGACCGCTCATTATTTTGGCTAAGTTTTGGTAGTTTACTGAGTTTCATTTTGATAAGTTTACTGAGTTAATTGATCATGGAAAACTAAGGGGAAATAGATACAAACTCAACATTCATCCTGCGATATGTCCACTCGGAGGGGACTCTGAGTTCTGACATATTTATTGCCGTCACGAACAGGATTTGGTGTGACGAACCTGATCTAGGACCGCAACTACTAATGGCTACAGATTGCCGGCATCAAAACAGAATAGGTAAGCAGACACCTGTTTCATTCGAAGTCTGTATTAAATTTATATCTGTGGTCTGAGTATAGCGGCCCTTTTGAAGGTGTAGATATTTTGGCCTCATGCCAGGAACTAGAGAGTGAATGTGAGAGTGGATGAGAACAAGCAAATAATCTGTCACAAAAAAGAATTTGACTTCTATCTGTAACTGGGTGAAGTCTTGTATGACTGTCTGTGTGTGAAAGGAAGTCTCGTGGATACCGCTATTTGCACACTGTAAAGAGCATGCGCCAGATGTGATGACATACTTTGTGGATAGGTCTGAACGGGCGAGTGTTTGGATCCAGTAAAATTCCTGCAGATACCGCTGGGAGGTGGGCTGGGAAACCCCAGTGACCGGGACTGAACGGGCAGGTGGAAAGGTGCACAGTTATCCCTAGCTGTTCAGGGAAGAGCAGATTATATTTGTAGGGATGTAGAGGGCCCTCAGACTGACAGGATAGTCAGTCGAAAGGAGTAGGAACTCCTCTCCTTGTATGTTTAAAAGTGTATGATTTATATTTATGTTCTGTTATTGGTCATGTTGATGATCGACTAAAAAAGAGAGAAAGTGGTGTAGTGGAGTGGTTTTGGAGACTTGTGGTTTGTGCTGAAAGGCTGGAGCAGTGTGTTGCTGGTGTGCGGGTGATAAAATCAGCGATTGTTGATGTAGATAATTTGTTTGGTGAGAGGAGGTGGTGGTAAGAGGTAAGTGTGATATATATTATATATACCGTATATTGTGTATATGTTTGTATATTGACTACATATTGTATATTGACTGTACATTGGCTGGAAGTATTATGTTGCTAAAAATGTGTATTATGTGTAAATAATGTGTCTAAATAAATGTGTAGGAGAGAATAAGACAGTTGAAGAAGTGGGTGATAATTGTGTGAATTGTGATAATTTGTTTGGTAGCTCGAGACTCGAAATTTTTTTGTTTTTTGTTGACTTTACTTTTAGGTTTAAGCTTTCATAATTATACTTGTACTTTTATATTTGTAATAAGCTGTATTTTAAATGTTATAGGTTATTATATTTTCAAGTACAGAGAACAAACATTTTTGTGGATTCCCGCTCAGGCTATGTGTGTGTGTAAGCCACCCTCCTGAAGGGTGTGTGTGTGTTTTGTAGCTTCCTGTTCACGCTATGTGTGCGTGTAAGCCACTCTCCTAATATATGAGGCCAGAAGTCAGAAGCACAGCCCTCACATATAACACGCATATTCATTTATAAATCATTATCTTTAATTATTAGTGAAAAATTATATGTATGTATGGGAATGCATGGTTGGGAGTGAACTTTGGGTTTTGCTGTTGATTGGTGTCAGTACTGTCTCTGGATCGTCCTTTGACGTGATGGGACTAGGACAGACCAATATCACGCTGACCAAAATGAGTGATTGATGAGCTCCGTAGGTAAGGAGACAAAGTGTGAATGTGAGGTACATTCCTTAGAGGAACCTATGAGCTCCATACAAAAGGAGACAGAGTCATGAATGATTAGCTCCAAAACTTAAGTTTGCAGACAAAGTAAATGCATTAGCTAGTTTTCTTAAACATTACACATATTAGAGGAAGAGTGGTTGGAGATAAAAAAAATTTCCGTCAACTGTTGCTTGAGATTTTTTTATAGTTGACTATCAGCACACACGCATGCATGCCGCCCACGCGCATGTCTGTGTGGTTGTGTGGTGCGCACGCACACATACCTTTAAATTCCACGTTAATTAAAAGAGCGAGAGTGGTTCCCTCTAGTGATAACAATTTAGATAGGGCTTTGTGGTTACTGGATAGAAAGTATATTGGATAAGTAAACAGGTGGGTGGTATATTGATTCTTTAGAGTTTAGAGTAGGGGTTTGCTGGTTATTTTACTTGTATAATTATAATATTATTAACCTTAATTAATAATTGGTGTTAATGGTATTACTAGTTCTCTTCATCTTGTATGATTTCTCTTCCTATTTAGCTTATGCATCAGCTTTCTGATTTCTTTTTTTCTCTGTATTTTTTGTAATGCATTGACATGCTGTGTGGATTATTATTGCATTGATGGATGCTCACTGTTACTGCTGATGATATTTGCTGATTTATTGCAGTGTTGTTGATTTATTGATGCATGCATTTGATTATCTGATTATTGTTGTTGCATATGTTGTTGAACATTGTATTGCATATACTTATGAGCTTATATGGTATGAACATGTGAATATTGTAGTACATGAACATTTGAACATCTCAGTGCATGAACATATAGTATATGGGTATAATAGAAATGTTATGTTCCTGTCCTCATTGCTAGGGTTTTCAGCTGCGTGATTGATGCATTAATAGATAGACTGCTGGTGGATGGATACATCCTTTGCTTTAATGCTTTGATTATGGAAAATTAGATTAAGGATTTAATGGTTGAATTATTTAATGGTTGAATTGGTAGAAAATGTTGGTGGTTATAGGTTGGCTTCCTTGATTATGTTTTTTTGATTGTTGTTGGGTATAATGTCATAGTTTCTGTGAATTTTTGCTTGGGTGACCTTTGACCTTTGTGGACTTGTTGCTTAAATCACCTGAGATTTCATTTTTTCATTATTTGCGTTGCTAATAACTAGGGTTAGTGGTAATAGGCCAGTGTGTTGCCATTTTTTCCTGAAGGAAGTAAGTTGGAGAAAACTCTGGGAACCTCGAGTGCTCAGCTAAATAAACCCCTCAAAGTATTATCCCATTATTAGCCCATTAGTACAGCAAGGTCAAGGTTATTTAAGCATTTAGCATTTAGCATTAGCATTAAGCTTTTGCATTTAGCATTGGCAAGTGGCATTAATTAATTAATTAATTAATTAAATTTATTAGTTGCACTCATAACTGATAGTTGTAGTGAGGTTGTTCGTCCAACACAGAGTAGTGATTTTTTTTATTTTATTTTATTTTTTGCTATTACGGTCAAACCCAGGGTGGTGTTCCAGGTAAAGAGGTCTGGGAACAGCAACATTGATTGATAACATAAACGATAAAAGCAAATAATAGTCTAGAAAAAATCCAATAGGATTTACGTGTGTAAATTAATTGAATTGTTCTGGACATATCCAAATAAAAGACTAGGTCATAGCCCATAGGGCTGAAAAAAGTCTAGGTCATGAGTAAAGAAGAAACGCCAACTACGCCCAAAGGGGTGATAATTTTAAAACATGCGGCAGCGGAAAAAGAGATTAAAAAATATATGAAAAAATGGAATGACCGGGCAACGCTCAGAACAAGAGCCAAAACAAGTGTATCCCAAACTGAAGAGATTCCAAGAGGAAAGCTTGGCATGGGATCCAGGAGTAGAAACTGAGGAATGGAAAGAGCATCAAGAAAATTTGAGAAAAGTAATTTATAAAGAAGACATTCAGTTGCTGAACCTGGGATGTCAGACAAGCACACCCTATCCAGGAAAGGAAAGGAGAGAGGGTCGTCAACCACCAGAAGCGAGTGGAAAAGAGGGACGACTTTTGATGAAGAGTAACCCAAGTGAAGGGAAGGATGAAGACAGAAAAACGAACATATCCACCCAATACAAAGAGAACAGAGAACCGGAACCCAAGGAGAGAGAAAAAATCCCCCTGAACCAGGAAGAAGAACAGAATCAGTGTAATGGACAGGAAAAGAAAGACAAAGCTGAAATTGAAGAAGAAGGGAAGTACCACATAGCAGGAGTAGTGACATTAACACCAACGGTAACAGAGCTAAGAGACGGTGAGATTCAAAGAATAAGGGAACAAATACAAGGGATGTGAAGACGCCTTGATGACAGCGTCCTAACAATGGAAGACTTGAAAGAGCGGACACAAATACAGTCAAGTATGGAATTGGAAGAGACAAAGAGAAGATTGAGAGATATAGAACAAGAAATGTAACGAAGTGGAAGTGTGCAAAGACAAGGAGAGGGAGCTAGTGCAGTGTACCACCTCAATGCGCCCCGCTGAACAACCCACTCTCTCAGTGGTAGTGGGAGGACAAATTCGCTCGCCATTCTTAATTGACACCAGGGCAACATTCACAAGCATAGGCAAAGAAGGCTCAAAGCTCCCCTTCTCTAGTAAAGCAGTTAAAACAATAGGCTTCTCAGGGAAAACGCAGACTTTATGATTTACTGAGCCTCAAGAACTGAATACACAAGGAGTGACAGTGCAAGCATCATTACTGTTCTCCTCAGAAACTCCAACGAATCTACTCGGAAGAGATGTGCTCTGCAAATTGGGAGCTAAAATACATTGCGGAGAAAGAGGAGTGTGGGTGGAGCTCCCAGAACTTTTGATTCAGCAATATGTCATGATGGAAACAAAACTGGAACGATGCGTAATGGACAAGGTCTACTGGCTGGAATTGGATAAAGTGAAGAGCGGAATAAGGGACTTATATGCAAAATGGAAACCCTGGCTTATCAAAATGCGGCCTGACTGTCAGGAAAGCAGAGAACCATGGCACTGCACAATCACGTATGATGAAGAAGAACAGAATGAGGAATATGAAGCCATGTGGGTCGAGCATGTGGCAAGGACACAGTATTGTCTGAAAACCATAGACTTTATAGTGGGACCGCAGGGAGCAGCGGTACAATTGCCAACGCAACTCGAACAGTGGTACCAGATTCCAGATGCTGCTCCTCATGTCTCGCTGCTGATTGGGCAAGGCTTTGAATCAAAAGAGCTAGGGCCAATGGTAAAAGAAGCGAGTAAAGTAAAACAGTGGAAACAGATAGGACAGAGAGTCAGGGTATCACCAGATAGGAAGTTTCTAAAAAATAGGGCAAGAAGAAATAGATGAAGTAAAACCACAGACTATATTGATAAACAAGACAGAGAGAATGAGGATAGAAAAGAATAAAATGAACCAACTGCCCCAATGGGCAGAAGGGTGTGATGTCACAGAGGAAGAAAGGGGGGAAGCGTTGACGCAAGTACCAGATCAGTTATGGACAAGACATCAGACAGATGTAAAGTTAGTAAGGTCAGCAGGTTTAGTTAAGATACAGCTTAAGCCAGGAGCACAGTTACCATATCAGAAACAGTATCCCCTGTCAAAAGAAGCAATAGCAGGGATAGGGCCAACAATTGAAGGACTAGTAGAAGTAGGAGTTCTAGTCCCAACAAAGAGCCAGTGCAACACTCCCATCTTTCCGGTCAGAAAACCAAATTCTGATAAGTGGAGACTGGTCCATGATTTGCGACCAGTGAATTGAGTGGTAATAGCAGAGACTCCAGTAGTTCCTGACCCACACACTCTATTATCCAATATTCCAGAAGGAACTAAATGGTACACGGTAATTGACCTGTGCTCAGCATTCTTTAGTGTCCCAGTGCATCCAGATTCACAGTTCTGGTTTGCCTTTACTTATAAAGGACAACAATACACGTACACACATCTACCACAAGATTATTGTGAAAGTCCATCAATCTTTAACCAAGTCTTAGCTAGAGACCTGGAGAGTTTGGATGTCTCCAGCACGGTATTACAATAGGTGGACGACCTGTTAATTTGTAGTCAGTCGAAAGAGCAATGTATACAGGACTCAGTGCAAGTCCTGAAAACTCTAGCAGTAAATGGGCATAAGGTAAGTAAAGAAAATTAGTAAAAGAAAAGTAAAAGAAAATTCTGCCAGCAGAAAGTTGAATACTTAGGTAGAGTGCTCGAAGGCACTACACGAAAAATCTCACCAGAGCATGTAGAGACTATTCGAAAAGCCCCCAAACCAGAAACTGTCCAGCAAATGCTATAATTTTTGAGTTTGGCTGGTTTTAGCAGACCATGGATCTGTGATTTTGCTATGAAAACACAACCTCTTAGAGATATAGTAAAAGCTGCTGACCAAACAAAGTCTAGTGCCAAGTTAATTTGGACTACGGAAGCAGAAGCAGCACTTGATATGTTAAAAAATGACTTGTTGTCAGCACCAGCACTGGCATGTCCAGATTACGGCAAACCGTTCTATTTGTATGTATCTGAAAGAAAAGGGTTTGCCTCAGTAGTACTAGTACAGGAACAAGAAGGCATGGGGAAAAGACCTGTAGCCTACTTTAGCACAGCACTCGATAGTGTGGAGAAGGGCATGCCACCATGCTACCGAGGATTGGCAGCCGTGGCATTTGCCTATCAGAAGGCATCAATAATCACCATGGGGCATCTAGTGACCCTGTACACGTCGCATGCATTATAGCATGCGCTATTAACTAGTCAAAAATTTGTGATAACTAATGCTCGAAGAACAGGCTATGATTTAATTCTATCAGCCCCCGAGCTAACAATTGAAAAATGCCGCACAATAAACCCTGCAGATAGGTTGGTGCTCCCAGAAGAGGGAGCCCCACATGAGTGTGCTGAAGAGACAGAAAAATATTTAAAAGCTAGATCAGACTTAGAATCACACCCACTGCCTGATGCTCAGTATGTCTTCTTCATAGATGGTTCATGCTATCGAAGTAATGAGGGAAATAGAGCTGGCTATGCGGTAGTTCAATATGATGACAAATTGGGAGTATTTAACACAGTAATGACTGTGGCGGTGCCACAGCCATGCTCAGCCCAGTTGGCAGAGATAAAAGCACTAACAGCAGCGTGCAAATTGGGTACAGGTAAAACATGCATCATATACACTGATTCGGCCTATGCTTATGGGGTGTGTCATGTGTTTGGGCCAATTTGGGCACAGAGAGGTTTCCAGCAAGCAGATGGGTCGGCTATTATACACGGGCCAGCAATTTCGGAACTGCTAAGAGCAATGATGCTCCCAAGTAAATTGGCAATTGTAAAGTGTAGGGCACATAAGTCAGACGGGGAATGGGTTAGTAAAGGAAATGCAGCAGCTGATGAGGTAGCTAAAAAAGCGGCAGTAGGTGACACGTGTCAAAGTAATGATGCAAGCAGGAGAGCTAGATGATGAGGAACAGCCACAGGTCGCATTAGCTGACGTTAGAACATTACAGGAGTTAGCCACTGTAGAGGAGAAAGAATTGTGGAGAAAACGTGGCGCAGTACTAGACCCTAGATCTGGAATGTGGAGAAGTTGTGATGGTGTATTTGTCACCCCGCTAAGTTTTCTTCCAATGTTGATTAAGGAGGCTCATGGGATAGATCATTGTGACCGTAGGAAAATCATTGAGACAATTAGAGAGGACTGGTGGTCTCCATACTTGGCAAGTATGGTGGACAAATTCCTGCGAACGTGTGAGCTTTGCACAGTACATAATGTTAGAAAACATTTCACGGCACCTATCAGTCACATACCAGAACCTATGGGACCATTTAGGCATCTTGTGATGGATTTTGTAGACATGGGAGCCACAGAGAGAAAAGAAGGAAAAAGGTACATTCAGGTGGTAATAGATCGGTTTAGCCGATGGGTAGAAGCACAGGCTACGACAAAGAATGACGCCAAGACAGTGGTTAAATTTTTGTGCAGGGAAGTGATTCCTCGGTTCGGTATCCCAGATCAATTGAGCTCAGATAATGGTCCCCACTTTGTAAACAAAATGATGAAGGCGATGGCAGAGGCCTTATGCCTGAAACACCATCTAGGTTGTGTGTACCATCCCCAATCTCAAGGGATGGTGGAGAGGGCAAAGGTGAGGTGAGAGGTCGAGACGTTCTGAAGAGATAGTTGAAGAAGGCCACCAATATCTATGTATGCAAATTAGGTAAGGAGGGGCTCAAATGAAGGGGACGAAATGTTAAAACTGAATTGGAATAAACGTGTATAAATAGTAGGGACTTTTTCGAAGTTCTTCAGACCAGCTGATCTCTTCAGTAAAACACGTGACGGGTGTCTTGCTGAATAAAGAATTTGCTTCTTCCCATCTGCTGACTGACCGCTCATTATTTTGGCTAAGTTTTGGTAGTTTACTGAGTTTCATTTTGATAAGTTTACTGAGTTAATTGATCATGGAAAACTAAAGGGAAATAGATAAAACTCAACATTCATCCTGCGATTTGTCCACTCGGAGGGGACTCTGAGTTCCGACAATCTGTCTTCTACTTCTTCTTTCGGCTTTTCCCTTCAGGGGTCGCCACAGCGAATCATCTCTCTCCACCTATCCCTATCTTCTGCATCCTCAACACTTGCGCCCACCAGCTTCATATCCTCATTTATTCCGTCCATATACCTCCTCTTTGGCCTTCCTCTTTGCCTCCTGCCTGGCAGCTCCATGTCCAACATTCTCCTACCAATATACTCACTCTCCCTCCTCTGAACATGTCCAAACCATCTTAATCTGGCCTCCCTAACTTTGTCCCCCAAACGTCCAACATGAGCTGTCCCCCTGATGTACTCGTTCCTAATCCTGTCCAATCTTGTCACTCCCAAAGAGAACCTCAACATCTTCAGCTCTGCTACCTCTAGCTCTGACTCCTGTCTCTTCCTCAGTGACACTGTCTCTAAACCATACAGCATGGCCGGTCTCACCACTGTCCTGTACACCTTCCCCTTGATTCTCACTGATATTTTCCTATCACACAGAACTCCCGACACCTTTCTCCACCCATTCCAACCTGCCTGCACTCGCTTCTTTACCTCTTTCCCACACTCTCCATTACTCTGGACATTATGACTGACTTTCATTCCTCTTCTCTCCAGCGCAAACCTCCACCTCTCCAGGCTTTCCTCCACCTGCTCCCTGCTCTCACTACAGATCACAATGTCATCTGCAAACATCATTGTCCAAGGAGACTCTTGTCTGATCTCCTCTGACAACTGGTCCATCACTATAGCAAACAGGAAGGGGCTCAGAGCCGATCCCTGATGCAGTCCCACCTGCACTTTGAACTCCTCTGTCTGACCTACAGCACACCTCACTACTGTCCTGCTCCTCTCATACATGTCCTGCACCACTCTGACATACTTCTCTGCTACTCCTGACTTACTCATACGGTACCACAGCTCTTCTCTTGGCACCCTGTCATACACTTTCTCCAAGTCTACAAACACACAGTGCAACTCCCTCTGACCATCCCTATACTTCTCCATCAAAATCCTCAGAGCAAAAATTGCATCTGTTGTGCTCTTTCTGGGCATGAAGCCATACTGCTGCTCACAAATTTCCACTACCTTCCTTAACCTAGCTTCCACTACTCTTTCCCATAGCTTCATTGTATGGCTCATCAACTTTATCCCCCTATAGGTGCTGCAACTCTGCACGTCACCCTTATTCTTAAAGATCGGCACTAACACACTTCTTCTCCATTCCTCAGGCATCCTCTCACTCTCTAAAACTCTGTTGAACAAACTAGTTAAAAATTCCACTGCTGCCTCTCCCAGACACTTCCAGACCTCCACTGGGATGTCGTCTGGACCAACTGCCTTTCCACTTTTCATCCTCTTCAAAGCCTTCCTGACTTCATCCTTTCTAATCTTATCTACTTTCTGTTCCACAGAGTTCAACCCTTCTACTCTTTTTTCCCCCTCTCATTTTCCTCATTCATCAGCTCCTCAAAGTACTCCTTCCATCTCCTCTGTACACTCTCCTCACTTGTGAGCACCCTTCCATCTCTATCCTTAATAACTCTAACTTGCTGCACATCCTTCCCATCTCGATCCCTCTGCCTAGCTAACCTGTACAAGTCCTTCTCTCCTTCTCTAGTGTCTAACCTAGTGTACAACTTGTCATATGCCTTCTGCTTGGCCTTAGACACCTCCCTCTTCACTCTGAGCTGTAACTCCTTGTATTCCTGTCTATTCTCTTCAGTCCTGTCCATGTCCCACTTCTTCTTGGCTAACCTCTTCCTCTGTATACTATCCTGAACTTCCTCATTCCACCACCAAGTCTCTTTATCTTCTTTCCTCCTTCCAGATGACACACCCAGCACCTTTCTCCCTGTCTCCCTGATCACTTCTGCTGTAGTTTCCCAGTCATCTGGCAGCACTACCTGACCACCCAGAGCCTGCCTCAACTTCTCTCTAAATTCCACACAACATTCTTCCTTTTTCAGCTTCCACCACTTGGTTTTCTTCTCTATCTTTGACCTCTTCATCTTACAGACCAACAAAGTCATCCTACACACCACCATCCTATGCTGTCTGGCTACACTCTCTCCCACTACCACTTTACAGTCACTAATCTCTTTCAGATTGCCTCTTCTACATAGGATGTAGTCTACCTGTGTGCTCCTACCTCCACTCTTGTAAGTCAATCTATGCTCCTCCCTCTTCTGAAAATAAGTGTTAACCACAGCCATGTCCATCCTCTTAGCAAAGTCCACTACCATCTGTCCTTCAAGGTTCCTTTCCTTAACTCCAAACTTGCCCATCACCTCCTCATCACCTGTGTTCCCCTCACCAACATGTCCATTAAAATCCGCTCCTATCACCACTCTCTCACCTGTGGGAATACTCTCCATCACCTCATCTAATTCACTCCAGAATCTCTCTTTCTCCTCTAACTCACAACCTACCTGTGGGGCATAACCACTAAGAACATTCAACATCACCCCTTCAATCTCTAACTTCAGACTCATCACCCTGTCTGACACTCTCTTCACCTCCAGGACATTCCTCACAAACTCCTCCTTCAGGACCACACCTACCCCATTTCTCTTACTATCCACACCATAATAAAACAGCTTGAATCCTGCTCCTATACTACGAGCCTTGCTACCCTTCCACCTGGTCTCCTGTACACACAGTATATCCACCTTCCTTCTCTCCATCATATCAGCCAGCTCTCTACCTTTCCCTGTCATAGTACCAACATTCAGAGTTCCTATTCTCAGTCCTACACTCTTACCTTTCCTCTTCTCTCTCTGTCTGTGCACTCTCCTCCCTCCTCTACTTCTTTGACCAACAGTATCCCAATTTCCACCAGCGCCCTGTAGGTCAACGGCGCCGATGGCGCTCGTTGTTAACCCGGGGCTCGACCGATATGGTATGAAATTCGTACGGACGATTCGCATGGTTAAATTTGGCAATGTTTTACGCCGGATGCCCTTCCTGACGCAACCCTCTCTATTTATCCGGGCTTGGGACCGGCACAGAAGTCAGTGGACTGTGACCCCCATGGCTGTCTATGCATCCATAATCAAGAAAATTAAAAAAAAAAAGGACGGTATCTAGACTAATTGTAGAGGTTTAAAATAGGAGACACCCGTGTCAAAACGTGTAAACACAAACACCTATTAAACACAAAGTGTGTGTGTGTGTGTTAAAGCATGAAAAGAATTCGATTTGACAAAAGTTGTATTGTTTGCCAGCTAAGTTGCTAATTAACTGGCTGAATTTTATTGGCGATTATAGTGACAGTTAGATCATGACCTAAATATAAACAAAAACAAACAAATGCAAATAATAGCTAGCAGTAGCAATACATAGTATTGATTATCAGGCTCAGACATATTCATTTAAGCTCTCTGACTGACATCTAATGGTTAGGTCCTGTAAAAGAAAATGTGTAATATTAATCTTTGTGGAAAAACATTATTAAACTATTTAACAGTAAAAAAAAAAAAAACAACAACAAAAAAACAACAATACAGACCAACTGAAAACAGCAATTTAAAAAAAAAAAAAATTCTGTAGGACAACTAGGATTTAATTTAAACTAAATACAAGATACAATTATCCAAAATGTCATAGCCACACAGCCAGCCTTGAAATTATATCACGCAATTGCACAATCAATATAGAAGCAACAGGTTAAATGCTACATGAAGAAAGATGAAGTTCATAACAACTGCAAATGAATTAATGGAAGATATTCTTAAACTTGTTTAGATTCAAAGCACTGGCCTTAATCAGAGGATTTAAAGATGATTCCATTATTCTAAGTTTCTGGTGGATCTGATATTTATTAGCAAAGTAAAGGAGGTTGTTGATGAATTAGCCTTGCCTGATAATGCACTAGGGGTGTAGCTCATCTTCAGCAAACAAAAAGTTTTAAGTTCTTAATAATCCTCCTCTTCCCAACTATGAAAATTAACTTTTGGATAAAAGAGCATAAAAATGTAATGCATTAAATTTCACTGTTTACAGAGTTTGTTATAGTGAGTTTTGGGGGTCTAAATGAGGAAATAGAGAGCAAGATAAAACACATCGGTTAATTTTTTAAAAATGTGTTTAGTATTTTGGCCAAAAAAATAGCACACAACAGACGTGAAGCTTGCATATTAAATGTCTGACCTTCGTATTTGATGTGTAAATATATTGTTTCTTGAATGTTAGGTTGGTTGTGTATAACTTGTTGGGAATATGTATACGTTTAGAAAACAAGAAAATGTAAGAGACATAAATGTGACATAAATGTACTGAAATACAGGTTTGAATGTATTGAGAAATAAAGTGTTGGTGATTAACAGTTGTTAATAATTTCATGTAAAACTGTTCTGAAATGTAGGATGACTTTGATGGTCTGTAAGACGAAGAGGTCAAAGATAGAGAAGAAAACCAAGTGGTGGAAGCTGAAAAAGGAGGAATGTTGTGAGGAATTTAGACAGAAGTTGAGGCAGGCTCTGGGTGGTCAGGTAGTGCTGCCAAATGACTGGGAAACTACAGCAGAAGTGATCAGGGAGACAGGGAGAAAGGTGCTGGGTGTGTCATCTGGAAGGAGGAAAGAAGATAAGGAGACTTGGTGGTGGAATGAGGAAGTTCAGGATAGTATCCAGAGGAAGAGGTTAGCCAAGAAGAAGTGGGACATGGACAGGACTGAAGAGAATAGACAGGAATACAAGGAGTTACAGCGCAGAGTGAAGAGGGAGGTGTCTAAGGCCAAGCAGAAGGCATATGAAGAGTTGTACACTAGGTTAGACACTAGAGAAGGAGAGAAGGACTTGTACAGGTTAGCTAGGCAGAGGGATCGAGATGGGAAGGATGTGCAGCAAGTTAGAGTTATTAAGGATAGAGATGGAAGGGTGCTCACAAGTGAGGAGAGTGTACAGAGGAGATGGAAGGAATACTTTGAGGAGCTGATGAATGAGGAAAATGAGAGGGAAAAAAGAGTAGAAGGGGTGAACTCTGTGGAACAGAAAGTAGATAAGATTAGAAAGGATGAAGTCAGGAAGGCTTTGAAGAGGATGAAAAGTGGAAAGGCAGTTGGTCCTGATGACATCCCGGTGGAGGTCTGGAAGTGTCTGGGAGAGGCAGCAGTGGAATTTTTAGCTAGTTTGTTCAACAGGGTTTTAGAGAGTGAGAGGATGCCTGAGGAATGGAGAAGAAGTGTGTTAGTGCCGATCTTTAAGAATAAGGGTGACATGCAGAGTTGCAGCAACTATAGGGGGATAAAGTTGATGAGCCATACAATGAAGCTATGGGAAAGAGTAGTGGAAGCTAGGTTAAGGAAGGTAGTGGAAATTTGTGAGCAGCAGTATGGCTTCATGCCCAGAAAGAGCACAACAGATGCAATTTTTGCTCTGAGAATTTTGATGGAGAAGTATAGGGATGGTCAGAGGGAGTTGTACTGTGTGTTTGTAGACTTGGAGAAAGCGTATGACAGGGTGCCAAGAGAAGAGCTGTGGTACTGTATGAGTAAGTCAGGAGTAGCAGAGAAGTATGTCAGAGTGGTGCAGGACATGTATGAGAGGAGCAGGACAGTGGTGAGGTGTGCTGTAGGTCAGACAGAGGAGTTCAATGTGGAGGTGGGACTGCATCAGGGATCGGCTCTGAGCCCCTTCCTGTTTGCTATAGTGATGGACCAGTTGTCAGAGGAGGTCAGACAGGAGTCTCCTTGGACAATGATGTTTGCAGATGACATTGTGATCTGTAGTGAGAGCAGGGAGCAGGTGGAGGAAAACCTGGAGAGGTGGAGGTTTGCGCTGGAGAGAAGAGGAATGAAAGTCAGTCGTAGTAAGACTGAGTACATGTGTGTGAATGAAAGGGACGGAAGTGGAACAGTAAGGTTACAGGGTGAAGAGGTGAAGAAGGTACAGGAGTTTAAGTACTTGGGGTCAACAGTCCAGAGTAATGGAGAGTGTGGGAAAGAGGTAAAGAAGCGAGTGCAGGCAGGTTGGAATGGGTGGAGAAAGGTGTCGGGAGTTCTGTGTGATCAGAAAATATCAGCGAGAATCAAGGGGAAGGTGTACAGGACAGTGGTGAGACCGGCCATGCTGTATGGTTTAGAGACAGTGTCACTGAGGAAGAGACAGGAGTCAGAGCTCGAGGTAGCAGAGCTGAAGATGTTGAGGTTCTCTTTGGGAGTGACAAGGTTGGACAGGATTAGGAATGAGTACATCAGAGGGACAGCTCATGTTGGACATTTGGGGGACAAAGTTAGGGAGGCCAGATTAAGATGGTTTGGACATGTTCAGAGGAGGGACAGTGAGTATATTGGTAGGAGAATGTTGGACATGGGGCTGCCAGGCAGGAGGCAAAGAGGAAGGCCAAAGAGGAGGTATATGGATGGAATTAATGAGGATATGATGCTAGTGGGTGCAAGGGTTGAGGATGCAGAAGATAGGGATAGGTGGAGAGAGATGATTCGCTGTGGCGACCCCTGAAGGGAAAAGCCGAAAGAAGAAGAAGAAAACTGTTCTGAAAAACTTTTAAGAGTCTTTCAGAGACATACAGTATTTCCAAATTCACCATGCAATTCGCAGCTTGTACATTGATTATCTATTATTTAATACAGCCAGTTTTGAGAAATTTTTAAGCTTTGATATAGAATCTTCAGTTTTTGCTGTCAGAGCAAAAAATAAAATATACTAAAAATACTGCAGACGTAACTATATATTTTTAGCTAGCCTATCAGCTCTTGCCATCTCTGTGGAGAAGAAGAGCAGCAACAGAACAAGCAAAAATCGGTGTGCTCACACACGCCTCCTTCAGTGAGGCAGAGATACTGGCTGCCTCACCTCTTGCTTTTTCAGTGCAGTCAGATCAGCAAGACTAAATGTGTTATACACATATGTGAAATACATTACCCAGACTATGGAAAGTAAGGACATATTATAAAAGTGTTTACAAGCATTATATCGGTGGCATACAGAGAGATAGCAACATGCACACGCCAGTTATACAAGCTCAATCCAGTGAGGGATTGCGCAATCCGAGGTGAGGCTAAACTCATCACTGTCTCACATCACGTCTCTCCCCTGTATTTGAACAGACGCTCTACTCCTGGTTAAAGTCTTGTCTCTTGGTGGTGCTCACTGCTGCTGTGGATAGATCTGCGTGGACAGACTGTGACCCAGGGGACTGCTGTGGATAGAACCACCTGGAGACTATCACACTGTCCCTGAACTGCCGTTTCATCTGTCAGCTTGTGGCATTAAGGTATTAGTGTTAAGTCTATAATGAACTCAGAAACTACACTAACCTAATAGATCCTCAAGAGCTCTTGGCTGGTGTTGTAAAAAGGACATTATTTACATTTACATTATTTACTGTTAACCAAATGAGGATGGGTTTCTTTCTGAGCGTGGTTCTTCTCAAGGTTTCTGCCTCATATCATCTCAGGTAGTTTTTCCTTGCCACTGTCACCTCAGACTTGCTCATTAGGAATAAAATATAGGGATAAAATGGGGATAAAATAGTAACTTCACTTTAACCTTTTTTTTTCTTATGTTTCTACACTTCTGTAAAGCTGCTTTGAGACACTATCCATTGTGAAAAGTACATAATCTATACAAATAAATTGAATTGAATTTGACCAGGAAAAATGTAATTTTGACTATAAAATGATTGATGTTTTAAATCTATGTTTTTAATCTGTTTGCCAGTTCCTTTTAATAAAACTATGATAAATTGTATTGGCTTGAATGAATTAATATGCTGGTTCATGTTTGCCATATTGTTTTTAATATTAAATCTGTCCTACAATTATAACGGGGTGTTTTTGGATTTTTTATTTTATTTTTTATCTGAAAACGGTCTTCATATGCTACATTTATAATGAAGAATGTTCCCAGGAGCATTTGTTTAGCTGACTGAATGTCCTGACTTGTATAGTGACATGTCCTGACAGGAAATAGAGCAACAAGATAAGACACTGCAAGAATTGTTTAGCATTATTTATTTCAAATCTTTAGTCTGGATTAAAGCTAGCAAGCATTCATTTCTAATTCATCAGCTAAGCACCAGTACAGAACAGAATCCTGTTGCTTGTCTACTTTGTGTCTTGGAAAAACTAAACTGTACATGCTTCTTCAGTTTTCATTGTGGTGTATTGTCTGCAGGTCACAAATGAAAAGAAATTCTAATTGTGTTTTCTTGGTTTGCATAATGTGTGATGGGATGTACAGACCGTAACAGGTAAGGTATAAAGGTATGAGAAGTGGCATTTTTAGAATAAATTTACCCTTGGAGAATAATAAAATCAATCCATCTATCCATCCATCCATCCATCCATAATAGCAATTATAGATGGATGGACACACATTACTTAACACTACTGTTAGACCTACGGTTCATCCAATTGTTGTTATTTCCAATTTTATCAATAATAAAAAATGTCAAAACTCCTGCTCACTAACTAAACTACACTCATAAAATTAACCTTTGGATCAACATTGTGTCTAACTATCCTAGTTGTCCCCTGAAGGCCATGTAAGAATGTAAGATAGAACAGAAGGCTGCATAAAGAAAAACAGGTGGACTTCTACCCCATGACAATGCTGAATTGGACAGCGAAATCCAAAAAGGTCCGGACATCAGTCAGTGTTTGGGGCTGGAGACTGCTTCACCTGTAAGGGAGATGAAGGATAGTAGATAGAAGTGTTTAGAGAGAGAGAACCAGAGTGAGAGAAACCCATGTGCTGTGCTGTGTTGTGTGTTAGTGTATTACCGGTGTGCTGCCTGCAGGAGTTTTGCGTTTCTTGTGGTCTGCAAGAAGTGGATTTTGGTTTTCAGACTTCCCTACCCTCACAGGGGTGCTGGTTGTGGTGTTGGTGGTTTTGGTGCATTTTTTAAAGATCTTGTCCCCATAGCAGCATAAAACTAAGGGTGGTATTAAAAGCAACAGCAGCAGAGCTAACAGAGGATTTGACTTATCTACGGAGAAAGACAGAGAAGGGTGGATAAGCACAAATTGTAAAACAGCAGCAAACTGAAATCCTCAAAAGAAGAAAAAAGAAAATGCTCAAACATTATGAACAGTTATCCTATTGAATATCCTACAAACCAGTTCAATTATTTGTTTGAAAATTTTTGATTTGAAAAAACTAAAAATAATGTTACAGATAAGTAAGTAATAAAACATTACAAAGCTTGCTTTTATATGATAATAGTGAAAAAATTGGGGTGAAATGGAGTTACTATTATCTCCCCAAAGTTGATTATTTTCCAACAGCATGACTCAAGGAGTTTTATTTCTATTTTGCCAACACTTACAGTTTTTATTTATTCTCCAATTACATGCAATTATGTAAATCATTTATCTGTAGGAAGCACATCATTTACATTCAAGGCGTTTGGCAGATGCCCTAGAGCGAGTTATAAAAGAAAGACTTTTACAAGTGCTTAGAAGTGTATGTCAATAAACACATCCTGATACTGGTTCATGGACTATGAATACCATCATAAAAAAAACAACAACTCTATTTGAGAGTTAATATAATAGCTTTCAGCTGCTCCTTGTTCGGGGTCGCCTATAGTAAATTGTTAAATAGATTTTTCATGTTATTTTGCCCCTCTATGTTTGCATTAGTAAACAGATTAGTAAAAAGTCTGAAAAGTCAGAAATTAAATGTTAACAATTAAAACAGAATTTTTAAAGACAATTGGACAGAAAAGAATGCTTTTTATTTCACTGACCAATGTTGATGGTAAATATTCATGATTTTCTTACAATTCTAGCATGGACAAGCATTTTCTCCTATTAAAGATATCCAAACATGATTATTCCCCTTTCTTATACAAATGAATATTTGTATAAGAAATTTTCTACAGAACTTAAATAGGTTAACCACTATATCCATGGTGCTGCCTACCAGATTACAACACTATACTACCTACATTGTTGGGAAAATTATAGATGTAGAAACTTACAGACAATGTGCGGGGAAACGACCTTGACCTTGCGACCTTCATCATCAGTGAGTGTGTAGTTGCCCATATCAGAAACACCTATGTTGAGCACCTGGATATCGCTGCTAGTCACCTGGATCCGTTCTGAGAAGTTATTATGTGAGTTGCCCACAGGTGAGCCGTTCTCCACCAAGGTGATGTTGGAATTTCCGTTGGTGAAACGCAGCATGGCATTTTCTTTTGCAAGGCCATCCAGTGAAATTCTGAAGGTCTTACCAGCTTCACAATCCTGGATACGGACTGCATCTTTAAAGACAATTAGGGGAGGTAGTATTAAAGTTTATGAGAAAAAAACATTGCACAAAAAATTGAATGGGCCAAAGATTAAAATAAGGTTTAAGAGGGGCATTGCAAGTAACTTACAGACAACCTCCAGTTTATAAATAGATGACACTTTGTCCCTGTAGTTCCACCGTGTGTAGGTTCCTTGATCATTAAATGTGACAGGATGAATAATAAATTGCCTTTTATAACCTGATCCTTTAATATATTTTCTTGTGGGTAGAGCACATCTGGGCCAAATAACAGATTTATTTTCTTTCATTGAGCTAAACTCCAACTTCTTAAACCAAATAGGCAGCTTGATACTAAACTCCTGGCCATGTGTCAGTTTCCGTAGAGTGGTATTAAGTTCACAGCCTAAGGAGAGGAGAAACATATAAATTATTAAATGTTTGAATGTTAAAAGTTACCCTTAGTATACATATAAAGACATGAGGCTTTGGTTTTCATTTACATTTATTTGCAATACAAGAACAGAAACAATTACTATATTAGCTACTTCTTCTGTATTTCATAGCTAAAAGCTAGCTAAGTTTTTCTTGCTTTCCAACCACACAATAGCCAGTGTGAGACAGTATTAACACCCTATTTTAATTTTTTACTGCTGTTAAAACTTAAATGAATCTAATGTAGTATAACTGGCACAAATTAGTATTTGGTATATTATTAAATAACCACATTGAACAACACAACTCTGTGTCTTATAATGCCCCAGTTGAACTCAGATCTGTACAAATTTTTTTCCCCACTTAAATTTCTACATTTATGTGATTGCTTTTCATTATATGTTTACAGTATATAATTAGTATACAATATATTTTAATTGCCATTCCTATAGTTAGTTAACATTACAGCTGACAGTTTGCTCACCAAGCACTCCCAACTGTTTTCATAACACTTATAATGCTGTAAGAACTTCAGCAACTTACCAGACATGCTCAGAGTGACGGTCATGACTGTATTATTTTCGCGGTCACTGAGAATATACTTCCCCACATCTGAACCGTCAACAATAAGAACTTGGATAGTTTTGGTAGTTATATGAATCCGTCCCCAATATCCAAACTGTGTGTTGCCCACAGGCAAGCCACGCTCCACCATCGTGAGGTTAAAATCTTTGCCGAAGAACTGTAGTTTAACGTCATCCTTTAAAAGGCCGTCCATGGAAATGCTAAGATTTTTACCAGGCATACAACCCTGGATACGCCTTTTAGCTTTTAAAGCAATTAAGACAAATTATTAGACTCTTAATTAAGAAGCAAGTTGTAATCAAGAAAGCTTTGCTTAGAGAAATTAAAACAAATAATGTAGGAAGGGCATAGAAGAAAAAAAAGAAATGTATATAAGGAAAGAAACTTACAGAGAACCTTCACTACATGGACTGAAGCCACATTTGCCCAGAAGTTCCACTCTGTATAGTTTCCCTGATCATCAAATGTGACAGAGTTAATGACGAAGTGCTTTTCTTCACCTGATGATATCACTTCTCCTTTTTTGGGTTGGACATTTCTGGACCAGATAATATATGACTGCTGTGTATTCACAGATGTAAACTCTAATTTCTCAGTAACACCCATCATCGTAATTCTTAGCTGCTGGCCATATGTCACATCTAAATGATTGATATTAAGGTTCCGGGACTCTAAGGAGAGAGAATATAATTGATCTTTATAATGTACTGTGGACATAATGATACTACACGTAAAAAACACTATTTATTTACTTTATTTAACACTTTATTTATATAAATAAATGTTTATAATTAAACTTCACTGCCATCAAAGGTTAACTTTGTAATGTAATTTTACAGTTTCCTACATTACCCACTTTTTTTATTCATTTTTAGTTTTTGTTTAATCTCTCCCTAAAGTGACTGATGCAGTAGCACTTTAGTCCTTTATTCTGTCCAGCTCTGTCACGAACTCAACTATACACTCTGCTCAAACAGACCAGGTTCCAAACCTTCAACTTTTATAATGATACCTCCATCGAGCTGAACCGAGTCTCTGCCATCATTCATGCAACTGTGTTGTGTATCTGCAGTGCATTCTGGACCTTTAAATCCAACATTTGCTGTCTCCACTATTTCTACTCTGGAATTCTCATCAGTAAGATATTCAACAACAATAAAAAATGGTGAGAAAAGAAGCTCTTGTTTTTTGTTTTTATGATTTAACAAGGAAACTTGATTGTTTTATGTTTGTTAGCTTTACTAGTAATGTCAGAAACATCAGAGTGGCAGACAACTGTAAACTTGTTATGGGAATAACAAAAATACAGTATTAACCAACAAATTAGCACCAGTATCACTAAACACATCACAAATATTTCAATATGAATATACTTTATATATAGAAGTTGCTTTCGGCTGCTCCCTGTTCGGGGTCGCCACAGCGGACCAACTGGTCCGCACAACAACTTGGCACAGGTTTTACGCCGGATGCCCTTCCTGCCGCAACCCTCCCATTTTTTCCGGGCTTGGGACCGGCACTGTAACCAGTGGCTGGGGTTGAGGCATTGGCTGGGAATATACTTTATATATACAGCGGGTAAAATGAGTATTGAACATGTCACCATTTTCTCAGTAAATATATTTCTAAAGGTGCTATTTTGACATGATATTTTCACCAGATGATGGTACCAACCCATGAAATCCAAGAAATCAAACCATAGATGTCCATAAATTAAGTTTATGGAAAAAGTATTGAACACGCTTACTGAAATTTATTTAATACTTGGTACAAAAGCCTTTGTTGGTAATGACAGCTTCAAGACACCTCCTTGTATGGAGAAACTAGTTGCATGCAGTGCTCAGGTGTGATTTTGGCTGATTCTTCCACACAAACAAGTCTTCAAATCTTGAAGGTTCTGTGGGTTTCTTCTATGCACTCTGATCTTTAGTTCTTTCCATAAATTTTCAATTGGATTCAAGTCAGGTGGTTGGCTGTGTGTTTGGGATCATTTTTCTTGCTGAAATGTCCAGTCTCATTTCATCTTAATCATCCTGGTAGATGGCAACAGCACATTTTTCCACTCATCCTTCCTTCAATTTTATGAAGTTTGCCAGTGGCATATGCTGAAAACCAGCCCCGCACCGTGGCGTTCCCACCTCCAAACTTCACTGTTGCTATGGTGTTTTTGTGGTGATGTGCAGTGCCATTTGTCCTTTAAACATGGTGTGTATTATGGCATCCAAAGAGTTAAATTTTGGTCTCATCTGACCAGACTATATTCTCCCAGTATTTCACAGGCTTATCCAAATGTTGTGCAGCAAACTTTAAACGAGCTTCAACATGCTTTTTCTTCATCAATGGAGTCTTGCGTGGTGAGCGTGCATTCAAGCCATGGTAGTACTTATTGTTCCCTTTGAAAATAACAATAATTCCAGGTGTTTCTGAAGCTCTCCACAAGTGGTGCTTGGCTCTTTGACAACTCTTCTGATAATTCTTTTCACTCCTCTGTCTGAAATCTTACAAAGAGCATGTGGTTGTGGCTGGTTTATGATGAAATTATGTTCTTTCCACTTCTAGATTATGGCCCCAACAGTGCTCACTGGCACAAGGCTCAATCCTTGTGTAACCAATGCCATTAGTATGTTTTGATTTCAGCTGGTGTCTTGGGTTGCCATGCCTTCTTGCAACTCCCTTTCTTCATATGTTCAATACTTTTTCCCTGTGTCATTTCACATTATTACACATAACTTAATTTGTGGACATCTATGATTTGGGTTCTTTACATGTGTGGATTGCATGGGTTGTTACCAACATCTGGTGAAAATTTCATGTCAATAGCACCTTTAGAAATATATTTACTGAGGAAAATATTGATGTGTTCAATACATATTTTACCCGCTGTAAATGTGTTTCATGGTAGGCTAGTCCTTTAACTCAAAACTGGGACTATGTCTGAATATGTAATTTCGTTTGTATTTACTTAGTAATGACAAAAACAAGTGCTATATTTTGTTAGTTGTACAGCCCAGGTTATGATGTATCAATTTTGTGGGATTACAAAAAAAAGATCTTACCAGCTATACAGTTACCAGCAATAAAGTTTCCAGCTAAGAGCAGAAACCAAAGCTCCCACATGTTTTATGGAAAAAGTACACCACGAGGAAGAGTGATTACATGAGAATTAGATTTTTATGCCTGAACCTGCAAGACAAAAGACAGCCAAAAAGCATTTAGCATGGTTTGCTCACTATAGAATAATGATCATAATATTGCTATGTAAAATTCTTAATCAGTTAACATCTATGATTTTACACCCCTAATTAGTAAAGCCAGCAAAAATAACCAGTTTTAATGAAGCAGTGAAGTAACTTTGTGAAAAGGAAAAGTCTGTTAACATTTCTGGAACACTGCATGCTAATAATGACATGACATGACATGCAGGAAATAAAATCCGATCTGGGGTTCAGCTGAGAACAGTCTACAACCACATGCATTAAGCAAATGAAGAGATTAAAGAAATTTGAGTGAGAACAAAGCTTGTTGGCAACTATTTTTTTGCTGGTAAGCAGCTGGAAACTATTGCAGAATAATGTTATGTTGCTATGCATTACCACCAACCTCCAATAGCATTACTATTCTTACAAGACATACAGTATAATTAGTACATACACTCTGTTGAATTTTATACTTACTTTTCCAGCGTAGAAGGAAATGTCCTACTTTGCTTACTGACACAATTCAAATGCGTAAATTGCTCACCCTCAAGAATAAACCATTCTGAATAACGCAGGTACAGAATGAAAGTTGTCATGCACAGACATGTCTCCTTTTCCTGGACAACTCATCAAACCAGCTAATTACGTCAGTATGGGTAGGGCAACCTGACATACACCCTGGATGGAATTCCTGTCTATTACAGAGCGTACACATTCCCATGGCTGAATTGTGCTAACACGACCTGATTTTTTGCATAAATAAAGTGTTTTGAACCTTGGTGTTGCAACAAATGTATTGCCAGTGCCTTCTACATACAATGCATTCTCACTAGAGCTCTCATCAGTGTGTCTGTAGTAATCACTTTGGCAGTAAAAAATTGGGCATAACATTTCATTGAGAGGTAACACAGAGTATGGATGAAAGCTTTGTGAGACAGATGAGTGAGGTTGAGTACAGAACTGGTACCATCTTTATATTCCAATTGATTCAGACACTGGCTGCTTTCATAAAAAAAATAACATTGCTTTTACGGGACTCAGTTTCCTAGGAGGACAATATTGGAGCGCCCCCTTGTGCAAATGTTCTGAATGAATCTACCTAAAGAACCCATGTGTGGTGCTTATTTGAAATGGGTGTCTCCAAAAATTGCATTTTACGCTTAGCAATCAATTTGGGATTTCTACCCATGGTCATATCACCCAACTTTGTTAATCAGCTGATTGATGTTGCAGACTTCAGTGAGTTTGAGCCTACATGAACATGCCACTGGGACATTCCATAATATACAATACAGAAACCTCACACTTTTACCAAATTGCCTAGTTCAGGAGCTATAACTTCAGTGTCATACTGGTCACCATTTTGTTTCTCTGGTAGACCAGATTCACATAAACACCTAACATAAGCTAAAATCGCAATTGCAATGTAACTTCCGCTATAATTGCACATGCCTTATGAAGTCAGTTTTTAATTATTTTAAAGTGCAAGTAATATGACACAAGCTCTTAATATTCAACAGTAAGTTGGATTCATTAATGAAATAGTTAACTAGTTTCATTTTGTGGTGTGAAACTAAACCCAAAATAACTGCTCAAGTGAGGATTATCTTTAAAGCATTCAAATCTAATGCTATAATACAATTTGCTATGCATGATGTATTTATATGTTGGTTTTCTAAGCCTGCCTAAAACTCCCAACTTGCTTATAATCACAGCAATGCAACAGTTTACTAAATTTTGTTCTCATTATTATTATTAATTATTATCATTTTTTTTTATAAAGATCTTAAGAAATATGATCTAACAGATAGGAGACAAATTAGTAACATTAAATTAGATAAATAAATTCCATATAAATCCTTCCAAAATTCAATCACTCATTCCTTCAACGGGAATCTCGAGTGGATGGATGAACAGGTATACAGACAAACTGAAAAAATATTGCCACCACCAAGTTGTAAAAGAATAAAAATAAATGCCCCAGCATAACAGTCACTGGGTTAAAACCAGTACAAGATTGAAGACCCCTGAGGACTAACTTTTAATTATTATTTAATTTAATTACGATTATATAATTATACACTATTTACTATTCTTAATACACATCAGAAAGAGAAACTTGTTCATAATTGATGTAAAGTTTGGATTAAAATATAAAAGAATTCAAGTGGAATCTCATTTAATTATGTAGTGTTTTGGAAAAACAAATGTTTGTTCTTTAAAATGTACATGTACACGATAAAATGAACATAAGTTAAAGACAAACAATGCACCCCAAGTACACCATTTGTCTGAATATAACAGGAAACTGAATAAATATAAATATATGCCCAATAAAAAAAACAAACCCCAAAACATCCACCCCTTAATCAGTGTTTTCCAAGATCTATACTGTAGTGACTCCACATGTTTTACATTTCTGTTGTTTTAACAAGTCAGTCACTCCATATCTCGAGCAACAGTTAAAAAGTCTATCACACTACTGAGTCAATGACATGCTCACATCCAATTCAGCCCTTTATCGAATTTTAGTAGCTCTCATTATCCTTTGCTCTTCCTCTCCATCTCGCCCAGCCGTTTCTCCAGCACCTTGACTTTTTGCTCCAGGTGGGCATTGGCATCTCCCCTGAAATATGAAGGTCCAATACCCAGCAGAACACAAGCGAGCACCAGGCCAGCTAGTCTCATCGCTGTGGTTTCAGCACTGGCGCCACCATCACTCACAATCAGCCCGAATGCGGCAATGGCAAAGGTGACTTTTAGCAGAAACAAAGTCCGTCTAACAAAACCTACAATCAGACAAACTGCCAAAGACAGCAGCCAGTATCCAAGCACAGCCAGCAAGGCCCACTTTGCCACGAAGACCACACCTTCAGGGGTGAAGTGCTTTACAAAGAGTTTGGCTGGACAAAAAAAAAAAAAAAAAAAAAACAACACAAAAAGAAAACTTTCAGTAAAATAAACTTGTGTGATCCATGTGATTTTAAAATACTGCTAATAGAAAAAGAATGCACGTTCTTCTAGATATTAATATAATTAAAAACAATTAATATTAAAAGAAAAATTACAATTAATTTAATATTTTCCTTTTTTACCATTCTTCTGAGGACAGAACAGCACATCATTTTCTTGCACAGTATAAAGGCAACTTTATGCTTTGGTGGAATTTAGTGTAAATTTATAACAATAATAATAGTAGTATAAACTCACCATCAATTCCAGCAGCACCCAGAAAATCTGTGACGTATGCTGCCACTATATTCAGAGCATGAGCTGCAGCCTGTGATGTCACTTTTATGGCTTCTTCTATGGTCTGTTGAAAGGAATAAAAACAATAGTACCTATAAAACACTCTGGCTCTCACATATTCCCTGATATTTATAGGCTTAGAACTAGATGCCATAGGAAACCAATTTTCACCATGGAGTCAAACAGCTTAGATGTAGATTCTGTGATCTGCAAATCTGTTTGGGAAAAGACATTCTGAAATACTGTAATATGTAATATACTATAATATAGTAATATAGTGTTACACAATTTACTATTTGTTCCAAATCATTTATCTGACTTGAAAATTCAGTTCTATTGAACTAAAAAACAACCAAAACAAACAAATAATCTAAAGAGCCAAAGGTGCCAAATCATGCATGTCTATTATTGGCTGCTTTCAGTATTTCAGATATGGCTGAACTCATGCACAACAGTTTTTAGATATTACACAATAGTTTAGAAAAAAAACAGCCAGTGAACAGTGGTTCTGTGAGAGAACGGTCAGAACGGTTTGAACTGAGGATAATAACACAAATTATCACTGTTTACAAACGTGTTGAGCAGAAAAGCATCTCAGAACACACAACATGCAAACATTAATGCTACATTGACACATACAGCGTTTTTAGCGCTGCAAGTTGCCAGTCACTGAACTGAAGGCATTTCTACTACTGGTTGCCATAATGATAACATTTATCAGTGGATGGCACAACTACAATTCCAAAGCAGTTTTCTTCAAATAAGATGAAGTGAGTGGATCAGGTTCAACCTCTTCTGTCTTCACTAGAAGAAGTTGCTTTCGGCTGCTCCCTGTTCGGGGTCACCACAACAACTTGGCAAATGTTTTACGCCGGATGCCCTTCCTGACGCAACCCTCCCATTTTTCCGGGCTTGGGACCGGCACTGCATCCAGTGGCCGGGGTTGAGGCATTGGCTGGGAATCAAACCCGGGCCTTTCGCATGATAGGCGAGAAACCTACCACTGAGCAACCTCTTCTGTCTTCACTCCCATTCCTATTCACTGCATATTTGCATGAAGTTAAACAATTCTCAACGGTCTTTGCCAACAGCCACTGAAGCTCAGGTCCCTGGAAGTCACCGGCTTTTATTAAAAAAAAACAATGGTTTCCAGCTGCTTTGTTGCTGCAAGTCACTGTATGTGTGAAAGTAGCGTAAAGCAGGTGGGCTACAACAGAAGACCAAATCGGGTTCTGCTCCTGCTAGCGAATAAAACCCACGAATCTGACACTACAGTCAATACAAACTCACTTAAGAGCCTGTGTCCACTACACAATAGCATATAAAATCACATATACATACATACATATACATATACATATATATAATATATATATATATATATATATATATATATATATATATATATATACACATACACACACACATATATACATATATATATACACATATATATATATATATATACAGCTTTCTGTGATTTTCTGCACAGCCATGACACTGTTATGAGTACCAGATACATCTGTGTTTATGTGAACTTTTAAAACACTGTAAACAAATTTCAGACACAAATTGTGTATGGAAATGAGGAGCTCGAGTTTCTAGCTGCAGACCTTCAAGTGAACCAAAAAGTTAGACTGGTCCTAAAAGTGGGATTTACAAATTCTATGATTTTGTGCCTGTTACACCACACAGCCACTACCATGTCAGTGTCGCTGCCTCACTAAGAATTTTCCACCACCCTAAAAATATCTGGACTGTAATGCCTTACCCGAATTACTTTTAATAGCAATAGAAATGGGTTACATCTGTAAAAAGTATGTACATGCAAAGTATCCTTCATTATATCATGAGTGCAAATAAAGGGGACAATTATAAGAAATCTAAAACTGGCTACTGAGCAGCAATTCATATTACACGTGGGAAACTGTTCTTGGGAGAGGTAGTTAGACTGCACAAATAAACAGAGAAACATCAGGTCTTTTTACCTTTAGTAGAGTGACGACTGTCTGTTTTCCCAGGAGGGATACCAGATAGGAGTGAGCATCATCTCCCAGGCTCTTAACGGCGGAGAGTGCGCTTTGCCACATGGTCGAGGCAGTTTCTGACACAGCATACACACTCTCACAAGTCAGTGTGGATAAAATAATCACCATAGTGAGCAAAAACTTCGCCATTTTACGGTCTTAAATTACATATGCAATGAATAAAGCTTAGGGTGCGTTTTCTCTTCCGTGATTCAAAACATCAGTTAATTGCCTATCACCTGTAATAACTCTCTAACATTCTTGAGGACAATAGCGGAAGTAATGCAGATGTCAAATATGAAAACCGGAACCTCCTCTAAGCCTGGAAAAGTGAAGCGCGACGATGTTTGAACAGTGTGATAAATTTAGCAGAAACTCTGCCTTTCAAACAAACAAAAACAAACAAACAAAACAAAATACTTAAAATAAATAAAGTGCAAGGACAAGCAACAACACCTAACTTTCAGCCATGAACGTCTTTGGCGATACGTAAGCACGCAGTCCGCGGCTGAATCCCAAACTGCTCCCTACTGCCCTAGATATGTGCCCTATATCGGGGATAATGGCTAGTCCACTTCATTTGCAATATGGAGCCATTTTGGATCTAGCCTGTGGGTTTTCAGGGATTAAATAAACGATGCAATACTGCCATCTACTGATAAATACAAAATGTACCAAAATGTAGATAAATAAACTTCCAGGCCATTTAGTATAATCTTCAAACAACAAATAATAATTTAATTAGATTTAAAAATTTTAATAAAATTTATATTAAAAAAAATTAATTAGATTTACATTTTATTAAATTTCCAAAATAAAAGCGGCTTGGTATGTGATCATAGTTAAATCTGTATCACTGCTGAATACTGCAATACGTAAAACTTTCTGCAACAAAACAACAAATATCAGTATTCTTGAGGTCTGATGTTGAGTGAGAAGGCCTAGGGGTGCAATGTGTCTGAAGATTCTCAGTCATCCAAGCAGCTTCTTCAGGGAAATTGGCAGGATTTATCGAATTTGTATCTTTCAGGGTCATGGATCCTCCCCTCCATGGGTAGTCTTCTTAGGGGAACAAAGGGAGGTGAGAATGAGAAGTGATTTTAAGAGTAAATGCTGTGTACCTACATCTGAAAGACAAAGGACACGCATTTGAGGATGAAAAGGTACACAGAGAAGACAGGTGGTTTGAGGGAGGAGAGAAGGAGGCCATCTAAGTCCAGGTGGAAAATCTTTCTCTCAGCAAAGGTGGAGGTCTTTGGCACAACCTGTCCTCTATGTTTCATGCTGCTCTTTCATCCATCCCCAAGAAGAGCAAGGCCTCTTTGCACGTCCACCAGGAAAGGGTGCAGTTAGTCTCGTAATTAATCGCAGGCCAATAAAGTTGTTCCACATCAGCGTTAGCAAATCATGTTTTCATGGTGCTTGCTTTGTGAACAAGGGCATTATGTTCTAAAATTGACCAAATCTAGCAACAAATTCGTTGGTTGGTAATACTGATTTAGGGCCATAAGCTTGACTACTGACAAAATGTGTCTTCTCTGTGTACACATGCACACATGAGACAGTAAAGTAAAACAAAAATAAAATAACATAAACTTACACATTAGCTGCAACCCAGACATTTTGTTTCACTACAGAGGTCAGTTTAAACACACTGGTGAAAGTTTTATTTTATTGCTTGTTTGTATGATACTGTGAGAGGAACTTTAGTTCATCATGTCAAACACAGGTCAAAAATCCAAAACATGCAGCAATAGAAAAAGAAAAGCTGCTGACCTCAATAATAAAGTGATTCATCTTCTGTGTTTATACAGCACGGTAAAAATTGGTGGCTTGGTGGTTAGCACGTTTGCCTCACACCCCCAGGGTTGGGGGTTCGATTCCCGCCTCCGCCTGTGTGTGTGGAGTTTGCATGTTCTCCCTGTGCCTCGGTTTTCTCCGGGTACTCCGGTTTCCTTCCCTGGTCCAAAGACATGCACCGTAGATTGATTGGCATCTCTAAATTGTCCATAGTGTGTGAGTGAATGAGAGTGTGTGTGTGTGCCCTGCGATGGGTTGGCACTCCGTCCAGGGTGTATCCTACCTTGATGCCCAATGACGCCTGTGATAGGTCCCCATGACCCGAGAATAGATCAGATAAGCGGTAGACAATGAATGAATATCATGTATGCAGTGTAATAGGAGATGAATATCTTAATGAATAAAGAGGAATCATCTTCACTTTCTACGTTAATTAATATTAAGTGCTGTCAGAATAGACGACAAGAACGGACCCAAGTGCAGGATGCCAGACAGGAGTTAGGTAAAGGAGTTTAATAAGGGCAAAAGAGGAAACAGCAAAGTCCCAGCTAGCTGTAGGTGGCAGGCAGCACATAAACACAATATCCCAGAGAGCAAAAGGTGTAGAAAGTAGCCGAATCTCCAATACTTGCACAGAAGTACTAAATCCACAGAGATAGCAGAACAGATCTAAGCAGGGTGGCCCGAGCGCTTCTCCAAACTCGTCTGCAATGCTTGACTAAGGCAAGTGCAGAGGGGACTGAGGCCTCCAACTCCTGAGAAGTGAATAGCCGCAGTTGGTAGCCGTAGGCGGCCTGGAACGGGGATAACCCCATGGCTTATGATGGCAGGAAGTTATGGGCGTACTTGACCCAGACTAGGGTGGAGGACCAGGCAGACTGGTCTTCAATGCAGAGGACCCGGAGTCCTCTCTTGAGCTCTTGGTCGAGACACTCCGTCTGGCTGTTAGTCTGGGGATGAAAACCGGAAGATAGGTTGACGGACACTCCCAAAAGCTGACAAAATTTGTTCCAAAATTTAGAGGTGAATTGGTGCCCTCGGTCCGAAACAATGTTGCAAGGCAGGCCATGCAGGCGAAAAAGGCAGGAGTTGGGCAGTTTCCTTAGCAGAGGGGAGCTTGGAAAGTGGTATGAAGTGAGCCATCTTGGAGAATCTATCGACTACCATGAGAATGGTGGTGTAGCCAGAGGAGAGGGGAAGACCAGTTACAAAGTCCATGGAGATGTGGGACCACAGTCTCTTAGGTATTGGAAGAGGGTGGAGGAGCCCCACAGGGGGGGTCTTGGGGCTCTTTTTCTGAGAACAGACGGGGCAGGCTGCCACAAAGTCACGGACATCCTTTCTGATAGACGGCCACCAGAAGTGTTGCAGGAGCACAGCCATTGTGCGGGTGGTTCCAGGATGGCAGAACAGGCAGGAGTTGTGGCAGAACTTGGGACTGTAATGGTTCAGGGACATAGGGCTTTCCCCCAGGGCAGCCGTCGGGGGTGGGCAAGTTGATTGTGGCCTGTAACACTTTCCACTCGATGTCAAGGCACGTGGCTCTGACCACACCAGAGGGATGACAGATAGGACCCACACTAGGTTCTTCATCCGTTGCGGTGAACTAATGGGAAAGGGCATCTGGCTTGCCATTTTTAGCCCCCGGGTGGTAGGAGAGTGCGAAGCGGAACATGCCAAAGAAGAGCGCCCAATGATCTTGGTGGGGATTGAGCCTCTTGACAGTTTGGAGGTACTCAAGGTTTTTGTGGTCAGTCCACACAATGATGGGGAGCTCAGCCCCCTGCAACCAATGGCGCCATTCCTGGAGGGCCAGTTTTATTCCCAGCAGTTCCCTCTCTCCTGCAGCATAGTTCTGTTCGGCCAGGGTTAGTCGATGCAAGAAGAAGGCACATGGGTGCAGGCGGTTATCCCCGCAATTGCGCTGGGACAGGACGACCCCTACCCCAAGGTTGGAGGCATCAACTTCCACAATGAACTGCTGAGTGGGGTTGCAGGGACAGGATGGGGCAGAAGTGAATAGCTCCTTCAGCTTGAGGAAGGCTTGGTCAGCCTCCGGGGTCCAAGAAAAGGATAGCAGAGTAGAAGTGAGGCAGAAAAGAGGGGCAGCGACAGAACTATAGTTACGGATGAACTGCAGGTAAAAATTAACAAACCCGAGAAACTGCTGGAGCTGCTTGTGGGATTCTGGGCGGGACCAGTTCTTAACAGCCTTCATGCATTCAGGATGCATCTGTACGCTTCCAGCCAAGAGGATGAGCCCCAGAAAGGTGGTGCGTGTAACAGGGAACTCACACTTCTCAGTTTTCACTTACATGTGGTTCTGGAGTAGGTGTTGGAGCACAGAGCGGACATGGTGAATATGTTCCTCCAGGGAGTGGGAGTAAATAAGGATAGGTAGACGAAGACTACAGACTAAGGCTATAATCCATGCTAGTACTAAACATACCAGGCAAGAGATACACGGAACATCCACAAAAATCCAAACGGGTGAAATCGGAGCAGCAAAAAAACGGAAAACAGTCAAACGGTATTCAGAAGATGAGTTCAGAAAAGTATCCACAATTCAGGGGAAACTAAGTAGCAAGGTTAACGAGAAAAAACATCCAAACAGATGAAATCTGAGTGGCTCAGGGAGACTCAGAGAGGTTGTAGAGACCATCTGGTGGTGACGGGAGCATATTTAAATAGTGTAAAAGAATTTAAGAAGAAAGCATCTGACCCGAAAGTGCTCAATCCAAGATGGCCGCTGACCTAGAAGTGCTTACCGCAACAGGACAGGGTAAGGTAAACCGTGACAAGAGCAGAAAAATCAGTACATAATAATGCAAGAATGTTAAATGTATCCTTCTTGTTAAATGTGTTGTATATAATAATAATAATAATAATAATAATAATAATAATAATAATAATAATAATACAGCTTTGGTAATCACAAGGTAGAGTTATATAAATAATAAATAATTTTCTAGAGGCCCTTGTAAGCCCACTAAAGGATTTTGACATGAGTGAGTCCCGTTGGAAGGAGGTGATAGAGATAGTTAAAACAGTATTACAGAGTTATTTGGAGATTTGGCTGTGCTGTGGTTAGACCTCCCAATTGAGTACAGATTTATACTTATTGGTCAAGGCTGCATTTTCCTACGAAGCTCATTGACATCATCATGAGTCACTACATTAGCTTTAGCCTGAATCCCATCCTCTACATTAAATAGGCATCAGCTGAAGAAGGGCATCATCATGCGGTGAACATTCTCAGTGATCCACTTTGTCCTTGATATACAAACAACCATACATTCACAACATCAGTCCAGAATAGAGGATGAATCCTACATAGGGCCCAGAGAGGTTCACGACCTAGGCAAGGATGAACTAGAAGCCAGCTAAATCCAGGTCACTAGTGCTGAAGTAAGGCATGTTCTACACTTCCTTGGGTCACATTGTGATGCCATGTATCACCCAATCAGGAGTTTGCAAAGAGATACAGCTACCAGTCTTCCAGCAGCAGGCTTGAGGTGTGGCTCACCAGTGTGGACAGGTTCAAGACTTGGATTTACCACAATTTGAAGGTTGTGTTATAAAATTAATCTGTTCTTTAGTGCTTAACCAATATAATGGTATTGACTGGGTGTATGTTACGCCACGCCAGCAGAGGGAGCCCTCTCCCAAGTACTGACTGTCTGCCGCTCCCTCTGCTTCATTGGTTACTTCCTGTTTGGTAGACATTTAAGTATGGCTATGCTCTCACTCATCACGAAGTATTGCCAGTTTACCTGCCTTACCTCCCTTTACCGAGCGTTTCCATTCCATTGTTTTGCTATCCTGTGTATGACTGTTGCCTGTTTACTCTGTTTTTGCCTTTTGGATTACCCTTTGTCTTGTTGCCTGGTTTGGACTGCCTTATTGTGTTTCTACCTCTGCCTGCCTCACGTTTACGTCTATTGCTTGCCGATTTGGATTTGTTTGCTGTGGATTGCATTAAACAACTGCACATGGATTCTAACACCGCCTCAGCGTCTTTACAGAATACTTTGCCACCGATGAATCCAGCAGAAGTTTCCAATCTGCAGGCCGCGTTCGCTTATCAAAGCGGCGTTCTCAGGGAATACCAAGACCAACTGACCAAAGCACAAGCGGCCAACGAATATCTCACTCAGCATTTACAATTGCTACCACCGCCTGTGCCCAGGAAGGTAAGCTTTGCGCTACCTGATAAATCTGATGGTTCAGCGGAGCAATGTAAAGGTTTTCTCCGTCAAGTAGAGATCTTTTTCATGCATCAAAAGGAGAAAACCCCCCCTGGGTCATTATTCTTTACCAGATTCCAGTTCACTGTAACCTACCGTCCTGGCAGTAAGAACAGCAAGGCGGCTGCATTATCCAGAAGACATGATCATCCACAAACTGATGTTAAACCCGAGTCCATCTTACCACCATCCATTATCATCGCGTCTGTTACTTGGGATTTGATGGACGAGATCCAGAGGGAACAGCAAAGTGAACCCACGCCACCAGGGTGTCCTCCTCACAAACACTATGTTCCCTCAAATCTTCGAATCCGAGTCATGCACTGGGCCCACACATCTCTGTGCTCAGGTCATCCAGGTATTTCAAGGACACTTCATCTCACACAAAACGCATTCTGGTGGCCGTCCATGGTAAAGGATGTAGCAAACTACATCAAGTCATGTTCAGTCTGTGCCCAGTCCAAAACACCCAAGGTACTACCATCTGGTTTGTTACAGCCTTTACCCATACCCCAAAGACCGTGGTCACATCTCTCTATAGACTTTATCACTGATCTGCCCCCATCAAGCGGATTTACCACGATTCTGGTAGCCATTGACCATTTCTCAAAAGCCTGCCGGTTAATCCCTCTGAAGGGCCTCCCCACGGCCATGGAAACCGCTCAATCACTGTTCCATCAGGTCTTTAGAGTCTATGGTATCCCTTGAAGACATCGTTTTTTGACAGAGGAACACAATTCACGTCACAAGTATGGAAAGCTTTCTGTAAGCAACTGGACATCAACGTGAGTTTAACTTCAGGTTACCATCCACAGTCTAACGGGCAAGTGGAGTGACTGAACCAAGAGATTGGCAGGTATCTCAGGTCATACTGTGGTCGTGAACAGCATCGTTGGTCAGAGTTTTTACCATGGGCAGAGTACGCACAGAACTCATTAAGGCATTCATCCACTGGTCTCACTCTGTTTCAATGCATACTAGGATACCAACCCCCCATGTTCCCGTGGTCTGGTGAACCGTCTCTGGTCCCCGCAGTCGATGACTGACTGGATTCGTCGTAGTGAGAGGGTGTGGGACAGCGCACATGTACGTCTACAAAGGGCTGTCAGGGGTCAAGCAATCCAGGCCAACAGACGCCGTCGCCCACATCCTCCCTACCAACTGGGACAGAGGGTCTGGCTCTCCACACGGGACCTCAAGTTGTGGCTACCCAGCAGGAAGCTAAGTCCAAGGTATGTAGGCCCATTCAAAATCTTGAGACAGATTAATGAGGTCACTTACCAGTTGGAGCTTCCTGCTAACTATCGTGTCTCTTCCTCCTTCCATGTTTCCCTCCTCAAACCAGTCCACCCGGATGCTGAACCCCCAAAGCCGAGAACCGGGAACCACCTCCACCGCTGGACATTGACGGCGCCCCGGCATATGCGGTAAGGGAGTTGCTGGACTCCAGATGGAGAGGGGGTCAGCTCCAATATTTGGTGGACTGGGAGGGATACGGACCTGAGGAGAGATCATGGGTGACCGCTCATGACATCCTGGACCCATCACTGATTGAGGACTTTCATCGAGCCAGACCCGATCATCCTGCACAGCAACCACGGGGACGTCCTCGTAGAGCGCCAGGAGTCGCTCCTAAGGGGGGGGATTCTGTAACGCCACGCCAGCAGAGGGAGCCCTCTCCCGAGTACTGACTGTCTGCCACTCCCTCTGCTTCATTGGTTACTTCCTGTTTGGTAGACATTTAAGCATGGCTATGCTCTCACTCATTGCGAAGTATTGCCAGTATTACCTGCCTTTTCCGAGCGTTTCCATTACCATTGTTTTGCTATCCTGTTTATGACCGTCGCCTGTTTACTGTTTTTGCCTTTTGGATTACCCTTTGTCTTGTTGCCTGGTTTGGACTGCCTTATTGTGTTTCTACCTCTGCCTGCCTCACGTTTACGTCTATTGCTTGCCGATTTGGATTTGTTTGCTGTGGATTGCATTAAACAACTGCACATGGATTCTAACGCCGCCTCAGCGTCTTTACAGTGTAGCACAATGGCACTGTATAACCTACATATTGTGTAACACAGTGATTGTGTTGGTGTAGTATAAATGTTTCAAGATTTAGTTTAGCTTGTTATCTAACTGCCCATCATAACTACGTTGATAATTTGTAAGAAAATAATTGCTAACCATAAGCTTGGTGAATGAATTCTTAATCAGTTTTTTTTAACTGATCGTATTTAATAACAAAATTTAATGAATCAACAGATTTGATTCACAAGTCCATCTGATTCAAGTTAAGAATCTATACTAAATTCATGTTATTGGGTTAGAAATTCTAGTAATATTCTATGCGTTTTGAAATTCTGTAACACAAAACACCACAGAATCTAACATACTTAGAACAAGTGAATTAAAAGTGTTTTTTATGTACCTATGTAGCTTAATTTCTATTGATCTGTGGATTTATCCTGAAGTACATTGACCCTGGCATTGGTGCTTAAAAAGCAACCCCAATAAACTATCACGCTGTTTGCTTATTTTTAACACAATGTGCCCATGAAAAATAAATTTTGTAGGAGGTAATATTGATGTGTACTATACTTCTTCATCCATCATTTCCTCCAAGTTCCATAACAAGTCCCTAAACGCTGACTCCGCAGGAAAATGCTCTAGGGAGCTCACCTGTGAGGAAAGACTCCAACTGATCAACTTCTTTGTATATACAGAACTTTCAGCCTTCAACAGGTTATGACCAGAAAATTGTACAAAACATGTGATTAAGACTAGTTTAACTATTAGACAAGTGTAATTAGTTCACACATTTATTTATAAATATACAATAACAGACAATAGTAAATTAGGGTATACTGACTAATATTCAGTTTTGATTTTTTTTTTTCAGTTCTCTGACTTTGTGGGTGAAGTCAAAATCTAACAGAAAAAATAGATGAAAAGAAAAAAAAACCCCAAATGCTTACATTGTTATAGACTTTTTTAATAGAACATGTTTATGTTATAAATGCATTATATGAAACTACTAGTATTGGAACATTCAAAAAATATAAGAGTCCATTATGAAATTGTTTTCACTGAAATTCCCATACAAAGACACAAATCAATAAATTTTAATAAAGAAAAACAGAACTAATTTCATGTAGCTAACAACTGAATGTACACATTCATTTTTGGCATCTTTATATTTGGAGGATACAAAAAATTATGGGGCAATTTTACTGTACAACAATTGTAGACTGTTTCCCATTACAAATGAAGCAGAAGAGCTGAGCACTTCTGTTATGAGCAAGAAATACTGTGGGGACTTGTGGAAGAATTTTGGAAGGTTAAAGGCCACCAGCTGCAAGAATAGACATAACACAGCTTGTATTGTACATTCAAGGAATCTAGTAAAACAGTAGGCCAGAACTCTACTCAGCTGAAATGTACTCTTTCACAACCCAGTTTTCGAGCTTCTCTAATGCAATTTTGAAAGATTCATTGTATGTAGCCTATATTATATAATATGTTAACAAACTTTCCAATGCATCCCAATACATACTGTCTTATATAATACAATATATCTATGAATAAGTGAACATCATGTATTATAGAAATATGTAATTACAGAGATGTGTGGGAGCTGATTGAAGTCCAGAGCTGTCATTTTCAAATACAGGACATCCTCAATTCATAAACTTGAAGAGAAAAAAAACAGACAAACCTTTAGTTAGGTCAAATCAACAGACAGACAGACAGACAGACAGACAGACAGAACAGACAGACAGACAGACAGACTGACTGACTGACTGACTGACTGACTGACAGATAGTTTTAAATTCATAATCGTAATCATTTTCATTCATTTTAAGCTACCTATGAATAAAAGCGATTATCTAATCAAGTTCATAAAAGATTTTGGCAGATCTCCTAAAACTTTTCACTGCCACTGAACAATCTCATCGTCTTTGAAAAGTTCTATGTACATCCCATAATATAAGACAGTGATTTGGGTTTGTAATTATAGCATAAATTTATCAACCAGCTTCAACATGTGAATAATTTATAAAGTAATAATGCAAATAACCAAATAAAAATACTCATTTTTAAATGCATTGAGCTAGGAATTGCACATACAGTTGTAATAAACTCTCTTGTGAATGTACTACTCTGAATGGAACACTGCCAAAGCAGTTACGCAGTCAAAGAACGATGCAGTTTTAGAGCAGAGAACTTATTCAGACTCTGGAACTTGTCAATCACTAGGTTATAGATTGACCAGTGCATGAACCTTTGAACAAGTTGCACTAGCTGTGCTGTAAAACTGATTTAAATCTATGATGAAAATAGTAGAACTGAGCAGAGTCAGGATTTAAGACAGATGTTTTTATGTATTGCTCTTACCACGTAGTTGTTAAAATTTTGCCTTTCTCTGTACAGAATGAATCCAAAAACAGAGGAGATGGCAGTCTGCACCATGCTGAGAGACATGAGAATCGACTTCACTTCTACACTGAATCTCTAAGAAAAAGAAAGAGGAAAAATTCAAATGTAATTTCAGTGAGTACTCAGTGTAACTTCTAGCAGTAAAAGTAAACAAAACATGCTCCCAGGTTTTTATATGCATTGCAGTATAAACAAAACTAAAATGTAAAGGTTCAGGATGGCACAATAGCCTCTGACATACCGTGATGTAATATTCTTCATCACATGTATGTTGTGTGTTCTTCTCGCAAGTAGTCTGCGGGTGCTTCATAATATCAACCATGTAGATGATTACTGCAATGATCGAGAAGACTGCAGCTAATACTGTGAACACCATGCATGCAAAGACCTAGAGATAATAAACAAAAAAATAATGCAAATAATGAGTGAAAATTGTGCGATAGGGATTGGTTAAGCTTTTGGTGGAACATAATAACTGTCCATAAAGCTTGCTGTATCAGAGACTGCAGGCACATGGGACATGAAGGTGTATGATGACTCCCATTACTGCAACTTTTTTCTGGTCAGTGGATGGAAACATTACATTTCTTAAAGGCCTCTGCTCCATTTAAGAGTACAGTGCATCAATTGTGTTGTGCATCAGTTGAGTGTGTTGTTATAGGAAAATAATCAGTAAAGGGTTGGCGTGATGTAACTCATTGTAAAGCAAGTGATTTATAACTCTTACATCACACTTGTTCAATTTATTATTATTTAAGGAAATAATGGTCATACATTTTATCATTTTATACACATTTAATGTTGTGGAATGTCTGTGAAACTAGTTCTTGTTATAGGAGTTTGATCCAGTCTGTCCCCTCACCAGTGCCTCTCTCTCCCTCAACTTTTTTTTCAGTGCTGGAAAACGTATGGACTCCTTCCATAAAAGTTAAATTAACATTTCTTAACAAAACAACCATTTTAAACTTTACATGTTTTTTGTTAAGGACAGTATGTTTCAATAAATTTATTATTAGCCTTAATGTTATGTGGAGCAAATGCTATGCAAGCAATCAAATCAAATCAAATCAAATAATAAAAAAAGTAAATACATATTCAAGAATATAAAAAATAAATAAAATAAAATTATTTTGTTAAAATAGTATAATGTCAGCTTACCAAAGAAATACTGCTATGTTTTTCCATTATAAGAGCAACAGCACCTGCAACAACAGACTAAAAAGGAAAAAAAACACATGGAGATATGCCAGTGGTTTTAATGTACATTAAGTTTTATTGACTGATTTTGGGGGAAAAAAATTATATCTTACAGATATGCCGCTCCACCACGGCACACCAAACGTGACAACCTCTGTAAGTTCGTCAGAGAGCAGTGGCACAGAGTAAGAGATGATCAGAAATCCAAGCATGACCTGGGAAATCTAGAAGGAGACTACTTGTTTAAGTAAGATAGGACTCACCTTGTGTCTTATAATTAGAGCATTTTAGAATCAGAGAGATTATGAAACATTCATATGCCCTTTTCTGGCCTGTATTTCATACTTTAAAGTTGTTAACAAATGAATATTGAATATAATATAGAACACAACATCTGGGCTCTATTTGACACAGTGACTTACCCCCATTGATTTAGGTTCTCCTTTCTGTATGCTCCTTTTTAGTACCTCCTTTTTGTCTGTTAATTTATGAACATTCTGGTCTGTAGTTACATTGACAGACAAGTCACTTGACACTGTCAATGCCATTCTCGTTCTTGTGCCTAGACATTTAATAAAAAGAGAACCATTTAGCAGTGTATTTAAAAAAAAAAAAAAAAAGTAAGTTTCTACATAAGCAAAGATTATTTATAGCTAATAATATAACAGTAACATGAGAGGAGATGAGGCCGGTTGTCACAGCACTTATATCTGGTTCACTATGGGGCTCTGTTTAAAAATGTTGATAATAAAATGTTAAGCTACCATGAGAGAGGTCATTTTTCTTAAATCTGTCAGTAAGATGTTTACGTAAGTTTTTCTGTTTTTTGTAAAACGCTGAGGCCCGATGACTACAAATGAACAAAGTGAAATGTGCTGTGAACTTTTTTGTTCTTTCTTCGAGGGTGGAGGTCATTAGCATGCTCTTTAACTATCCTTGTAAAGATTAGTGGTACATTCATGATGACGGATTTCAGCTGTATCAGCTTGAGCAAAATTTGGATATGCAACATGTTGCAATGTTACATGTTCATAAATGTCTTCTATATTCTTTGTTTTTTTATTCTTTATTGTGCCAAATTTGGTATTAGATATATGGCTAGAAGTAAATTGTATTAACAAGATACCTGATGTGTTAGCTTGGTGGTTAAGGTTTTGGACTCCTGATCAACCACCAAGCTGCCACTGCTGGGCCCCTGAGCAAGGCCCTTAACACTCAATTGCTCAGTAGTATAAAATGAGATAAATTGTAAATCGGTCTGGACAAGTTCTGTATAACTTACAGTTATAAATTGTAAGTCGCTCTGGATAAGGGCGTCTGCCAAATGCCAGAAATGTAAATGTAAAATACCTATGTATGGGCCCTGTATTAGTGGAATTACTTAGTGGTAGTTGTAGTAGTAGCAGTAGAAGATAAATAAGAACATAGCCTACAGTGAATTTATATGAAGGAAATACCACTTACACGAAAATCACGTCCAAAGCCACTCACTAACCTTGATAGTGTACACACTATTTAGTGCGTTAGTACGCTGTTGGAATGCAGCCGCAGTAAACAGGGTCACTGCGCCAGCATCGCTTAGACACTAACACGACGACACACACACACACGCACACACACATCTATCGCGAACAAAGTGCGATGTGTGGCATTTTTAAATGTACATTTTATTATCAGTGTTACCATATGAACCTACCCGAAGTGCTGAAATCTTCAGACTTGCTCCAAACTTCCCCCTTTGGTTACACTGTCGAGAGAACAAAAATGAGCCTAAGCGAGATTTGATGAAGTTCGCACACACAAGGTCCCGCCCGTTTCTCCCCGTTTCTGAGAAGGACATGTGGTCCTTCCAGTAGACCCCCTCCCTCAACAGTGCGTTAATACATGCGCACTTTATTTTCTGTGCGCCTCGATATCATCACTACCCCAGATTCCCTCTCTCCTGCTGAATAAAGTGATTACTAAGTCACCAACTCCTGCTGTGAAAAGTAAGTCCATGCATTTGATTAGACCTTCTCAGACCTAACACAGACCTTCAGACCTTTTTTTTTTTTTTTAATTTAAAGTCAACTTGTGTTTTAAGTGTATGGTGTGTATAATGTGTGAATGCTTACTAATAGTAAGATCTCTGCAGTGGTTTCAGTAATTTTTAGTGAATTAATAGGTAGTGAATAGGTTGTGTGTGTGTGTGTGTGTGTGTGTGTGTTTGAGGAGGAGGTGGTGGTGAGTTACTGGCCCTAGAACAACTGGGAATAGTGTTGCCAGAGTGTTTAAAATGGCACCTAATGCATTGGTTCCAGTAATGCAGTGCTGTAAGGGACAGTTTAGTAACCTACTCAATTAATACAGCATATTCAACTCATTGGTTAATGTTAACATATTAACCCTTTCATTTGTACAAGTCCAGCATGGTTGATTCTTGGTGTTGTTCTTTATTTTGTTTAATTTTCTGTTGTTGTCATGTTAACTACGGCCAAGTCACTGGCCGTCTTCAAACGGCAACTGAAGACTTACCTCTTCCTGAAGTACTTAAACTAGCTCCTATTTTTCCATGTTTATGTATTATGTTGTTGTTTAGGCTAATGGTATCCCAAGTTTGTGTCCTATTGAACCAGTGTTAATGTATTCATTGACTGAGAACTAAAGCAATTTTGTACGTCGCTCTGGATGAGAGCATCTGCCAAATGCCAGAAATGTAAATGTAAATGTTAACTATATAGCAAAAGACATGTTTTAAGTAGAATCTTATGTCATCACATTTTAATTTAATTAGTTGAGTGTAGTTCTGTTGTAAGTTGCTTTTTTAGAAGTGATTTTCTTTGTGTTATGTTGTAATGACAAAAAGTTGAGGAAGGCTAAATGTAGTAAAAGATGAACTTGATCACTATACTCGTAATGCTACACAGAATAGAGCTTACAGTAAGAAGCTGACTGTTTCATGCTGTCAAAATAGCTAATTACATGGCAGTAATGAACTGATAGATTTTGTATTATTATGTTGGTGCATTTATGTTATAGAGCACAGTGAGAGAAGCACTACTTACAAAACTATAGGAGGTGGTGGAGAAAATGCTCATTACATTTTTGAATATTGGCCAATCTGGCAACGCTAACTCACGAGTCCACCCCATCTTTCAATGTTGATGTACTGGAGTTCATTGTACACCATTTTAACGGTCCATTTGACAGTGCTTTTTTCTCATCCATGAGTCACAAACCTACAACTCTTGTGGACATAGTTATGCATTTTTTTCTCATCTGATAATATAAAGCTATGTTTTAAAGAAGACGTGTAGAAACCTGTGACGCTCTCCAAACACATTTATGTTTTGCATTCCACAATGTTGAAAGCAGAACATGTGGTTTTCATCAAAGTTCCCTGTCTTTCCCTCTCTGGGTATCTTTTTCTTTTTGGATTGGATCCAGTATCCACTCACTTCCTGTGCAGAAATCTCCAGCGAAAGAATAAATACACTTCAGTTGCTTCATAAAACAGTAGTTAATGTAGTTGCCATTCTAAATTCTACAGTTCACTGTAGAATAGTACTTGTAGGCTGAACGGCTTAAGTTGGAGTATTTTTTAAAAAGCTGCATCATTATAAATGTGAGTTGTGGTCCCTGCAGTATGCATTCCACCAGTAAAAAGAATTTGTTCCACCCTTCCCTCCCTTCACAAACTAGTCATGCAGAAACCCATTGTAATATTTTCATCTGCATCAACAATGAAGTCAATGTTTTACATAAGGAGTAACACACAACAAACCATGTAGTTATATGAATATAATGCGTGTGATGCAGTACAACACGATTATTTTTTGTATAACTGTACAGACTGTGGAGTGTGTTATTCTGCTTTAAACACAGCAGTTAGCCAATGATTACCATCTTTAATTTATTAATGAACTACACGCTGCACATTTTAACAGTTTATAGCCAGATTTAATATTGTGAAATGTTTGGGAGTCAGTTTAGTATGTTATCACTTAAGTTGAAGCCACATTAAACAGTCATTCGTGCCCCAGTCTAAAGCGTAAACTACTTTGTCCTGAAGATTTTCCCATGCTTGGAAAATTCAAAAAGTGTTGTAAATGTTAAATAAATTTCTAAGACAAAAAGGTCACCACACCAACGATTATAGAGTTTACTTTATCACTTAAAACAAGAATCTGTTCAATCCTAGATTATTTAGACCATCTGCTATGCAACTGCCTGTGTATGAACTGTAATTATTGAAAAAATAATGCATTACAATGCATTTATTGATATAAACCTATCAGTCATGTTTTAGCATGTATGTTTTATTCCAGAATTCTTGCATGCTCTGGTATTAGACCCAAATATCAGATAAGTCCATTATTTCAGGTAAGGCCTTGCTTACAGTCAATATACAACTGTTCCTATATAGAAATATACAGTATGTAAACGAAAACTAAACAAATTTAAAGGTAAAATGAATGCTAGTTGTATTTTTTTCCCTATTTTTCCTACTCTGTCATTCTCCCTTGCCGCTGATTTATAGCCAGCCTTCCGAACATCAGCACCTTTAATCTACATACATATCCTCAGATCAATAAGCCAAGACTTCTTCTTAGTCTTATTATACACACAGTTCTGTTCTATTTAATTAAAAAATACACTAGAGTTCATCTCTAACTATTATTGGTGTTTTTAAAGCCAACTTTGCATTCATTACTTCAGGCATTTTTTAAATGTAATTATAATTATATCAAGCAGTGAGTTGTCTGCCAGTTTAAAGTCCTTTCTAAAAACAAGTCACTGTCCCCATTCTACATTCTCATGTTTCATTTACTATTACTGAATTTTACTAAAACTCTTGAACTATATTTGCATGAGTGTATGCATTGCACTGCTAGCTGTATAGCTGTACACTTGTAAGAGCCTAATAAACTGCAAGATTATATAAAATGCAAGATTATATAAAAATCAGAAAGAACCAGAAAGTGAGCACTATTGGCACAAATTAAAATGTTAGAGAACCAACACACACAAGATTAAAATGATATTGCTGTTTAATTTGGATTTTTCCCTTTGCCTTCCTTTTTTTAATTAACTAGTAGAAATACAGAACAGAAGGTGGTGCTAGTGAATAAGTGTTTATTCCAACCATGTAACCATGCATGTAAAACAGACTATCTAACTAAAGAAATATTCATTTATTCATTGTCTACTGCTTATCCGATCTATTCTCGGGTCACGGGGAGACTGTGCCTATCTCAGGCGTCATAGGGCATCAAGACAGGATACACCCTGGACAGAGTTCCAACCCATCAAAGGGCACACACACACACTCTCATTCAATCACACACTAAGGACAATTTAGAGATGCCAATCAACCTACAATGCATGTCTTTGGACCGGGGGAGGAAACCGGAGCACCCGGAGAAAACCCTCGAGGCACAGGGAGAACATGCAAACTCCACACACACACACACACACACATATGGCAGAGGCAGGAATCAAACCCCCAACCCTGGAGGTGTGAGGCAAACATGCTAACCACCAAGCCACCGTGCCCCCCCACTAAAGAAATATGCAAACAAACAAACAAATAAATAACACATTTTCATTTATTTCTTCTGAAAGTATACAGTGTTATTTACCATTAATCGCATAAATCGCATATTTCTGTCCTGTTTCACAAGCCAGTTTAATGAATCAAGAATTTAATATGAAATGTAAATAAAATAGATTTTTTTATTTACTACTTTACATACATGTGGAAGTACAATAGTGCCAAAATTCATGAAAGCAAAATAGCATATTGAATCACATGAACTGAATAAAACTTGTCACAAAAAAGAAGTTTTAATTTTTCTGCTTTGCAATTTGATCTGAATGAAAACAATCCTAACAGCATTTGTAAAAAATAAATAAATAAATAAATAAATAAATAAATAAATAATAATTAAAAAAAAAATACAATCTTCATTATTTTTCGATCTTATAAATTCTGTTTGAAAAAAAATCAAGTATTAAAATTCAGGTTGAAAAAATTCAGGAATTAATATTCAGGTTGAAAAAAAATCAGGCATTAATATTCAGGTCGACAAAATGCGAGCCTTCAACTTCAAGTAGAAACAGTACATTAAAATGATTCATACTGCCCTGTTAATTAATAAACTATTTTAACTTCCCCGAACTCGGCAATCAATTGCTCTTCCTGTAATAGCCCGAATTTTTTCGACCTGAATTTTAAGGCTCGCATTTTGTCGAAATTAATGCCTGAATTTTTTTCAACCTGAATATTAATACCTGAATTTTTCTACCTGAATATTAATACCTGATTTTTTTCAACTTGAATTTTAATACTTGATTTTTTTCAACCAGAATTTGTGAGGTTGAAAAATAAAGATTGTATATATATATATATATATATATATATATTTTTCATTCAGATCAAATTGCAAAACAGAAAAAACTTCTTTTTTGTGACAAGTTTTTATTCAGTTCATGTGATTCAATATGCTATTTGCTTTCAGGAATTTTGGCACTATTATACTTCCATACCATACATTTTATAGACCTATTCATTTAGAGAGGTTGGAATTTATATATATATATATATATATATATATATATATATATATATATATATATATATATTAAGATTCTCTCCTTACATAGCCCCTGAACACTTAATATTATTAAATAAATCATTGGAGAGGCACAATCAGTGTCTCATCTACTGACTGGAGGTCATTTTCACTAAACTCCATTAGATTGCCAAATATTTAGGGATTATTTTTGCTCTGTGAATAAACATTCAAGCAGACCTTTGCCCCACTGTTATTTATCTACAAGAAAGGAATCAAGGTCTGTTTTTGAATTTGCCTTAAAAGTAAATAGTATTTCTGTTCCTATGTACATGTTTACATGTTTACAATGTTCACATTCCTTTTCTTTGTAGATGGCAGACTCACATATTGTACCACCATGCAAACTGCATCGTCTGTTCAGGGTTTACGATCCTGAGGTTGTCGCGGTGAGTGATGAGATGTGGATCTGTTGGTTAAGATTTATTTTATTTTTGTATTCATTTTATTTTATTACAAAAGAGCAGGCATCCCATAAAATCATCTTTTAGTTGTTTTTTTTTTGCTTATTGCTGTATGTAGTTGTGAAGTTACAGTAAATAAGTCAAGGCATCAAAGATGTTGCTGTTAATTTCCTATATTAATTATTATTAGTAGTAGTATGTAGCTGTAGTTCAGTAGTAAATTAATCCATTGAAACATGATACTTTTCATTTATAGGTTATGACGATATTACTTGGACTGTTCCAAGTGCTTCTGGGACTTCCAACTTACTACTTGAGCATCAACATAAAAGTACTACATCTGTGCCCAGTTTTCGTTGGAGCAGTAGTACGTTTTTTTCACTGTTTGTAAAATGGTCACATATTTATTGATTGCAAATGAATCACTCAGAGGAATTCATTTCTTCTTCGCGTATCATAAAATTTATTTTAAAATTGTCACCTTAAATATTAACAAAGACAAACACAGGTCAAACTTTCTATAATGATTCTTTAATGTCATCTCTGTAGTTTGTGGCTGGAGGATCGTTTGCAATGGCATGTGAAAGAACTCCTAACAGGAAGCTGGCAAGTTTTTTTCTTTTTTAAAACTGAAATTGACATGTTTAAAATAAAATCTGGTGTTGTTGAAATATATAATAGCTAGAGTATGTTTAGAATGCAGCTAAAGCAGCTAGCTTCAGACAACTTCTGGCAGTATTTCTGCCCTTTAACTCTAGACAGAGCTAACTGCAGATTAAGAAGCTAACAATATTATAAAGTTCAATTGGCAAAGAGAATTTTTTTTCTTTTTGCTGCAACAATAATTCTGTTTGTGTATTCTTTTTTATTCTAGGTGAAAACCTGTGTGTATGCCAGTGGCTTTGGACTGTTGGCAGGATTGTGTGCCATTATTGTTTATGGCTATGCAGTCAATTACATAATGTCTGAAAATATGTGCGAATCAGTAGGAATTATGCAAAAGGATTGTCAAGAAGAACATGACCTCGTTGTGAGTTTTCACAGCTTTAAGCCTTTTATTTGACTACATTAAGCACATAATGCTGGAATGTTTCTAAAATATACAGAAGATTTGACCTTTTTTGTTTCCTTACAGGGATATTTCAAATCAATCTCAACGCTGCTTTTGATTTATGACATGGGAGCGCTTACTCTTGAAGGCCTCATTTTATTTTCAGCTGTAAAAGGTTTGAAAACAAACTAAAAAAAATACACCCATATATATATTCTTTTAATGTTTGTTTATGTACTTTTGGATCTTGTACTTCTTTTTAATAAAAGTGACATTCTGAAAATTAAGCATAATACTGTAAACTGTAGTGTATACAAAAAGGTTCTGCATTTAAAGTGTATATATATAAATATACATATATAAAAGAGATTTTAGTCAGTTTTTTTTTTTTTTTTACATAGGCTTTATTTTGATTATATAACTTTGACTCTATGTAGTTAAGACATTTTGTTTTTCTGCTGTAAATATTTATAACATTGTACATTGTATTTAGGTTTTATAAGTGCTTAAAAATACACAGATCCCGCTTTGCATGCATACATTAAAGTGGCCAGAAAATGTATGTTAATTTATATAATGCATTCTTTTTTTTAAAATGATAAATAAATACATTTTTTTATAAAGTCAAATTCTTTCATAAACCCTTTAAACCACCCTTACTAATGTGGAAACATAAAAGCACACTGTTATTAGAATATTTTTCAGAATTACTCTGTAACTCTTAATATTATTAATTAAAATATAATTAATATATCAAAATCCAAAAATATCTGTGTCTGGATGATTTTCATTCATTAAATTTTACATGTGCATTCCTGTTATATTACTGATAAATAATTGATTTTCTTTTTTATTTGATCATTTTTGGATTTCGATTTCATACTCCTTTTATAACAGTTTTTGGATTTTTGTTTGTTTGTTTGGTTGGTTAAACAATAAAGAATATTTCGACAAATGTTACTGTAAAGGTTTATATCTGGAGAGCATCTTTACAAGGAAATTAACGTTTTAATTCTAACATCATCTAAGGAATAGATATTTTATTTGTAACATCTGCCAATTGACACGTTTAATTAACAATTTGCAGACATAAATCTATACTTTTCAAAAAGGTTTAACATACAGATGAAATTATAATGGTAGCTTAGTGGTTAAGGTGTTGGGCTACTGAGCAGAAGATTGTGAGCTCAAATCCCAGGTTAACCAAGCTGCCACTACCGGGCCCCTAAGCAAGGCCCTTAATGCTCAGTTGTATAAAATAAAATGAAAATGTAAGTTGCTCTGGATAAGGGTGTCTGCTAAATGCCAGAAATGTAAATAAGCTGGCAAAGTTTAATATTTACTTAGTTTCTTTTTCCCCCCACAAAAGGGAATTGACAAAAACAAGTTTTAAAGAATTATACACAGTCTACCTTTCCTGTGATGTCATCATAAGCGCATAAGCAGCAGTATAAAGAGTTTATTGAAGCGAAAACGTAACATGCAGAAAGACATTTGTAATGGAAATAAGCCGCTGTGCTGCGCCCCCCTGCCGATTCACAGCGAATGGAACATTCCTGTCACTTTGGAGTTTCCCATGAGTCAGCTGAACAACAGACGATACCACTAGCGAACAGTAGTTGGTTATAAATTCAATACGTCACCATTGCCACTTGCAAAATGTATCCTATTATATGTTAAACTATTTCACATAACAAATAAATCATGACGTTCGTTTAAGCAATTCTTGTTATTGGTTTTAAATCCGACATTTGTCATTAACATTTCCACCAACCCCCCTTGACAGAATTTGGAGTGGATTATTCCAAAATATGGCGGCGGTATCTGTCAGCAAGAAGTGAAACTTTCGCTTAAGAGAGTGAATATTTCCTATTTAAATGCAGCATTTCCTGGATGTTGTCGTCGCTTCTGCTTTTCCGTCGTTTAACTAACGATATTTCGTGTATTTTTTTTTGGTCGTCTTTCATTCGACGGTTTTTTTTACCTTCTATATTTGTTCTTGGCTGCTAGCTGACTAGCTGTCTGAAAAGGATTTCCTCAATAAACAGAGCAAAGTGCCGTGCGGACAGCGATAAACATTAACGGATACAACGGCTTCATTTCAGATCACTGGGCGATTTGAAGGTTAAATCCGCGTCTAACATTTACTGAGACGTATGTTTATTAGTTTTATTTACAACCAAGGGCAGCGCTTCCGTGTTCATTTTACGTCACTGGCTTCCGATTCAAGTCGGATGTTTGTCGATGTGTTTTCTAACCCAAGGAATTTGATTTGCTAGCACCTTGTAAGTATTTGTATTTTTTTCACAAATTAATAAAATACACGATATCTACTCAGTTAGCATTAGCTACATGTATTGTTGTCCTTATAGAACATTTTTGTTGCCTGATAGCCAGGGGTTAAATTTGACAACATAACAACAACAACAACAACAACAACAATAATCAGCTTCAACTTTATTAATCCCTCTTAGGAAAATCAAAGTGTTTCAGAAGCATGTAAATACCACTGTAGGACAATACATAAAGAATGGTAGCTTATTAAATAGGTCTGTAAATAAATCTGAATCAGGATTGTCAATGCCATGGTACAAAAAACTGACCGCAGCAGAAGACAGTAATGAATTTCAGCAAGAGCTCAAACAAAAGTATTAGTGCAGGACAACATTATTGTTCACGTTAGTCCATAATATTGAATGAATTCAGGAGTAGTGACTGGATAGATTAATCAAAATCTGTCCAGAAAATTGATCAATTTGATCAACATTCAGGATTCAATTTGTTTTAAGAAGTACTGTTTGAATCATTGACAACAACCAAATGTGATTAAAACGAGCGGATGTTTTTTTTCTTCTGTACACCAACCAGGCATAACATTATGACCACTTGCCTAATATTGTGTTGGTCCTCCTTTTGCTGCCTAAACAGCCCTGACCCGTCATGCACTGTGTATTCTGACACCTTTCTATCAGAACCAGCATTAACTTCACCAATTTGGGCAACAGTAGCTCACCTGTTGGATCGGATCACACGGGCCAGCCTTCACGCCACACGTGCATCAATGAGCCTTGGCCGCTCATGACCCTGTCACCGGTTCACCACTGTTCCTTCCTTGGACCACTTTTGATAGATACTGACCACTGCAGACCTGGAGCACCCCACAAGAGCTGCAGTTTTGGAGATGCTCTGATCCAGTGGTCTAGCCATCATAATTTGGCCCTTGTCAAACTCGCTCAAATCCTTATGCTTGCCCATTTTTCCTGCTTCTAACATGTTAACTTTGAGGACAAAATGTTCACTTGCTGCCTAATATATCCCACCCACTAACAGGTGCCATGATGAAGTGAATAACAGTGATGATCTCCTCATCTGTCACTGCTCATAATGTTATTCCTGATCGGTGTATTAGTCAATTGGTTAGGCCAGGTTTCAAGTACAATTTTTGTGTCTGTTTTGGCCGTTTTGACACTGCCTTTATAGTTGTCTGGCAGACGTGACACAGTAATGAAAGACTCCTCAATTCCAGTTGTGGAGGGACTAGAACCTAGCTAAAACACCTCTTTCAGTATACCACTTATTAATTAACAGGTTTTAGAGGAGGTGTTTTAGAGGAAATGATGTCTAACATGCCTAAAAACCTGCTGACTGCTGACGTATGCTGGTGGACTATTTGCCCCAGGCTCTCTGCAACGTAACACTGGTTACTTATATGTATTTGAAGCCTACAAGATAAAACTTTTAACAAGTTAATAATAACAAGTTAATAATAAATTACTATTACATTACAAGTACACATTATTACAAGTTAATAATAACAAGTTAATAATAAATTACTATTCCTTAATGTAAAAACAGAACTGGCCTTGACATATTTGAACCACTGCAGAAGTAGTTATACGCATGTCTTTTTATCTGTGATTTTGACAGCTGTACTGGCAAATCAATGGAGAAGCTTCAGGATCTCAGACAATCCGAGCTACAGGATTTGCTGGATAATTCGGAGCGGGTGGAGTCAATGGCACTGGAGTCAGATGAGGTAAGATTTCATAGGTTTCAGGTTTCATCATTTTCCTTAATGTGTAAGCATATTGGTTGTATTGTAGTGGTGTGCCTGGTTGTTTTACTTTCTAGTTTGGTCATTGGTTCGGAGATACTTTCCACTGTCAGTAGTGATCTTAAGTTAAATTTACTTAAATTAACTAAAATTTGCTTGTAACTAATCCTTTAATGGGGAAGTTAAGCAGGTGAAGTGAAAAAATTGTATATACAAACAAAGGTTTGCTTAAAGAAGATCCTATTCTATTCTATATAACTATTCACCATGGAACTTCACCATGGAACAAGAATCTTAACACCAGAGTAGAAATGCTGTCACCCAATGTGGATCAGCCAATGAGAGCTTAGATTGCTTTGCTGGCTTGGGCACATCCTATTGGATAATGGCTCCAGTGTAAGCTTTCAGTTTTACAGGATACTTGAATTAAAACACAAAGATAAGAAAACACTGTATGACATATTAATAACCTAAAGTAATATATAAACTATAGTGCTATATAAAGCCTTGAGATCATATAATTTGTACATACATGAACTAACATGACTTTTTTTTTTTTTAACTAAACTTTCTCTATGTGGGCAATGCTTCATTGGGAAATTTGAATTCTGTCCAAGGAAGGAACAATCACTTTTAACTCCATCTCTCTTCATAGATCCAGAATATTCAACTGGAAAGGGAGATGGCTCTGGCTTCCAACCGCAGCCTGGCTGAACAGAACCTTGACATGAAACCGCGGTTGGAGAGTGGTAAAGAACGGCTGTTGGCGAAATATCATGAACTGGAGGAAGTGAGGGAGAGATACAAAATGCACTGCACTCTCAGAGGTAAAGACTGGATATATTAAAAATGGAAAGTGTAGATGAGAGATTAGGGAAGAGAAACAGTAAGATTAGGGGGTGACGTGTTATAGAAATGCTATATTCTGTGGTATTTCTAAACCATGTACAGACACAGGATCCTACATAAACATGTTTCTCACAGCTCTATGGTCTCAGTTTAATCTTGAGTTTAGGTTATGGGCTGTAAGGAGTTTTACACACTCTCTCTCTCTCTGTGTTTCTACATGGATTTCCTCCATATTCTGCTCATTTTCCAAATACATGAACTGACCACTCTAAATTGCATATATATTTTTTGAGTGTCTGCAGGCCAAAACTCCAGTTTGTATACTAATTAAAACTGTTAATCCTTTTTATGGGAGTGTAAGTACAAGACAGGGTACATTTACTTAAAAAGAACCAACAGTAAAGAAAGGAGAACTGGTTTAAAAAAAAAAAAAAAAGAAAGGTAGTGTGTGCAGCGGGGGAAAAACTGATCACTGTAGGTAAGATGAAAAAAAAAATTGCTGTGCACATCCACAGCTAGCACTTGTACTAAAATTAGGTGGTGTTAGCTTGTGACAGTGTTATGAAGTTTCTCCTAGAGGTGTTGTTCAGTGAATAGAATTCAAGGGAATCCTATTCTGATCCTAAATTTAACCACACTGACATGATACAGAGAAAATGCATCATCAGTATTTGTCTTGAAAAACAGTACATAAACTGTAGATGAAAAATTGCAGCTATTACGTAAGTGTGGATGATTTTATCCTGTCATCTGTGTTTGTAAAGCTTTCATTTACCACCAGTCCAGCAATATGTTGCTCAGCAAGACTGTCCTGTTTGTTCTCTTAAGTCATTACAGACCATACAGACATTTTTATCCTATTGTGTGCTTACTTACGTCATCTTGTTCCGAGAGACTCGTAGAATTTAGACAGGCTCTGTTTTGTTTCTCTAGTAACCTCATTGTGAACACAAGCACTTTCTATGCTCAGATGATTTTTCCTTTTTTTTTGTTTCCACATTAAAGTCAGTTGTGAGTATTAAACATTAAGTAGTCAGTAGTACTCTTTACCAAGTAATGTGCTTTATTTCCGTCAACAGTTTACATATTAGTAGCATGTGAAACTTTATTTCCTTGTGAAAGGTAATATGGTTATGGTGTTCAGCGTGAATGGACTAGTATACATTTACCAGCCTTTTTTATTAGGAACAGCATTCCAACACCTAACACCCCCTCCATTCGCTGCTCACCACGGTTATAGTGTTTTTTTTTGTTTTTTTTTAAATAAATATAGACTTTTTAAAATCTGTTACTTATAGGACAATTGATCACAAATATATACTTGTTTTTTATTTTGTTTTCCTAAATAGAAATATTAATGTACATACTAAAAATTAGTATGTACATTAATAAGTCATCATTTATTAAAGTCAGAATCAGTTGTAGAGCTTTGTATTATACCAGTACCCCAGGGATTCTCAGTCATAGTCTATTGGGCTTGTACTGACAATTTTTGTGCTAAACATGAGTCTGTTAATAAATGGCTGAATAGTTATTTTCTGTGTATTACTATGTGATGATTCAGGGTAAACTTCCATTTATAGGGTCTTTGTGACTGCTGCTTTATTTACTGCATTGGGTTTGTGCCTCTGTGGTGTAGGTGATATACATCCAGTATTTAAAAAATGGCACTTTATAGGTTCATTCACTCTCTCCCTGCCCCTCCCTTCTCTCCTTCTCTCTCTCTCTCTCTCTCTCTCTCTCTCTCTCTCTCTCTGACCCCCCCCCCCCCCATTCTTTTTTTCTTTTCTTCTTTTCTTCCGTAGACGGGATTATGGGCCAGGTGTCTCCCGAGGGGTTGTTAACTCGTCTACAGGCAGAGGGCGCCAACACAGAGGCAGAGTCAGAGGTAAGTTGCTTTTCAAGACTGTGTTACAAAATATTGTTAGAAATAATTATCTTTATTGTATGTAAACAATTATTTCCATGTTTAGCTGTCAAAATTCTCATTATTCTCATCAGTTCACTTGCTTTCATAAACCAAGTGTTGTCTTCGTTTCACTCTTGCTCTCGGCAGGCTCTAGCTGATGAGTTACTGGAAGGTTCCTTGTCACTAGACTCATTCCTCGAGCGCTTCCACTCTCTCCGCTGCCTTGCTCACAGAAGACGTGTGTGCATCGAGAAGCTGCAAGAGATTCTGTGTCAGAAGAACCAAGGAGCTGGGGAGTCTCGCGTGACATCAGAGCCATGCTCCAATCTGGAGGCTGGCTCAGTGTCACTGTGGCAACAGCAGCAACCCCAGAAACAGCCACAGCAGAAACCCAGCGTGAGCACCAACCCGCCCAACTGTGCCCTGCCGTACACTCCATACCCGGTTTCTTCTCCTAGCCAGCCCTGTTCAGCCTCTACAGCTGCCCCCTCCAACCCCACTGGTGCTTTTCAGCCCTACTCAAACCAGGCCACAGCTTTTACTCCATCCTCAGGCTACCCCGCTGCCCGGCCTGCCTTCGTCCTGTCCACATGCCCATACCCCACCCAACCTGCATTTACAGCTCCCCAAGGTCCTCCTTTTGGGCAGTTTGGCCCTAGTAATGCACCCTATCCTAGCCCATACCCTTATGGAGGTTATAGTTACCCCATGGGCTCACATGTGCCCCCTTCTCAGTCACCTACAGGTAGGCCGCTTTATAGGCCAGGGTTTGGCGTACCACAGCCGTATTCCTGAACCACAGTGTTCCCACCCTCTATCTCTATCTCTCTCTGTCTCTCTCTCTCTCTCTCTCTCTCTCTCTCTCTCTCTCTCTCTCTCTCTCTCTCTCTCTCTTTCTCTTTCTCTCTCTCTCTCTCTCTCTCTCTCTGTGTCTCCTAATCCCTTTGTTCTCTCTTTGTCCTCCCTCCCCTTTTGCCTCCAAATGACACTGAGTTTTGTGGTCTGCATACTCCCAATTTTTTCCTTCCTGTTTTCAGGCTTGCACAAAATGTTTGACATTGGGTTAGTGTTTTTTTTTTTTTCTTTCCCTCTGACACCTCAGTGAAAGACTTGCTCTAAAAAAACAAAACAAAATAAAAAAAACTGTCAGAGACCAAAATGGACGTCAATGTCAATCAACGTTGGACTTGTTTCAGTTCCTGACTGTTCTAGCATGTTTCCAGATTTGAGAAATTGTTGATTGTGTTGATTGAATTTGCCATTATGTTTTCATTTAATTCCATAGAATTGTGTTGCTGTCTGGCCTTCAGACTTCAGAATCATATTTTTATTAACTTATGAGAAATGTCACACTACTTAATCATGAGATTCATTTATCACCTGGTTTTCTGGTTTGTGTATACCCCCCCCCCCCCCCCCCCCCAAAAAAAAAAAAAAAACAAACAAAAAAAACACTACTACCATTCACATAAGACACAGACTATTTTACTGTCTAAGATTGTCTACAAATGTTTAACACCGCATTTTCAGGCACCTTTATTTGGGTGGATTATTTGACCCATAAATCATGTTGTCTGTATGTTGTTATGAGAATAGTCAGTTCTGTATTTAATGCAACTGTGCACCTGCTCCTTCACTCCCCCATTCATCTCCTTGTCTGCTGAACTGACTTTTTGTTCCTCCTCTCTCCTTTTCTCTTTCTAAACTGTTTCTTTTTTACCCCCTCTTTTTGTTTTGATCACAACATCCTTGCTCCATGTACAGCGTGTTGACTGAGAACAATGAGAATTACCTGAGAGGACTGTTTAAATACTCTAGTGAAGACTGTGTGATTTGTATAAACAGATAATAATGATAAATAAAAAATCATGGGGAATATAATATAAACATATCTTTATCTGCTATAGCACAGTATATGGTGTGGTGTTTGAGGCAGTGGGAACCATAACGCAGCACAGTGAGCGTGTGAGGGCGTTTGAGCTACATCACATCCTTTGGAGTTTACATACAGCTTTCTGTAACCATCGTACCACTGAAAATGTTTTAGAATGAAGATTGCGCAGACAAGTTAATCATGCAAGCTTATATGTGTCTGTTAAAATGGCTTATAAGGGTTTAATGAATTCAATTATAAATGTTATTAATGACCAGACATAGCTTTGGTTCACCTGACATGGATGTAAACGAAGGCTGTATGTATCTATGGAGGTTGTATGTAGTCCCCTGCAGCAGCCCCGCATTTTGGAGTGTGTATCTTCTACGTGTTGGCTGGTAGAATGACCGAATCACATTTGCACTCCACGTTAACAGCTTCCATCCGTATAGTAAAAGGGCCTGGGGGCGAGCCTGCAAACCATCAGCTTTAGAAAAGATTTAGAAGATTTACTCGGGGTAAACTTTTGAATTTTATTTTTAGTCATTATTTTTAACTTACAAGCAATTTAAAAAAAAAAACAAACCCTAGAGGCATCCCCAATCAAATCTCGAGTGGCTTTAATGAATTAATAATCTCAGTAATTAACACTCAGGTTCGGAGCAAAACCCTGTCATCTCTGGGCCGTCCTCAGGACCTGAAACGAGGGAGAAAGCTGGCATGACATAAAGCAGGGGAAACGGGGTTATTTAGTCGCACACTGTGATGTGCAGCATTAGAGGAAAGGCATTCTGTGGGATTAATGGTGATGACTGTAGCCTGTTAAGTGTATTATTTTTATTTTTATTTCCTTTGGTGTGGATATTAAACACTGAAGTTGATCTATAAAAGCTGTGGTGTCCATTATTATTGTTTATGAGCCTTTAATTTCCTGGAAAGGGAGTTATATGACCTGCTTTGCCCTTGTTAATTAAATCAAATTTGTAGAGTTCAGAAAACTTTTAACACTTAAATAGAATGTATATTAAAGTATTTAAACTTTTGAGGCATTAAGTTTAGAGACTTGTTTTATGAATTTAATTAGGTAGAGCAAAACAGGCAGTTTGACTCACTTTCCAAATGTATTGAAATACAGTTAAAACTGAATCATAATCGAGATTTGAGGAGGTGTTGCGGGGATTTTTGTTTGGCAAACCAGACTTTACGGGCCTTTTTAACACCGCTACGGCATGGTAAACCAACAGAGCGAAGCGTGACAAAGACTGAGAGAGTGAAGGAGGGGAAAGAGGCAATAAGGCAAGGGTGTAAACAAAGAAAGAAATGAGCAATAGTAAGATGAAAAGGGAAAAAAGGATGAGCGACAGGGTATTAGGCTCTTGCATCATTTGCATTCTGTGATTCACCTTGACATGTCATTTGTTGTCATTAAAATTAGGCCTAACTCTTTAGGCCTTTTATTTTACATACGTAAATTTATAATACGTACGTGAATAGTTATCTTACGCACTATCAAAAAAGAAGGAAATCATTCTCTGGTCACAAAAAATGGTCAAATTATAAAATTTCCGACGAACTCCAACTTTGTGCCTTTTGATCATTTAGAAGATAAACTAGAACGTCTTCGCCAAATTTCAATGTACTCATTTAATTTAATTTAACTTGAGTGTTTAAATTTATTGCAATCATTAGAATTAAAGTTAGTCTGCTACAAAATGCTCAAATTAAAAATATCGCAGTCATCTAAACAAGAAGTAAGGTATAGAAAATATTCCCTCTTTTTTTCACGCTGTACTGTTTGGCGTTGGCTGTACACAAGGCTGAGAACGAGTTTGTATAAAAAATGAATGCAGATAAAATTACTCACGGCCCTACATCACTATTTCTCGCTCTCGTTTATTATGCCACTCACTGCGCTAACACCCACTTATTATAGTCTACATGGCTTTTTTGCTCAAGTTTAACTTTTTTTTTTCTCTTAGTTTTGCTTTGAAGTGAGGAAGCGGAGCAGCATGCAGAGAGCAACATTCAAGCTGTGGAGATGCACTATATGGAGAGTGTGAGTTAGACAGAGATGATGGGGGAGGAGAAATGAAAAAAGGATAGCTTTTACACCTCTGCCTGTTTCCTTTCACTTCATTTCTATGTATTGCTCTGTACGTTGCTACATGAGTTTTTCAGCTAAGGTAAGATCTTGATATATTTTTGAGTATTTCTAGACACTTGATGCAAATTAATCTAAAAATCCTGGTGTAGGATGCTGCTTCAACAAGGAAAAGGATAGGTAGTCCCAGATTACGGTTAATTTCCTTCCAACTTTTAATGTGAATTCTGAGTCTGTCTGTGATCAATTCACTGAAAAGCCCTGAAACGTAAATGTTTCATTTAATAATAAAAATGAAAACTTCAGTCACAATAACTACACCTATTACACTTAGTTGAGGCTTAGGCCTTAAAAAATCTCTAGCAGGTACTCTGCTTCATTAGATTAAATGGAAAATGCACAACCTGGGCCTGTTCAAATACAAGTGTTGATTTGCTGTGGTTCAGGAAGATGATATCTTAAGGAACGAAGACCTCGTTTGTTCTTCAAAGACAAAGCTACACCTTTTTAACGTTTGTGTTCTTTTAACCAAACACAATATTCATAACACCTCAGCATGCATCTCTTACAGGACCAGGAAACATATCAAGAGATTTACTTTTCTATAAGATTTAAAACAACATATTTGGAGTTACTGTGAGTGTGAAAGAAAATTTTCAACTCTTAATTCGGTATATCCATATTTTCTGCCAGTTACTGATGGACCGTGTTTTGCTGCTGGTGCTCATGCCTGCTCTCATCACTGCCAGTGAGTACTACTTTCTATTTCTTTAAATTTATGTAAGCTGGGCCATTAGCTATGTTTCACCATGTAAGTAGAGAATATTGGGGGAAATAATCACTCAGATCAGAGATATTCTATGATAGCTTCTGCCGTGGATCAAGTGCACTCGAGTGAATCCACGGAGGACACAAAAACAGATTTTGCTACACTGTCTGACTTTATATGTCAATCAGATGTTGGTGAAATGGGTGTGTTGTGCGTTTAACAACTTTGAGGGTTTTTCAGTCATCCGTTTTATCTTTCTTCTGTTGTGCTACACAAAATTCTTATCATTCTTTTGATAGCTAGCATCCTACCTTAAAGTATTCAAATTCTAACCATTTCCTATCATTTAGTATTACACTGATGTTTTCTATCAGCAGTTGCAATTGTGTCTATGTTGCACATATTGCTCTAAATGTTGCATAATGATGCATAAATATACCCCAGAGATACTAATACTATAAGGCACTGTTTCAAGTCCCCCAAAACAATACTGTATATTTAAAGCAAGAAATGTATTCAGTTTAGTCTTAAATCACATCTAATTCCTGCATGTGCATAAAAACTCAGATTCATATCTAAAAGTGGCTTTAAATTTTAGGAGTTAATAGGAGTTCTCCATTTCAGCGTGTCACTGCTAACTGTTATATTAATGTAGTACATTCTAGATTTTAACCGCACCCTCAAATATCCTGAGCTTGCACAGTGCATGTGTGTTCAAGCCACACAAAAAGTATTACAGAATGAAGCAGGTCGTCAAATGCAGTCTATGAAAAAAACAAGCCACAACGGTCGATTTTATCAAATGTCATAATCAGACACAGTGTAGTGTCAGTATAATCTTATGGTAGGCCGTATTCCGATAATACTCTAATTAGGCCTGGATGGATGGATTGAGCGCTACCTTACGAGAGTATTCAGATTATACACTCTAAAACTGTATTTATATTTATAGCTGTGCAAACCTTCGCCATGTATCACATGATCATGATAAAACTCCTGATTCTGTAATGTCTTTGGCTCTTGACAGTCATAGTCACTACTACACTTTCTACAATTTGTGCGTCTACTCTGTCACTTGCTGCAGTTAAAATGGCAGTCAATATGAGCACAACTCTAAAAATGATTTCCTTCATGGGAAAAATTATACATTTTATCTTTCTGTTTCATTTCTTACTATTGAACACACTGACATTTTGAAGTTGTGCTACTTTTGCCAGTGAAATATTTTAAACACAATCTGCAAATGGATTTTGTTATTCTGTCAGTGTTGTTGATTAGTTAGACTTATGGTTATCTGTAGCAGTGGTGTGTCTCGAGACATCCGGGGGTCTGGGAAGCATAACGTGGGGTTCTGTATTTTTATGTTATTTGTATTACATTGGTGAAAATACAATAACCCACTACTATGATCGCTATTCTATTTATGAGAGCTCTATGGCTTCAGTATATAGCCAGAATATAACTATGTGTCTAACATGTGAATAAATGTATTTTGATTATAAAATATATCTGTACAGAGGGCTCCATGGAAGTTATTTTATAATTTAAAGGGTCTGTTGATGAATAGCTGATTTACAGACGTGTTTGGTTCTGTGCTCTTAGATGGTCTATTAGTGATCAGTGATAGATTATACAAAAACATTTTTCGTGAAGATGATTCACTTGCCCACAGATAGTCTGCATAAATATTACTAGACATTCATTTATTTTATTTTTTCGCCATTTCAGAATTATTGCATTCAAATGATTAAGGATTTTAGTTATTTATTTTAGATATTTTTAAAAAAAATTTCAATTCAATTTTATTTGTATAAGGCTTTTAACAATGGACATCTTCTTATTAGTCTTTTTTGATCCATTTACAGGAGTCTTTATCTTCCCACAACATAATCAAATTTTTTATCAGTGAGTTTTAGATCAATGGTTTATTTCTGCATTTAAAATTGTGTCTATCTATTGCATCTAAGCTGTACGTTTCTATAAAGACAAAACAATGCATCAATATGCCCCATAAACTGTACACAGATTTGATAATATAGTTTAACATTCCGCAAAACAATATATTTAATGCATCAGATTATTTAGTTTAGTGTTTGCTTTATTGTGACTGATGCTAACCTGCTTAAAAATAATTAGGAATCATCCCAAGTATTACATAGTGTTTTTAATATGAATAATATTAGATGGTATGTAGTGGCTTTCTCTTTTTTTATTACAGCAATCTAAATTTTAACGAGTTTGTCTTTTTAACACGCCACTGGATAGTCACTAAATTAACGCAGCTTAATCTAGATTTAGAGCGCACCATCAAAAATCCTGCAAAGCCTGAGCTTGCACAGTGCAAGTGTTTTCAAGCCACACTTCGAAAAAAAAGAAAAGAAGTACAAAATGAAGCATGTCTTCAAATGCAGTCTACAACAAATGTGAGTGCATGTGAGCAAGCCGCAAATGTTGATTTTGTCATATGTCATGACCTAGCATTACAAAAGCTTGTCATGACAAGGTGACAACAGCAAACATAATATAGTAAGTTGTGTTTTCGGCAGTAGAACATGATCTTATTCAGTCAGTGGCATAGTGGGAACTGATTTGTAAAACTGAATTTTTATCTTTTTAATACAATTTATGTTTGAGTAGTGATGTGTTATGAAAGCATTCATTATTCAGCATTCAGCATTCAATACGCTTTTAATCTATGTAAATAAAATAAATGCTTTATTACAGTTACCAGTACTACTAGTAAATAAATAAAAAAAAAAAAAAAAAAAAAATGGAAGACTCATTACATTAAAGAGCGAAATCTTTATTAATTGATAAAGTGTACTTGTTTAGCAGTTACTGTAAGGCTGAAAGCTTTTATAATCCTAGATTCGTCTTACAGTCAATATTAGAAAGCGTTAGTGTCAACTGAAAAACAAATACATATCATGAGTTAAGTGTCTTATAAGCGTGATCTAGCATTTTTCAGTAAGATGTAGATTTTTTTTTTTTGTTTATTCTACTTAAAATGAGCACATTTTTAGAATTTCAGCCTATATTGTGAAGAAGATCTTTTGAGGCATTGGTGGCTCAGTGGTAGGTTGCTCGCCTATCATGCGGAAAGGGCCCGGGTTCGGTTCCCAGCCACTGGCTGTAGTGCCGGTCCCAAGCCCGGAAAAATGGGAGGGTTGTGGCAGGAAGGGCATCCGGCGTAAAACCTGTGCCAAGTTGTTGTGCGGACCAGTTGGTACGCTGTGGCGCCCCCTGAACAGGGAGCACCCTGAAAGCAACTTCTTATTGTGAAGAAGATCTTTTACAGAATTTATATTTATTTACAATTATTTTATTTTTTTATATTTATTTGCAATATATGATTCACTTACGATTCCAGTCAGAGTTACAGTTGAGTAGCTGAGGGATGACGATTGAACATTTGGCCGACCATTTACCACTTGTAACATATTTGTGTCATAATTTTTCAACACTGAAGCTAAGAAAACATGGCCTTGACCTTACGGAAAATCTCAGGCAAAAATGTCAAATTTTTTTTCAAGTTTTCTTTGCTGAAAGTGGCTGCAACTTGTTCTTAAATCAGTAACCGGGTTGAATTACATCATTTTCAATTAATTAACTAATAATAATTAGCAAATAATTAACTCATGTTAACTTCATTTTAATGATTTAACATGAATTTTTAAAATTTGTTATTAACTTATGTATATAATTATATACATAATGTATATATGTATATAATTACATCTAATGATATATTAAAGATATAATTTGGGTAGCAGTGTTGCACTTTCAATGTCACCTTCCAAATTCACAGAGAACTTCCCATAGTCCCATGATCTTAAGGAATTCCAGATAATGAAACATCGAAATCTGACTTACAGGATGTGAGTGTGTACAGGTAACAGGGTTGAGTGAATGTTGTGGAATACAGTGTTAATATATGATTTTCATAATCTATAGTAGATGACTCACTGGAAATGATATTTCAAGCAAATAGATTAATGCATTTATACAAAAAAAATAGTTTTTAAATATTTTAATAAATATTTCAAAGTAAAGTGTATCTGTAGTGGGCTGTGACAGGCAAAATCGGGACAGACAAAATACTTTAGTATTATTATATTTAGTATAAGTATATAGAATGTTATGTATCATCTTTTTTTCCTTCAAATTTGCATGCATATATATTTTTAAAGTTAAAAACTGTGGGACACAAGCGTCATGCCGATCATGGAATGACCCAGTGGGTCTCCGGCAGTGCTGTAGTTTAAAGTCACAATCTTCTAATTACTAGCAATGTGTTGTAACTGCTTTCGTGGCAACTGGTTTTTGTCCAACTTCATACCTAAAGCCACGCAAATTACAAAATATTCCATCACAATGTACTGTGTAAATGATTTATGGTTTTGCTGCTCAGGTTACTTGCAATATTTCATAACCACGTATTCTCTATGATTTCTGTTTCAGATGATCAAAATGCAACTGGATCAACTAATAACTGTAATTGTACTCTTTATGCAACTAACTCACCCTGTACCATCCCTGAGCCCAGAATTGTGACCCTGCCACCGGTAATGGGCAGGATGAAGGTGAACTGGGAAAAGAACAAACTGTGTCAGGGTGCCATAGTCTTCTCTATAAACTTGACACAATCAGAGATGGTTCTGTGTAAAAACGAATTTATAAATCATATATTGGGTGAGGCGTTATGTGAGGAAGGAAAATGTGGAGGTTTCCTTGAGTTCAAAAACCCGAGGACCAAGTATCAAGGGTTTATGATCCATGAAAACCTAACTACGACCAGTAACACTTCATGCACGAAGACAATCCTTATTTGCAAAGGTATGTGCATGCGTGTGTGCATGCATGTGTTTGTTTCAGTGTGTGTGTGTCTGTGCATAACATTCAGCTAAATTACAGAATCATATTTTGTACAGTGTATTTACAGTAACCATTGTATTTCTGTTTCTCAGAGAAAGAGAACAAAGAACTGGTGGCCTACAAAGTAATTACAGGATTGTTACTGACACTGATCACTCTCGTCCTGCTCTGTCGATTCGCACAGCCAGCGTACATCGCTATCCACAAGAGATGTTAGTCATGGAAAGTTTTATTAATTTAAATTTTAATCTCCGGGTTATTATTGATTATTCATTCTAAAGCATATTATTTAGTATCTACTAAAAAATTGTTACTACAGTTGAAACTAGTAGGAACACATATACCTGTTGATGTCTTCTTGGAGTTTACATGGTAAAAATCATTCATGTTCACTGTTAATACTGACATTTCTATCGAAATTTAAAGAAGTATACAGTACATTCGGTGGAATATTCAAAATTGCTGACAAAATAACATATGCCCTGGTACATTTTCCAAGTAGTGAATCTCTATTTTTTGTTTTGTTTTAAATCAGTGATTATTAAAATCATTATCTTTGTCATAGAAGTTTAAATGTGTTGGTTCAGCATTAACTTTTACAACATGTGGTCTTTATTTCACTTACTCTAGTTTCACAGAAGCGGCAGAATCGTTGGGTTGGCCCAACACAGACTCAGAGTGGTGAGTCATATTTCTCTCTTTCTCTCTCTCTCTCTCTCTCTCTCTCTCTCTCTCTCTCTCTCTCACACACACACACACACACACACACACACACACACACACACACACACACAACATATGCACACACACATTCCCGAACATGAACATTCTTGCAATGGTGAGAATGCTCATCTTTCACTCTTGTTTTATTTTTATTTTATTTTATTTTTTCTTCCAGTGTCCTACCATCGCGGACAAGCAAGTCATCCCAATAACAATACAACAAAGAGACACTCTTATCCAGGTAAGTGATTGTATACACACACACACACACACACACACACACACACACACACACAGACCTCTATTTAGTATTGAGACAAAGACTTGTGGTCGATTAAAACAGGTAAATTGTCTAACTGTACACATGTATATACAAAAATAGTTAATTTTTTATAATAGGTTTATAATACATCAGTGTCCAAGATTCAAGATTCCAGCCTGATATCCAAGATAATGTACAAATGCCGAATGTATGACTACATTTCTATAGTACTTTTTAAAAATGATTTTTTTTGGTCTTTTTTGTATATTTTTTTGTTTTTATCAGTTTACTTAAATTTATGCAGCATCCAGCGGTGTGTAAATAAACTAACAAACTATGTGTTAAGTTCTTGAATTTAAGATAAGTTATAAATTTATTAATCCCGAAGGAAATTCTTTTGCCAGAGACTGCTTCAGATTACAAGAGAAACAAATATAAATGAAATTTAAATGTAAAATAAATTAAAATTTCTATATATACAAGACGTATTGAAAGGTATAAAAAGGTGCTAGGGAGCTAAGAACATATTGCAACATATTGGTATCATGTTTGTTATTGCACATGGTATTATATTAACGTACATTGTAATTATTGGGAAATTGGGATAGCGCATATAACGATACGTACATTAATAGTGCACAAGTGCATTCGCTGTAGGACGTGAGAATGTCCAGATGTCCAGTGCTGTGAAAAAGTCTGTAGGTTAATAGATAATTTGCATATCAGATATGATGATTATGTTGTCTGATTTAGTATACCAGCAGAATAGAATTTCTAGATATTCATTTTCCAAAAAAAAAAGGTTAACAGAGGATCTTTTATACATCATAAAAATACATCAAAGTAAATATTAGACCATTTTATTATAAAGATTTACATTGTATGTTTGTAGTCCAGTGCAATTTCATTAAACAAATCAGACACAGAATTTTTTGCAAATGCTTCTTATTATTTTTTACAGCATTAGTAGCCACACAGATAAGCAGATGTTTCATAAGATTTAACCAGACAGCATAATTTGAAAACCTGTGCAAACTGACTGTGCAGACTGCATCCAGTAATAAGACGTTGTTAGAAAGTTGGTTGGAGTACACACATTTCTTACTCAAATAATACTACAATTTTTCATTGTAATTCATTTGAATTAAAATGTATTTTAATTCAGAATTCAAAATGAAACACCCGGATTTCCTGCCAATGTTTTAGCATATGTATGACCAGGGAACAAAGGAACGTCTGCAAACATAAACTAAACGTAACCCACGGCAGCTACAGATGCATCCCAAATGGCTCAGATGTTAGCTTGCATGGTAATGCTACAGAACATCTAGATTGCATGCTAGACCAAATATTTTATAGATTTTTCTTCATCAAATTTCTTGAAACCAGAAATTTTTCTCCTTGCACCTCCTTCATGTTTGCTTGTGGCTGTACAGATAACCAATCACACATGAAATACAGAAATGTACATCAAGGAATCATTCGACCACCTGTTCTTGTTGTGACAACAAATCAACTGCTTTTCAGAAATATATAGATTTGCCCCCCAAAATGTAGTAAATAAAAGCAAAAGAAATTTCTAATACATATACTGCATAATATAAGCACATTGAGTATACAGGTCAGTTATTGTTAATGATTTTTCATCTTAGCTATTTTGAATTTTCACTTAAATTCTGCTCACTGAACACACGGATTGGAACTATGATTCAGATAGACTTTTGTGTTTTGCCAGGTTTGGAAAGACTTACAGTGTATCCCAGCAGAGAGCCTTCATCGAACAGGAACAGCGACTATGACTCATATGGCGTTTAAGCACCCTTCGTACAGTGTAGGAGTTTGTGAGAATACTTCTTTTGATGGCTCGGATGTTACACGAAGATCAACTTGATACTCATAATAACCAGTCTGATATTACATTTTGTCAAACTTCAATATAATGTATATTTCATAGTGTTAGCCAGACTTCATCTGCACCTTCATGTTCTAGCAGTATTGATTTCTTCATAATCACTGTTCAGAAATTCATAGATTTGTACACATTTTTTTGTTTTCACATGTTTGATTTGCTATAATACATACATTTATAATGTTTCTGATAAACTAGCCCCACATGGCATGCTAAAGAGTATTGTTTAATTTGTTTTTTTGACCAGAGATTGATTCATAACCCTCATAAAATTGTTTTTCTTCTGCTTGCTCATACTCTGATCTGTTAATATTCAACTAAATTGTCTCTTACTGTTTTTTTGTTTAGATTGTATATATTTTGGTTTGAATTTGTGCATTCTGTGACAAAGATTAAATATGTAACGTGATACAGTTTTAATGTGTTTTAAAAGTGTTTAAATAAATATTTGGTAATATTTTCCCATAAGGTTCCTGTAACTAACATTATATAGTGCATTAGTTATCATAAACAAACCACAGACACCAGCATTAATAAACCATAAGTACTCTTAACCAAGTAAGTTATCATGTATATTGATTGATTTTTGTTAGTGTTGACGATACAATGAAACATACCTGCATTGACTGTTTATACAAAATAGGAAAGAAAAGTAAGTCCACATAAATATTAGTAAAAATTAAATTACAGTTTTTAATTAAATTCTAGTGTCTAGGTGTAAATATTGAAAATTGCTTTTTAGCCTCAGTTCCCAATATTCCCAGCTCTCAAACATGACCATATTAATTTATTTTACTTCCTGATGGTATGAACATTGCTTTACTCAGATGTTGAATATTTGGCTTATTTAGTATTTAACTTCTTAAGTGTTAAGTTGGTTTATTTACTAATGTGTTCCATAATGTTAGTTAAGTGAACCTTAATGTAAAGCATTACCACTATTTTATTTATTTTATAAATAAAGCTTAATGAATGTCTCTCTTGCTCTAAGTCTCTCTCTCTCTGTGTGTGTGTGTGTGTGTATGTGTGATAGAGAGAGAGAGAGAGAGAGAGAGATTGCGAGAGAGCGAGCGAGCGAGCGAGCATGAGAGCATGCATAATTCCCATTGTGTGAATTTGGGTGGAGGTAGAGAGAGACACAGAGGGGGAGTGTGAGAGCAGGTGATGATGGGAGACAGGCAGGGAGGAATATGAATGCATAGCTTTGCAGCGCTGTGGTTTCCTGTCGTGTTTGGACTAACTTCCTGTTTGTGTTATTTCTGTCGTTCATTCTCTCTTTTGCTCTAAAAATATTGCAGGTTCACAAGAGCGCCTTCATCTGCTTCTTTCAGAGTGCAGAAATTTCACTCATTCATTTACATTTACATTCTCTCAGTCCATTCTTTTCTATTTCTTGTCTGCCTTCCTTTCTAATAACGTCAAGTATTACTGGGTGGGATTTCTTGATTCACTTTATCCTTTTCCATGCTTAGCTTATCCAACTAAATTATTTTTTGCTGACACTGTTGATACAAACCATTATGAATACTGAAACGTTTAAGACTAATGCACTTGTGAGAGAGACATGCTTGGTTAAGAATGGTTAGATAATTGTAAGGGTATGTATGTGCTTCGGCATCTTTCTCATGTATCTGTTTATATGTGTAATATATCATATGCATGTGTTCACACAGAGAAAATTTCTTTTGCTGCAGATGCACATAAGCAGCTGACGTGTATATGACAGTAAAAAGGCACAAGAAGGCAGTCTACACTGTGAGTGCTGTAATTTTAAGCAAAAATGTGGTGTACTCTATGTTATTATTATTATTATTATTATTATTTATTATTATTATAATTAATATTATTATAGCAAAAAAATATATAAGAAAAGTAAACAAAAGGCTGTTGTTATTACACAAATCACTCTAATATGCTCCCATTTCAAAGCAAGTAGGAAACTGGTGAAAATAGAAGTTGCATGAGTTAACTTAAAAAACAAACAAACTGCAAAGCATCAAGAATTATGTTATATATATATATATATAATCACAGTTTATTTGTTATAATTTCATAATAAATTGTAGTAGCTTCCTATAATTTATTTGAAATTGGATAGTGCAATTAGAATAATTTCTATATGCCTGCACAACAGCCGTTATATTGTTGTGAACAATATTTCTTTGTTTTATAATACTAGTGCACTTATAAGACATAATTTGTGTCAGTGTGTAGGAGAGGGGGCGAGTGGGTGGTTGGATAAGTGCCATCTCTTCCTCATCCTCAGGTCAGAAAAGCGGATTATCTCTATAGTTTGAATGAGGTTGCAGCAGAGCACAATGACATCTGACAACAGATTACACATAGAGATTAACACAGCGAACAAATTCCTCTACAGCCATCCATCATCTATTTTTTCCAAACATGTACTGCAACTCAATAATGAATTGTTAGCATAAAATGGTTTGTATGCTTTTATGCTTTAATTATTTAAATATGTCATGTTCTTTTGTGTACATGACCGAAGTTTATTATAGATCAAAAAAGGTGTATTGTGCAGTTTTAGTTAAACAGCATCAAAGACACAGTAATACAGTACATCTGAGTGAAGGAATAAGCAGCAGACATCTGTGTTTATCAGTGTGTTGGTGTGTGTGGGAGAATGATAGTCTGACATCCTGAGTGTGTACTTTGTGTGGTTTAATGCTATAGGTTTATGCTAAGCTCTTTGTCGCTAATCTCTTTTTATTCTATCAGTGAGCTGAAGTGAATCTGATAAAGGGATATTCTGAGCTCCTCTTTGGTAACCCGTCACTTAAGGCCGATGTTCATAAGGCTACAGAAAGTAAGATGAAACTGTATTACCATTTATAAAGGCTTATTCATACGTAAATGAAATAAAGCTAACTTCAAATTTCATGAAATATGTCGAAATTAGAAATGTTTAAGGTCAGGTATAATAAAAGGTTTATATTGGCGATAATGTTGCAATAGGTAAAATAAAGGGCTTATACAGGGCTAATGTGAAGGGTTGCTGCATTGCTCATGACAGTTGGCACCCACTAGAAATAGGTTTATAACAGTTATAACCATAACTTATTTAGGTCACAAGTAGGCCTACGAACATTGCACTTAGTGAAATGTTATTGACATAGGTAGGAACTCTTATCTATCAAACCTGTAATTCTGAGATTTTTAAGGGAAAAGTGGGCATTTAGAGACTATCTAAATTCAGTTATATATATTAGATGGCTTTAATAAACTTTAATAAACTTGACTTTAGCACTACTTCTGTACTTTAGTACTTATACTAACCTCTAGTATAATATTTAAAGCTTAAAATGCTCAATTTAAGTGATGTCTATCTTTGTTCATTTACAGTGGTGGTAAATAAGTATTTAGACATGTTTTTTTTTTATTTAGCATACTTTCACTTCCAGTTTACACACCTAATATCTTCAGATTTTTTACCTTTAAATATAAAATAGACATAAACAAATATATAGTTTCAAAACCAAATTAATATGGAAACAGGTATTCACACACCACAAAGTAACAACATTAGTACCTTGTTTGTAGTTACAGCTTTGAGACATCTACATAACAACGGTGGTTCAGTTTTGGCTTGTTCCAAATCATCTTCAATTCCCAAAGGTTACAAGTATCCCTCTGATAGATTTGCACTTTCAAAATCCTCCATTAAGTTAAATAATTGACTACATGTTATTTTTTGTTTCATCTAGCCAAACTATACTGATCCAAAAGATTTCTGATTTGTGTAAATGCTTTAAGATGTGCAAGCTGTTGCTTCTGTTTCAGCAGAGGAGTTTTGCGTGGGTTGCAGAAACCGAGATGATGTTATGGTGCATATCATTGGGTATTGTGCTCTATTGTGGCTATTGTGACCGTTTATACGACTGTTTTCAGGTAGTCCTGCAACACTTTTTCACTGACTGCTGTTTTATTCTTATTGTTAACCTAACAGCATGTTGTTAATTCTTTTGTGGTGCACCTGTCCAGGGATGATTTATCTTGGTTCCATGAGCTTTATAGTATATGTGGGATGCATATGATAAATGGTCTTGACATAAATAGTCTGTACATATCAGTGCATGCAGTATGTATATACATACATATACACACACACACACACACACACACACACACACACACACACACACATATATATATATATATATATATATATATATATATATATATATATATATATATATATATATATATATATATATATATATATATATATATATATATATACACACACCAATCAGGCATACCATTATGACCACTGACAGGTGAAGTGAAGAACATGGATATGTTACGCAGCAAGTGAACATTTTTTTAGAAGCAGGAAAAAAGCGTAAGGATTTCAGCGAGTTTGACAAGTGCCAAATTGTGATGGCTAGATGACTGGATCAGAGCATCTCCAAAACTGCAGCTGTTGTGGGGTGTTCCCAGTTTGCAGTGGTCAGTATCTATCAAAAGTATCCTTTATGTCCTATAAGTCCATAAAGTCCTGTAAGTATCTTTTAAGTCCTATAATTTACAGGACCTAATGGACCTGCTTCTAACATCTTGGTGCCAGATCCCACAGCACACCTTCAGGGATCTAGTGGAGTCCAAGCGTTGACGGGTCAGGTCTGTTTTGGCAGCAAAAGGGGGACGAGCACAATATTAGGTAGGTGTTCATAATGTCATGGCTGATTGGTGTATATATATATATTTATAGAAATTCTTATTTCCACTCACTGTAATCACAAAATGACATCACATATGTAAGCTAAAAAAATTCAGATATGGATTTAATTTAAGTGCATCTGTAGGAGCCACCATTTCCTTGTCTAGACTGCATACTGTATATACAAATAAACACAAAACCGAGATGAAAATAGAAAGCGAGGGATGATAGGGAATTGGAACAGAGAGAAAGAGAGAGGATTATTTCCCATTTTAAATTAATAAATATGCATTGTGCGGGTGAGATAGGGATTGAGAGAGAGAGAGAGAGAGAGAGAGAGAGAGAGAGAGAGAGAGAGAGAGAGAGAGAGAGAGAGAGAGAGAGAGAGAGAGAGAGAGAGAGAGAGAGAGAGAGAGAGAGAGAGAGAGAGGAGGAGGTGGAGTGAAAACAGTTAGAAGGTAACAATCCAAGCACAACGGCTACAGATCAATGAGAATAAGAAAGACAAAAACTTAAATCAATGTATAAGCAAATGGAGAGAACCATTTAGACATTTAGGAAGCACTGGCAAAAAATATCAACTGTTTAACTCAGTATAATAGTAGGAGACAATAATGATATAAATGCCACAGAGAAAATGCCTTTAAATTAGTCAAGATGCCTGAAGAGAGAGACCAAAATACTTTGTTCTGTTTCACATGCTGGAGACACCAAACAAAAAAGGTAAGAAAAAATAAATTCTTAACTTCTACAGCCAGAGTAAACATATAATAGCTTGCTGTTGTGGTTCTTTACCATTTTTTTTTTTGCAATGTAATTACCAAATATTTGTGATTATATGTGATTATTTTTGCTGCAAACCTAAATTCAGGAATGTATGACACAAATTTGTAGTATTTTACAAATACGTTTGGACTGGGAGGATGATATTTTTTTGTGTTTTAGGGATGAAATGATGGTTGCGGTTGGAATCTTTGGAGCACTTTGTAGCTCTCTGACCATGAAACTGATAATCCTCTGCTGCTTTGTGGTGCTCTGTAAGTTGTTTGTGCTTGCACATAACCACATTTGCTTCATCTAATATTGTAATTGTCAGCTTCTGTTCATTTAAAGAATCCTAGTTTACCATGATTATTATGCACATTGATATATGCAGGAGATAAATTAATTGTTTTGACAAAATCCTTTTGTTTGTCATGATGTCCTCAATGCATCTGATGTGTTACTTTTCATTATGTACATTCTTGTGTCTAACATCTGTTCTCCCTTCCATTCTCACTCAAAGGCTCATCTCAGGCTGCATTTAGTTCCTCAAAGCCATAATTAGGTTTAAACTGGTTTTAAAAAGGTTTAAAATTTAGGTTAAAACTTATGTAAAATATTTTACATCAGTGTCATTCCAAACAAAATATCTTTGATGCATTTTAACATTTAAAATTAACATGTAATCATTCTTTTTTATAAATATATATATATATATATATATATATATATATATATATATATATATATATATATATATATATATATATATATATATATATATATATACTTGTGAAGCATAATCCATGTACTACTAACATTGTTAATGTCAGTACTCATGGGTGCATAGATAGATAGATAGATAGATAGATAGATAGATGGATGGATGGATGGATGGATGGATGGATGGATGGATGGATGGATGGATAGATAGATAGATAGATAGTAAGGCACTGAGAATTCAAATGTGTTAGTGGAAAGATTCACCATTTTGCAGTAATTTTTTTATTTTTTACAACATATAAATGTATTATTATTTTCTATTGTTACATAATGTGTTACATAATATGTAAAACTTTTCTATTCTCTCCACCTCCCTAAAAGCCCACACCCAGCCTCCACCCTCTCTCTCCCTCCCAGTCCAAATCTCTGTCCTTCCCCCATGGCACTCTCTCACCGTGTCTCAGGCTGAGCTGAGCCTCCTCTTTACCAACTCCAGCCCTTTCTCCTTTACACAGTCTCTGCTGCTCATGCCTCCTATGGGAACTAACTCTAAACCTGTCCTCCATGCTACTTTTGGTTCTTACTCTGTGACTCAGGTACATTTCCAATATTCAAATATAATTCATTTCAATCTTTTGGGTTTGAATGAAGTATTTATCCAACACTTAGCATCCCCTGTTGTTCTATTTTTCCAGCTTGTTTCCGAACCTTTAGCTCAGTTTTCTGTACCTCTTGTCGCATATCTGCTTTCCGAAGCAGTTGACCAAAAATGGGATGATGAAGGAGTGGAAGGTTTTACAGTCAGAGTGTTGTTCCACATGAAAGGTGACTCAAGCAAAAGAACATGTGCAACGCTTCATGCTTTCAAACAGACAGAGGAGCAGAAAGCATCCTGCATTGCCCAGGTATCGTTAAAGTTGCAGGGCAAGCTTTACATAAAATTTCTTGCTTACAAAGGTCACTATGAACAAATAACATAAATTAATGATATTAGAAGTTACCTTTATATACATGATGCAGGGATTTCCAATCTTATCCAGAAAGAATTATTTTGGGTGCAAATTTTCATGTTAATTGAGCCAGAGTCACAACTAATTCCACCTGTTTAATCAGTTGTGCTTGACTTTCTATAGACTCAGGTGTGTCTTCTGCGTGGTTGGATTAACAATGAACGTTGTGGTTACATTTTGTTTCATATTGGGACTGTCAGTTTTTATTTTTAATAAACATAAACTTCACTAGCAATTTTTCATTGATTTATATTTAAACAACTGATTTTTTGCAAGTTGTTTAATTCAACCATTGAGATGAAAAGTCTTCTGAAAGCATTTCTAGGTTTATGTCTCTAGCACTGTAGCTAGTCTTTGGTCTCCCCAGCTAAATACTTTACACAAATGCATGATTTATATAAGCCACAATGTCAAAAAGTCAATATATGATGGAGAGTTTTATTCATAAAATAAAAATGTAATTAAAAAAGAAAAGGTGGCTCAACTTTTGTCAAGTAATCAGGTTGGTCCAATACTTTGCTGAGCCTTCATAAGGCCCACAGTCTGCCATTAGATGAGCCCTGCTTTAAAGCATTGTAGGATTCCAGTGTTGTAGAGAGCCAGCATTTACAGTGCATTTATATAACTGGTTATGCAACCAATAAACAAGTTTTACAACCCTTCTGCTTGTAACACTGATGTCCTCAGATTGTTTGATGTATTGATTTGTTTTTTTTTGTTTTTTTTTATTAGTATTTGTTTTCTTTTCCAATATCTGTCTCTTGCACCATGTTCATCGGAAGCCTCCTCTAGGGCTATGTGTGGTCACCATGACTTTACCCAAAGACTGGTTTAAGCCTGAGCAGACTGCTCAATTATACCAAAGCCAAAGATTCAGACAACGCCATCCATACAGACACTGGTCCCGTAACCGCAGCCCATGGAGAAAGAACTTCCCAGCATCTCTCAGGGCCAAACCTGGTTTTCTTAGTGATATGATCCAGCTCTACTACTCTTCCATTGGCAGTGTCACCAACCATAAGATATCACCTCCAAGATGTGTGGCGGACAAGCAGTCACAGAGAAATCTATACTACATTGGATCTGTGGATCTTCCAGATAAAGAAACCAAAAGTAACAAACAAATGCAAGGTTTTTCCTGCTCCAGTGAGCTTGAACAGGATGAGCTATGGCTGAATTCAGATGTATTGATTTACTATAACAAGGGGCCCGTGCGAGCTGGACAACCAGTTGGAGTCTCATTAAACATAAGGACGAATTTTAGTGGAGATTTCTTCAATGTGAAGTATGATTTAATTTTTTTTTAGAATCAAACATATTAGATTGATTACAACTGGATCTTTACAGTTAATGCTGCAATTATTTTCCCTCAGGCTTAAAGTAAAGAAAGGGTTACTGTCACTACAAGCCCATCCTAACAAAAACTCTCAGCTTTGGGCTGTTAAAGTGGAGAAGACATCAGGCACCAAACATGAAACAATTTCAATAATCTCGCAGAGAACTGGTACTGTTTTAGAGAGAAGTGGGTAAGTTTCAAAGCTTCTTATAACATGATGGTGTGAATCTGTAATCTGTGTTTTCAGTATATTATGTTGCTCTTGGACCGCATTATTTCTCAATTTAGTTCTGTGCAGTATTTCTGTGTTTACTGAGTTAAAAGTTACATTTTAACAGTTTAACATGATATTATTTAGACAAAAAAAAATTATTTATTAAATCTCAAACTATTCCATAGATTTATTCACGTCTCTTCCCATCATCTTGCACAGCACCTTGGCTCTGCAACTGGTGGCCTGTTTCTTATTTGAGGGCTTACACAGGATCTTTGGTGTTGCAATGACAATTCCAGTAAACTGGTGGGTGGAGGACAGCATGCACGATAAGCCAGTTTCTCCACATGCTGCAGTAACAACTTTCTTCTCCTTTTCGGACAGAGAGATAGTGGGCATCGCTCCCATCACAGTGGTAAATCATCAACGAAGCATAAATTACAGCTAGTTACACACATTAAACATCCTCAAAGTAGGGAAGGTTTATTCCATTTTCTCCTAAAAAAAACTTTTCTTTTGTCTTATATAAGGCTGGGGAGCTAAGGACTGTCAACCTTGATGGTTAAGGGCATATAAAGTACATTGGGACATAGATGTGATTTTGGGCTTAATATATAAAGTTAACCTGAATTGATATTTGTTTCTGAAATGCATTAACCATTGTACTCTTTATTTTTTGTACATTAATAGAGCAACACAATAATGAACACAGCCATTTTGTCTAGCCAACCAGTTTCTCTCCCAGTCTTGGTACTGGCGGTTGGGCAGGATGGCACAGTATCGGATATTACTGCAGCAGTAAACTGTCAATCAACCAATGAAGACATTGTTAAGGTAAAGTGTACCTTTGAAGAGCACATACATTCATTCATTCATTGTCTACCGCTTATCTGATCTAGAACACATACAGATACAAATAATTATCTGTAAGGCTACATGAGCTCTAGGGTGTATTTATACTTGCTATATGGTTTAAATATGCTGATATCTTGAAGGTGCTCATTTTTTGCAGGTATCAAGTGATTGCTCTGCTGCTTATGTTGATGGAAGTGAATCTGGCGTGGGCAGTACCTGTGTAGGGGTGGAGTTTTCTCTAGGCATACTCAGAGGGTCTTTATGCCTGGCTGTTTGGACTCCAGTAGTTCCTCTCCGTATCTCTCTCTCTGATACTGTCCTGAGTCCCATTGAGGGCTGGAGCTACTACACAGCCAGCAGGCATGCATCAATCCTTGGAATACAATTACAATAAATATTTAATTTTAGAATTAATGAATGACAGTTTTTAAACATTCACCAGTAAATATAAATCAGCAAAGTTTGTTGTTGTTGCGGTTGGATTATTAGTATTAATGACAGATTATTTATGGCTTTAATTTCAATCTGGGGTATAAGTTTTTGTGGCATGATGACACAGTCCCTGGTTCAATCTGAGCTGGTTCAACATTTCACATGTGCTGCCTGTCTGTGTATGAATTTCATCTGAGATCTCAGGTTTACTCCCATTTAACAAAAACGTGCCCATATGTGCATTGTGTTGAAGCCAGTGCTCTCTGGATCCACATCGACCCTGATAGGATAAAACAGTTACTGAATATGAATGAATGAATTAATGAAAGGATGAATGGATGAATGAATGGATGGATGGATGGATGGATGGATGGATGAAATAGATGTACAGTGCTTTATGTGCCACTTAGTTCCACAGAATCCACTGAATCCAAACACCATTGTGGAACTAATGGGAAGGGATTTATTTAGAAAGTAAAATTTATTGTTATACATTGCGAAATTATATTCCTCTGTCGTTTTCCCTTCTCTTTTTTCTTTCAGATGCACTCCAGTTTATCAAAGGGCCACCATACAGATTCTTGCACAATTCAGTGCCCAGTCAGCCCAGGGACAACTTACCTACATGCTTGGTTCACCTGACTGGTTTGTAGATGTAACAGATCTGGTTCGTGATTGCCTGAGGATAGAGAACTCTCGTGTTGCAGCTCTCCATGAGCAAAATTATGTAATTGGATTAGAGGCTGGAGTTACTTCACTAAATGTTAGTATCTTAAAATACAAGTCTAAGAATTTATTATGAAACATACAAACATTCTTATGACATCATTATGCCATTATGTGTGAACTCATTATGTTAATTTACTGTTAAATCCATTTTTACAGCATTAAACGGAACTTTCTCCTTCTTTCTCAGCTGATATCTAGTCAGTGGGATGGTGTGCTTGGCAGTGCTGATATTATTGTGACCTCTGAACCTGTGGCCCCTGGTGACCTTACTGTGCATTTAGTTGGTGGTCTTGGTCTGTCTTTCAGTCCAAGCTCTTCAAATCCTTCTGTCATCACAGCAACTGTGACTTCTCATAACACACTCTATAACGATGGGCAAGTAAGTACTGATAGTTTGGGTTGTTTCCCTTGTACTCGCAATTAAAAACAGTTTAAAATATCTAGTAGCAGTAAGTGAAGGTTAAAAGACTGAGCTTATGTTAATCTTGAAGACTAAGGTCTTCTTCAAAAAAACATTGAATGTTATATGAAATCTCTTCACCATGCAGCACTTGACAGATTCTCTATAACAACATTTTCTCTCTCTCTCTCTCTTTACTATTTTCTTGTGTTCTCATCAAGTGATTTTTTTTTGTTTCTTTTTCCACATTACCTTTGTCTCTCAGGAAGCTTCTTTTAGTGTTTGGCTACAGTTTGGTGATGACACTGCCACTCTGCTCTCTGCGTTTAGTGAGATACCTTTCTCTCTACATTTATCCTCACTGGCTGAGTCTGTGGTTGCCATAACACCTGCCCCATCACAGCGTGTCCTTGCACAAGGAGATGGCGGAGGGCCTCTTGTGAAAGCAGAGCTTCTGGTGTTTGCTTGTGAGCTTGTGTCTACCTACAATGAGATGGATGAGATCAAAGAGAGAGGTAGGACTCGGAAACTGGCCAAAGGATCAGGCTGGATAAGGGTGAACCTAGATGCAGACCTCTGGCCTCTAGAAAGTGAAGATTCTGACTTTAAGATAAACGATGTATCAGATACATTTGCAGAGTTAGACACAAATGTGTATCGTAACTCCAAACAGGAACAAGCAACCCTTAAGTACACTAACTATGATGACAATACAAGCAATGACATGATTTCCTGGGATGATTTTGGGAAGGCAGTGTTGAAACCGACCCATGAGGAAGATGCAATGGATTTTTCTCCTGATGTAGAGAAAGGAAGAGGGAACTTTGCAAATCGAGAGTTGTTATTTGGAGTTGGAGCTGTCCTCTGTTTGCTATGTCTCTCTTCCCTTCTGTTCTTAGTCAACTTCATGCCATGTGTGATGAGGGAACTTGGAAAGAGACAAAGAAAAGGAATTAGGAAACAGATCGAGGTGAAAATCTTCACTCAGGAAGAGGAGAATGATGATAAGAAATCAGGGGAAGATGGGACATGGTAAGAAAAGATGATGACAGTGGAGCAAAAATGCTTTTAAAAATAACCATCTTTCTGAGAATCACTTGTCCCTGTCTGTCTAAGATGAGATAAACATTTTCAGTTGTGATTTAGAATAATGTATAATATTGTCTTGTCAGCAGTTTAACATAAATGCCAGAACAGCAGTCTTCTCTGATGTTTTCACACCAAACACCAAAATCATTTTACTCTTGTAAATGTTTGTAGGTTTCTTTTGCAGGTGACTTTACTGTTTGTAGGTTTCTTTAAATGTGTATTTGACATTTTCATGTATAATAATCCAGAACCTATTATTTGGGGGGGAGGAGGGGGGGTGTCTGGTCTTTCCCCTGTTTTAATCATTTTATTTTCTTGTAGACGCTAATAAAGGAGAAGTTTGTTAATAAAGCCCTGACCTTTAAGTGCATTTTGGTTAAGTGAAGTGCCTACTATATATAGGACTAAAAATTGGTATAGATACATACACATTTATCGGTTTTATTCTTTATTGTTATGTTTATGTTTTTGCAACAATGGGGCGAAATAAAAAAAAAAGGTTTTTGTCGCCCCCTGGTGGGGGGCTCTGGTGTGTATTTAAATGCCTTCTCACACCGTTAGAACTGGTTTCATGTGAAACAGCCACTGTTGCTTTTCGTTAAAATTAATAACAAAAAAGTTTCATAATTGCAAAGTTTAATAATTACAAAGTTATTTGTGCAGTTATTTGTGCAGACAGCAGTGCCCTCTACATACACCTCCCTGGTGGTCTAGTGGTTAGGATTCGGCGCTCTCACCGCCGCGGCCCGGGTTCGATTCCCGGTCAGGGAACAAGTCTTTTTTTTAAGCTTTCTGTGAAATCTACACGTTTTAACACGTTGCATGGTAAAGATTTTATGGTGGACAACGCTCCACTTTTCATTTTCTTTGACTACTGAAAAGCTACTTTCATTACATTACTTAGTTGATACATTTAATTGTATTGTCGCATAGACACCAGCAGACGGTAGCAGAGTGGCGCAGCGGAAGCGTGCTGGGCCCATAACCCAGAGGTCGATGGATCGAAACCATCCTCTGCTAACGAGCTTATTTTCTACAAATTCTTTAGGATTTCGTACATCTATTAGTGGTGCTGATGAGAGGTACCGTAAATATAAATTGCGGACCGTACCCGTCATTTCTCATGGTTTCGTCATTCCTCATGGTTTCCCTGCTTTATACTCTTGCTTTGACGGAGATTCAGAAAAATATTTCCACCGCCCAACGTGGGGCTCGGACCCACGACCCTGATATTAAGAGCCTCATGCTCTACCGTCTTAAGGACAAAAGACTGTAGCTTTTTTGTTAATATGACAAGCTTTTTGTTGTTTTATTTTTTTGTTTGTTTGTTTTAAATGAGAAGTTGGCCAAGTTTATAAGTCCCATATAAGTCCCACAGGGGTAAGTGAGCCGGCCAATCAGAGTTTACTGGTCGGCTATTGTATTTATTGTGTATTTGCCCTGTACTGTTTTGTTTTGTCTTGTCTGTTTGCACTGTCTTTTTGTCTTGGTCTTTGTCTAGGTTGCACACGTTGCACTTTATATAGCTAAGACAACTTACTTTCTGTCCTTAACTCTGTTTTGTTTTGTAGCTATATGTTATGTTGTTTTATTTAGCACCAGGGTCTTGGATTAACGTTGACTCGTTTCACCATGTACTGCATCAGTTATATATGGTTGAAATAACAATAAAAGCTTCTTGACTTGATTTGAATGTATTCTTTATTTAATAATTATTAATACGTTTTGGGATGTTATTGCATATTTAGGTTTGTGCTTTAATATATATTTATTCAATAATATAACTATTGATATTATGTAATATTTAATAATATAACTATTTTTTGTTTATAGATTTCTATATTTTGTTGCTATTTTATAATTATCACTTATGTACATTGTTATGGTGTGTCATTTGCTGTATTATTCTTATCTTTTTTCTTTTTTTAATAGACAATATGAGAAGCCATATTTTGCATATAATTAAATACTCTAAATTACCTACCTACACAGGAGTTAAAACTTTCCTTGCTTTAGTGCTCTAGTGGTTAGGATTCGGCGCTCTCACAGCTTTTCTGTCAACATTTCATTCGCTCCCACTTTTATGAATCATTTTCTTTGAATATTTTATTTATTCACTATTTACAGTACTGGATGTTTTCCCTCACTTGCTATACACATACGCACATACACCAGAAGGCGGTAGCAGAGTGGCGCAGCGGGAGCGTGCTGGGCCCATAACCCAGAGGTCGATGGATCGAAACCATCCTCTGCTAACAATATTATTTTCTGCAAACTCTTTTAATTTTAGGATTACCTACATCTGTTAATGGTGCTGATGAGAGGTACCGTAAATATAAATTGCGGACCGTACCCGTCATTTCACAAGTTTTGCTTAAGACGCTGAAGATTCACTAAAAACATTTCTATCGCCCAACGTGGGGCTCGAACCCACGACCCTGAGATTAAGAGTCTCATGCTCTACCGACTGAGCTAGCCGGGCTATGCTAGAATACCGCTTTACTTCGCTCCAAACACATATAACTGATTTCTTATTAATTACAAGGGAGAAAAAAAGCATATATGATGCAGAATGCACACTTCTTAACAGTTTGGGGGCCATAGTAAACAAAGTTGAAAAGTGGACACGATAACTGAAAACTACACAACAGTTTCCACAACGCTTTAGAAACATTGTTTATGAATTTAGAATTTGTCCATGACAGGGCAGACACAACATGTGGTTGAGTCACAAGATGTTAGCTCGCTCATTCTGAGTAGTCTGTAGTTTTATAAATATGGTGAATATTCAAAGAATATCTTAAAATCTATAGTTATGAGCTCCCACAGTATTAAGATAATCCTCCAACATGACAATGCCCCTGTGGAGAAAACAAGCCCTATAAACAAATAGTGCCAAGGTTAGAGTGGAAGAACTCAAGTAGCCCCTGCACAGAGCCCTGACCTCAACCCCACTGAACACCACCAGAATTAACTGGAATTCTGACAGTAGTAACAGTGACGTTAATGCTCTTGGGACTAGAAAAGTGGAGGCTATTATAACAGCAAAATAAGGACTTCCTCTAGAATGGGATCACATATGGGTGTGTGGATCAGCTGTCCACAAAGTATTGACCATATGTTAATAAAAAATTCATTCATTGTCTACCGCTTATCCGATCTATACTCGGGTCACGGGGAGCCTGTGCCTATCTCAGGCGTCATTGGGCATCAAGGCAGGATACACCCTGCAAACATGCAAACTCCACACACACACGGCGGAGGACTGAACCTCCAACCCTGGAGGTGTGAGGCAAACGTGCTAACCACCAAGCCACTGTGCCCCCCGCTAATAAAAAATTAATAATTAAAATTAATAAATCAGAGAGAAAGCATGATCATATTAAAAATTATAAACTTTTCGTTGTTAAATAACGTTTTTTAATTTTATATTACATGGAGTTTCCTCCATATAAGTCCCTGTAAGCTACTGAAAAGTAAGCTATAGAAATAATAATGTATTAGAAAGAGCGCATTAACATACACCTGTGATTTGAAAATGGCTTTCTAACCAAATGAAGTATAAAACTGTTATAGAAAAGTATTCAGCATCTTCTCACCAATAGAATTTTCGGACCGATAGAATGTGCAAGTACATTCTATCGTTTAATTTTGGTAATTCAATTACCATTTACACTGTGAAGTGCTTATGCAAGTGTACACAAGGTTGACTTCTGTTTTACAAATGATTCCAACATTTAATGTGATCTTTTTCATTTCATTATTTTACAATGAGTCAGCATACACTGGAGGTCACAGTAATTGCTATCATTTTCTGAATCTATCAGATAAACACGTCATGGTGTTGAATCATAATTGGATACTTTTTCATCTGGTTCAAACATATTGCTTTGTTTTTGTCTGCAGAAAAATTCAAGAGGTAGAATGGTGTTTGCAATTTCTAAAATCTTAAAACAGACCAAGTTTCCAGGTAACAATTTAAGGCACCAAACCAATATAGAGGAAAGCACCATATGTCTTACAACTTCAAACTCTGTTCATCTTTGCTCATCCACACTCGGGGTGGGCGATAGGGCAAAAATATCATATCATGATATTTAAACAAACCTTCATGATACACAGTGTAATTTTTCCAAGGTTCTGCTAACACACAAGGCCAACACAAGCTACTATATGTTCAGAAATATTTGTCTGTGTATTTAATGAAGGAAGAGGGGAAAAGAGGGGAAAATGAAACAACTGGAAGAAAATGTCGTATCAGTTACATTTCGGAGTAAAAAAAGAAGTGATAAAAGCACTGACACCTAATGTTATAGACGAAAGGTGTATCATGACATTATTATATCAAGATATCAATATAATTTTGTCATATTGCCCAGCCCTACTCCACACTGCAATCGTCTACACTGCATGTCTTTAAACACTTTCAGTTATTGTCTAATAATTACTGCATCTATCTGATTTCACTTATACAACACACACAGATTTTGTGTGTTATATTTGCACTTTTTCAGTGTGAATGATCAGATCAGAGTTTTTTCCTTACACTCCCCCACAAGAAGCTGACTGTTGATGTGTCCTGAGATTGCAGATCCAGGCAAAACGCTTCCCACAACGATTACACACAAACGGTTTCTCTCCAGTATGAACTCTCTGATGCTTTTTCAGGTTTCCTGCTTCTGTAAAGAGCTTCCCACAGGTCTCACACTTGAAAGGTTTCTCTCCAGTGTGAATGCGTTGATGAGCCTCTAAGTTAGACTGCCCAGTAAAAGCCTTTCCACAGTACCTGCAGATATAACTTTTCCTCTTGCCCTTTTCTAAACGCCTTGGAAGCTGTAGCCCAGCGAGAGAAACCCCAGGATGTGATAAGTTTGGAATAGCCTGAGTGAGCTTTGCTCGGTGGGCTGCATCTATTCGAGTCCTGTTGAAGTGACTGAACTGCTGAGTATGGGCTTGACCTGAAGCAGTGACTGTGCTCCACTCTGCCTCCACTCTATGAAGCCCTCTGGCATCCTGAAGCCTATTCGACACAGCCCCTTTGTGCCTCCCCCTAACAGACACCGGTCCTGGCTGTACCAGAACACAGTCTTGGTCTTGCTCTACTTCCACGATATAAGAACAAGATGGCTGACTTTCAGATGGGCTATTTGCAGCCCATCGTGGAAAAGAATTCTCCAGCTCCTTTGCCCTCTCATACAGCGTACTATTCGTCCCTGGCACATCGACAGACACTACCATTTTTCTCTGAGCATTCTGGTTTGTAAGTGGGATGTTGCTACTCTCATCTGTCCCTTGGAGATGAGACTGGGAAGAGGGGATATCCCACACTTTGACTTCTCTCTGAGGAAGAACTGGCTCACGTGAACACAGACCCCCAGCAGTTTGGGAGTCTACCACATCTGGAAAACAGGAGAAATGCATCAGTAATGTTGTTTATCATAAACATTTTTGTTGCATCTCCTTTGTACTCCAGTGATACAAGAAACAAGAAATAAATTATTGTATGTAAAACGCCAATAAAATGTATTTATTGGCTCTTTTTTAGGTCACTAAATGACTTGATGCACAAATGTCTTACTCACTCTGTATAGTGATTTGCATGTCTGTTGACTGAATGGAAGTTCCCTGGTGTTCTACTTGAAGTCTATTTTCACCCTTCACAAGGGATGACTCCAACTCGTGAGACTGAAAACAAAAAATAATGTAAATATTATATATATATATATATATTTATTTATTTATTTATTTATTTATTTATTTTTTTTTTTTTTTTTTGAACAACGACAACAGCAGCAAAAAAAAACCTGCATACAATATTTTCTACTGAGTAAAAACAGACTTAGCATTATGTAGATTCTGTGGGAACGAGTCAAGACCGATAGAGCAAGACCAACAGTACCAACAGTATTACCCAAACTGACCTCTGGTACACTGAGGGCTAATTTGATCTGTGCAGGTGAGGAAGAGACTCCGTTTCCACAAATGTCCGTGCTGGACTCCACAAATCCTGAAGAACAAACAAAACCTAAATTAAGTTAAAGCAGAATATAAATGTAAACATGTTTTTTTTTTTAAATGTTTATTTAATTTACAGTAACATGACAGTGAGTGTATTAGGTTTGCACAAAAATTGTATGTATACATATTAACAGTGAAAAACCCCAACATGAAAAGGAGATTATAATATAATCATTCCATAATTACCCAATATATATCTAATCTAATAGATAGATAGATAGATAGATAGATAGATAGATAGATAGTACTGTGCAAAAGTTTTAGGCAGGTGTGAAGAAATGCTGTAAAGTAAGAATGCTTTCAAATATTTTTTTTAATTGTTAATTTTTTACCAATTTACAAAATGCAAAGTGAGTGAACAGTCAGGGATTTTGTAGGATCAGAGTCAGGTGTATGATTAACCAGTTATAGCAAGCAGGTGCTAATGATCATGAATTTTAAATGTAGGTTGAAACAGTGATTAACTGAAACAGAAACAGCTGTGTAGGGGCCTAAAACTGGGTGAGGATTGTAAGGTGAGGTTGTCGAAGGCAGTTTCATGTCACAGGCCATACACCATGGCAAGACCTAGCACTGCAACAAGACACAAGGTAGTTATACTGCATCAGCAGAGTCTCTCCCAGGCAAAGATTTCAAAGCAGACTGGGGTTTCAAGATCTGCTGTTCAAGCTACCTTGAAGAAGCACAAAGAAAGAGGCAATGTTGAGGACCATAGACACAGTGATCAGCCAAGAAAACTTAATGCAGCAGATGAAAGACACATCAAGTTTACTTTCCATTGGAAGATGTTCCAGCAGTGCCATCAACAAAGACCTAGCAGAAACCAGTGGGACCCAGGTACACGCATCTACTGTCTAGAGAAGGCCAGAAGTGGTTTTCATGGAGGAATTGCGGCCAAAAAACCATACATCCGACATGGAAACCTGGCTAAGCGACTCAACTATGCATGAAAACATAGCAACTGTAGTGCAGAAAAATGTCACCAGGTGCTCTGGTCTGATGAGCCAAAATTTTAAATATTTGGCTGTAGCAGGAGGATGTTTGCCAAAAGGCTGGACAGCGCTAAAATAATGTGTGTGTGCAGGCAACAGTAATGCGTGGTAAAGGCACAACCTACCTGCTGAGTTCCTTCAAAAACTGTGTGCAAGTGTACCTAGAAGAAGGTATGAAATTTTGCATGCAAAAGCTGGCCACACCAAATACTGATTTAATTTCTAGATTGGATTAAAAATCTGTTCATTTACTTTCCATTTTGTTAATTGATATAAAAATAAACTATTAACACTTCTATTTTTGAAAGCATATAGCATATTCTTTATAGCCTGAAACTTTTGCATAGTACTGTATATAGATCAACAAATACTCTCACTGAAGCGTCACAGTTCTTTTTAACATTTTAACAGTAATTTAAATATTAAAATGTAAGTGATATTTTGGTAATTAGAAGGTTGCTTAAGAATATACAGAACAATAATCACTGGACAATAGATAACACAGATAAAGTAAACTGTCTAGTATAGAAATAGAAACCGTAATAAGCCATTTAGGAGCTGAAAGAGTTGACTCTGAGCCAAATGATCTGAATCACTAAAGATCCCTCCAAAACTACTGGAACACCAGTTCATTTGTTTCTGCTATAACACTAAAGTGATTTGGAATGGAGATCAAAAGATACACATGAGAAGAGAGTTTAGGATTTCAGCTATTTGTTTCCTGGTATGTACATGTAAACGTGTTAAACATAAAACTCAAAACCATTACCTTCAAACCCAATTTCTAGGTAAATAAAAGCATCAGACCAGATAAGTCTTAAGTAAATTAAAGCATTTTCATATTCCTTGCTTTCAATCACTGCATCAAGCCTGCAACATTGAAATCACCAAATTTCTGGTTTCTTCTTTTATGACACTTTTCCACAGCAAAAACAAGGCTAGAAGAATTATAAATGAAAATATAACAACATTAAAGCATCCTAAAACATATCCACAATACCTTATGTACCAGCCCAAACAATCCAGTCTGCTTGGATATCAGCACATCACAGAGGGAAGTTAGGCTGATCTATAACATAGGTTTTTACTTGCATTTATTATTTAAAATGGTGTGCTGCAGTGTTTCATACTTTGCCCAATAAGAAGCAAACAAACCTTGAATAAACCAAACCTTGAGAGACAGAGTATGATATGTGGCCCAGTTACTGTATTTCATCACTTCTCCTCGTGCGCCTTGACTCACCGTCTTGCAGGGTCATGCCACCATGTGTCTGTCTTTCTTGCTCCTCCATCTCAGAATGCTCTTCCTTAATGAACAGCACGTCTGGCTCTTCATCATCTGTCTTTTGGTGCTGTAGTGCAGACACACACACCACACAAAGACTGAGCATTACCACAGAGGCCTGATGTTACATACACAAAACACAAACAATGCAGAAGCCTATGAATTAGATTAGATGGTGGTGTGTGTTACATATCTGCTTTTGTAACGCATTTGGAAAACAATTCAAGACAGGATCGGCCTCCACAGATGCATTGTAATAGAGCATAGTTTTGCAGTATGTTCCAAATTGAATTACAGTGTAGAAAAAGACTTACGTTTCTAGCTAACATTTAGTTCACACATTTGATAATTAGCCCAAAGGGTTTAAAGAGAGTGTTAATATACTATTTGGAAACAATGGAAAAGAAAAATACATAACTTTACCATATGCAAGAATAATTCACCATTGTGTATTTTATAGCACACTTCTAGTATTTACATCTGATTCCTGTTAGAGTTAGCATTCTACTGGATGCATTGAAATGTGCAGATGTTTAATGGTTTTGTTGTTTGGACAGCCATATAATTTAACGTACAATCAATTATTTTAGCTTAACACAAATCTTTCTATTCACACTTTGCTCCTAGTTAATGTTTTTACAAAATGCGTATGGCTATAGACACATACCCAGGACATCCAAATTGAAACACACAATAATACCCATGTTCAAATGTTTCTACAAAGGGGAATTTTATTGAATATTGACCACTGAATAAAGCCAGTGTTTGCTGATCATTTTTGCTAGTAGCAAAATAGTTGTGATTAAATGTTACAAGTATTTTTTGGTTGACTAAGAGCTAAATGACAATGCAGAATTGATCAATTATAATTAAGGTAAGACAAATGCCAGTGTAGATCCCTTCTTAATTCTTCCCCTATTGGATAGTCTTGAGTTTCAGCTGAAGCTATTTGGATAATACTTCTTACCTTGTCATACAGGTAACAAAGAATAGAAAGAATATTTATATGTAACTTAAAAGTTTTTCTCTCAAAGGAGCAAACAAATGCACTGATTAATCAAAGTTTATTTTGGAGTCATACAATTCCAAATAGCTGCCACTAAACCATGTCTATCTGGGCATGAAAGTAACTATAGATCCACATTTTGATTACTTAGTTCAGCTGAGTTTTAAAAAATAGAGAAATAAGAAAAAGAAAAGTGAACCCCACTTAAATCAAGCAGTACAGACTGTTAAATACTTGGTTGGACCAAATTCAGATCTGATGCTTCTTATCAGTATTCCAGATGTCTGTAACAATATACTATACACAACCCACAGTTGCATGCAGCTTGATCCATCTACATGTCCATAAGTCACTTTGGTCAGTTGTTGATTGGCCCAATGGACAATAGTTCCTCTGTCGTGAGCATATCAGGATGGTATTTTTGCTGATGGGTTTTGAGGTTTCGTATCCAGGCAAATGCCTTCCCGCACTGGGTGCAGCTGTAGGGCCGTTCCCCTGTATGAACTTTCTGGTGCTTCTTTAGGTTTCCAGCTTCGGCAAAGAGTTTCCCGCATGTGTTACATCGGAACGGCTTCTCACCCGTGTGGATACGTTGGTGGATCTCCACCTTCTTGGGGCGGTTGAAAGCTTTTCCGCAATATTTGCAAGTAAAGAGTTTCTCGTTGTGAGCTCGCTCAGGCCTTGCCTGTGCAATTCTTGGCTGGTATAGACTAATGCCTTTGGTATGCTGCCAACTGTCCATGTCTGGTATAGCTGAAGATGTTGATGCCATCACTGGAAAGTCACTGGTCAACCGTGATAGACTGGATGAAGGCATGCAAAAATTATTATGGTGCTCTATTCTTGAGGTGGGGTACTTATGCAAAGTCTGGTGTATTGTTGATTTCTTACTGCCGTCCCAAACAGTGATGTCATCCCCTTCCTCTGCAGACTCAACCTCTATGATCTCTGGTTTCTGTGGCAGATGTACAGGTTGACTCTCAGTTTTACTGTCACTCATCAAGTAAGAACAAGACGGATGCTGTGGGTCCGCATCGTCACCCCCTTGCATAAATAGCTCCCCCAAAGGAGCGCAATCCCCACTTACATCAAATTCTGCCTGTCCCTGTCCTCCCAAGGGCTCCTGGGATAACCCCTCAGCGTTCTCAAACTGTGGCTCAGATTTAAGCACTTTGTCAGATCCACTGACCTCCAAAGCCTCGTGCCGTGTCCTGGAGTTCTGACCATCCACTTTATCCACTTGAGCAGCACCATAATCTGCCTCCACACCCTCACACACAGGTTCTGCCACTCCTGAGAAAGTGGGAGATGGATACAATAGGTTATAAACATACATGCTTCTAGGTAACAGTATTTAATATCTATAATGGAATGCTTTATTTATATTTTCTATATGGCTTTATTTCTTTTAAACACTGTTGATTTTCTTTCTTTTTTTTTAATCATAAAAAGATCTATATCTCATTTTTAAAATACATAATGATAAATAATATTTATAAAAACAATAAAATCTTTAATCTGTCTACTTACCATCTTCTCGAATGAATAGTTGCTGCTGTGTGTGGCCCTCATCAGATGTCTCTGCCTTGACAAGTACAGAGTTTGGTCCGGCCTGGCTGGGGTCTTCATGCTTTTGAGATAAAAACAGCAGAAGCTGAACTACAATCTTTCATTTTCAAAATATGGACGCAAGACATGTCTCTCTAATCAGCTGATGACATGAATCATATGTTTTGGTGTATATTTAAAATCCAGTACATTTTAGTTATTTCTTTCTTAAAGCAAACCTGATTTAACTACTCAGTTTAAGTTAGTAGTTATGTTTAAGGATGAAAAGCACTCATGTATTTTGAACCCCTTTTGGCTCGTTTATTAAACGGATACAGTACATGTCAATGTCACACAGTATGAATGGCTAATCTGAAAAAAAAGAAGCAAAAAGAAACCAGAGCTTGTATCTGTTTTGCATATGGATGCTGAAATTAATTACTCAATGGTTAGCTTTTATATTGGTGGAAACATAGTTCTGTTCATAGAAATCCTGCTTTATTGCATATGTGTAGTGTTACCACGGAATCTATATTTCTAAATGTACTTTATGCTTCTATGAATACATGTAAGAGGTAACAATACATTTAAAGGGTACCAACTGAGGTACACAGAAACTATCATTTCATACAATGCAGTAGAACTGTATATACACAACAGGGCTTCATACACAGTTTTGTGATGCTTTCTTGCTTTGCCAGTATTAGAAGTATTAAGCTGAATAATGAACTAATTAGTTACATCAGGTGTTCGTGCAGGTTGTTCAACTGAATAATGAACAGATTGATCAAATCAGGTGTTTCTGCAGGTCGTGTACCCTTTGCTTACCCCATTCTCATCATGTTTGATGACTGGATGCCCAATAGAAACATCTGCAGCGGAAGGTTCCCCATCTCTCCAAACATCCTCATTTAACTGCCTCCCGTAGAGCTCATCTTGATTTGGAAAAATATCTTGGAACAGAAAAGCAAAACACAACAGGACATAATGAATATGCAGCATCTATTGTGGCAATTACACGGAAGAACACAACTGTGTAAGAATATTGCAAATTCTTATACCACAACACAGCTAAATGCTTAATTCTGTCTGACCAGAAGCTGCTGATTACATTAATATAAGTAGGAGTAATGGCAGCTGCAAGGCAAATTTTCATTAATGTATGATGATTTCTGTAACAACAACTCAGTAATGGAGATTTATATAGCGAAAAATATACATCAGACAAGCCTAATATTATGTGTGATTTAACAAAGAAAACGTACAATTGTTAATATAGTACTGCTTAGTGTAAGTAGACATATATACAAGTCACCACTTTGTAAATGTCAATTTCCCAAATAGTGGAAAGTGTCTGGTTTTTAACGCAGAGAGATTGTTTATCGTGGAAACTGTAACTACAAACAAATAAATAGTTAAGACTCTGGGTTGGTGAACAGAAGGTGAGGGGTTCAAACCCCAGGGCTGCCAAGCTGACCCTGCTGGACCCTTGAGCAAGGCCCATATACCTCCAGAGGAAGCGTGTCATGGCTGACCCTGAGACTCCACGTTCCTAACAAGCTGGGATATGTGAAGATGTGCTGTAATGTATATGCAACAAATAAAGGTTTCTTCTTCTAAAATACAATAGTGGTGATTCTGCTGCGGGAAAAGAGCAATAAAACACTTCGGGGCGATTATTTATGGAAAATAACTAACTTCAGGGTGAATGATTGCTTTTCCCTAGAACAGTACGCCCCGGTCTGTTTTATTCAGTACAGATATCGCGGTACATACCAGCAACAGGAGCTCTGTATTTGTCTGATAGATTTGCGCTCACTTGGACTCTACTGGAGCGATTTCCTGAGCTTTCGCGGATTCTCCTTTCGGCGTAACCTCGGGCCATTCGCAGCTCCATCAGATGAAGTTTCCTTTTCAGTGCCTTGTTTTCGCGCTGGCATTGGGACATCTGCAGATTAATCACCGCGTAATCATCGTCCACCAGTTTACAGATTTCTGCCACGGCTGCGTTCGCCAGTACCTCCATGATGGAGGCTAGCTGAGTCTGAAAGGCCAGACGATTCGACATAATGAAAGACACCGGAAACGACAGACAGCCGTCGTTTCTTTCACTGTGCGCAAAAACGGGCCGTTACGCTTGGATCCCTTTTAGTATAAAAAAAAAAATAAAGACCGAACTAGGATTTGATGATAAAATGTAACCGTATTGTTGCAACACCCGTCGTCTTGTTGCCGTTCGCCGGTGACGTCACGAGCACTTCCGGCGGCCCTGTAGTAGTGACGTCGAGGACCCTCGTGATGTCTGTCATGCTGGAGAAAGGAATAAAACACTGAAAGCGCAAATCAATATTATGCACTCATATTAATCTCATTGACTCATTACGTAGGCTACATTATAGCTGATTAAATACATAACTAACAAGCATTATATTCATTCGTTCCTTTTCAGTAAGCTCTTCATCCTGGTTAGGGTCGAGGTGGATCCAGAGTCTGGCCCACACTGGGCGGCGCAAAGAACACTGTTTCTGAGAGTGAAGAATTAAAAAGTCAGAAATATGTCGATTTTCGTTTGCTTTTGACTGCCAAGAGGACGTGTGAAGTGAGCAAGCACCATATATACATACATACATACATACATACATACATATACACACACACACACACACACATCAAGCTTAATTATCACATGATTCTTTTAGTTCCACATGTGACCCTCTTATTGTTCACATGATGTCACATGTATTAATTGACACATGCAGTTTCAGGACATAACACCAGGAAGAGTTGGAAATGATTTTTCTTTTCTTTTAAATGTCGCCACCTAGCGAACACATTATAAACTACAAGTTGCACACTCTGTTGCAAGGTCCATTGGGTTAAATGTTGGGCTTTACATTGACAGAATGAACGATTAACTTAACATTAAAGGTCCAGACTTTCACAAGTTGGAAAGATCATGTTTAAAATAACTTTGTACTCCAATACATCTGATTAAATGCACATCATCATCTAGTGCCTGCTAATATTATGAATAGCAGCTACGCTAATTCCTTTCCATTTGTTTCCCTTCTTCTACCCATCCCCGAGACACACAGAGATTGTGCCAGCTCCGGTGGCATCCAGAGATGGACCAGCTCCAGCCGGGTTCTGCTTTCTGAGGACTGGAGTATTCAAAGCAGCACTGCCAACCCTATGTGAACATTTTACACATAACATTCTACACATACTGTATCTGCATCACACAACTAATGCGGAAAGGACATTGTTCATATCACACTCTCCGGTGTCACCCAGATGATGATGGGTTCCCTTTTGAGTCTGGTTCCTCTCAAGGTTTCTTCCTAATACCATCTAAGGGAGTTTTTCCTTGCCACAGTCACCCGAGTCACCTCAGGCTTGCTCACTAGGGAAAATTTTGTCTAACATCTAGGACTGTTTGTGTGTATGTTTATTGTTTCTTATGTTCTGTAAAGCTGCTTTGAGACAATGCTCTTTGTTAAAAGCGCTATACAAATAAAATTGAACTGAATTGAATTTAAAATGCTGAGCAGGGGACATGGGACAAGCCAGACTAACAGAAAAAAAAATACAGCTTTATAGTGTAATCAATTAACTGCCAGTTCTACAGTAAGATCATACAAAAACCCATCATGGGAAGTATCTAGACTACCTCATTTGATAACACATGGAAGCAGAGAGTTTACACAACTTATCTAGGCCTAACCCAATTTAAATCAAGTCAAAGTCAAAGTCAAAGAAGCTTTATTGCCACTTCAACCATATATAGCTGATGCAGTACACGGTGAAATGAAACATCGTTCCTCCTGGACCATAGGTACTACACAAAACAAAAAAACGAAGTACAAAGTGACACAGATAAACAGGGCTAAACTATACATAGCAAGGTGCCGAAAAACTAAACATACAACATACAAAGTGCAAAGAATGACGAGACAGTGCAGACAAACAAGACACATAAGACACATAACTCCGACTGAGTGCAAATAAAAACGTGTTATACAGTGTGTGCAAAAATAAACAGGGTTAGGAACAGTGAGTGTTAGCAGCAGAAAAATAGTTATATAGATAAACAGATACATAGTTAAAGTGTTATTCAATTCCAAATATATTAAAGTGACGTGTGCATGTAAACAAGATTAATTGTGTGTGTGCATGTATATGTGATCAAGAGTCTGGGTTTTTGTGTGTGTGTGTGTGTGTGTGTGTGTGTAATTATATATATATATATATATATATATATATATATATATATATATATATATATGTGTGTGTGTGTGTGTGTGTGTCCGTGTTCAACTCAGTTTCAGTTCTCTGCTGAGACTCCTGATTGCCTGATGGAAGAAGGTGTTCAGCAGTCTGGTTGTGTGGGTCTGAATGCTTCGGTACCGCTTTCCAGACGGCAGGAGGGTGAAGAGTGTGTGTGAGGGGTGTGTGTGGTCATCCACAATGTTGTTGGCTTTGCGGATGCAGCATGTGGTGTAAATAGGTCAAGTAGGTCTTTAGTGTTATCACCACTATATACAGTGTGCAGTTCAACGTGAGGTGAAATAACAATTCTTGTAGTCCCAAGGTATTACACACACATGTATGATATGCACAGTGCTGACAGGACAAATGCAATAGGAAAAGAGTCATACAGGAAGAGAGTAATGGGAAACAGTGGCTTGAGTACACAGGGGAGAAGCAGAGCATGAATATGCCATTCACAAAAACATGTGATATTACAATAAAGACATATAGATGACATTAAACACAATAAGGTTTCAAAAATCTGATGCTGCAAACAATTAGACATATGATTCAGATGCCAAATTCAGACAAAAATCTTTTCATTGTTTATTAACATATTTATATCACCTGTCGACTTGATAGCTTTAGTACAAAAAATATTCTTTGGTGATTTTAGGGTATTAGTGCATCCTGAAGGATTATTTACTGATGTGTTTTTGACTGTATCAACTTGAAAATTCAATACAGAAAAACGCTTTGTGCCCTATTGTAAGTACACTGAACTTAGTTATATAAACATCTTGCCTGAACAGGCTTCCCTGTTGGAAAATATGCCTGAATCATCTCTGAAGCAGAATACTAAAGAGAAAAGAGAGCCCTTCCACTTGAGGACCTGTATACACTATATTAATTGATTGTGCCAACTATATTTTGCTTTCTCAGTTGTTTTATTTTCACAAAACAGCAAATACATAACCACTCAAATATATGAGCTAGATATTTATAAAGCACCAGGAAGTGTTTCTTTAACTACCCTAATGAGTTTAATTAGTACAAAAGACATGGTCTTAATTAAAGCTATGTAATTAAAAAAAAAAATCTATAAACTACACTCTAGAAAAAAAAAATCTAGAACCACAGTCTAGATTCAGAAACCCATAAAGTTCCTATGTAGAACCCTACAATAGGAGTTCACAATCATATGGTATTCCAGGTAGAAACATTTTATTAAGTTATACATTCTCAATCTGACTGGTCAGAAGTTGCTGATTTATTTTCTACAAAAGCAGATCTCATAGTTCCAACTGACCAAGGCAAATCACATGTTTATAATAATGCTCTTATTCTAATAAATTATATTAACAACATATACAGGGACTTGTATGAGAGACACTCCACTTTCAGTGTAGCAATATAGAAACTTTAATTTATATGATTATTAAATAATATTTATGAATGAGTAATATAATCAGTAGAAATGCCATCACTATTTTAAATCAGTCCTAGGTCTTCAGACATGATCTCTTGTGCTTTGTAAATGGTACAACTGTCATGAGGCTTTGTGGACTTCTTTGGTTTGTTGACTTGACTGTAGATGACTTCCTCTGTCATGTTGCTTTGTGTGTTCTGCTTACTGTTTGCATTATTGGTGTGAATACTCTCCTGTTCTTTGTGAACTGCACAGACCTCTGGTAAACTGTAGATAGGTTCTTCCTCATTCTGAACCACACTTCCTTGTTTCTGTGATGGGTATGGTGTGACATTAGATATCTCGGCATACACTGGTTCTGGCTGATTGTCGCTGACATTATAAAGTGCTTCTGTTGATTTCGCTAGATTAGCAGAGACATATTTATGGAGACTAATTGTAGGCTGAATAACATCAACAGGATCCGAATACACTGGTTCTAAGTTCTCATTATAGCGATAAGCAGGACTACTGTTTTTCCCAGCGCCTTGTGATTTGACTGATTGTGTATGCATACACTTGTCTAACCCAACAGCATCAACAGGATTTGAGTACACAATTTCAGGCACAGAAATGGAGTCAGCAGGATGCCTCTGTGTTGTTTCGACAGAGCCAGTAACATGTTTGATGCAATCTGATTCAGCTGATCCTATTGGACATACAGAACTTGAGTGCAGTGGACTTAAGCTGGAGTCAGAATAGGTGTTGTTGTAAATGTCTAGCAAGTTGCCACTGCCTGGTCGTTGAGGCAATGAGGAGCAAGGTGACAGGACAGCAGAGCTACTTCCAGTGACAGCCAAACTCTTCTGCTGCTGGATGGCCAGTTCCATGAGACAGAGTATGTCATCACCTTGCTTAGTGTCAAATATAAAGGCACCAGGGCCAGATTCACAGCGTCTGCCTGCTTCAATCGAGAACGTCATCTGAAAAATTAACCAGGAAGAAAGAACAAAATTGATGCATTGGGCTATAACATTTTCTGTGATAGAAAATAATCTTTGTAAACTAATCAATGATTATTAAGGCTTACTCGATTTAAAAAACAAACAAACAAAGAATCCATAGTATATACATAAAACAATATCTACTATAACATTAATAAAGAACATTATGTCCATAATGTGAAAAAAAAAAAATACAACTACATAATCTATAATTCATACTGGAACTTGTGGTCAATGAAGAATAAAGACAGACATTTAAAATTCGTACAATTTAGGTCCGCTTGCTCCTTACTAACCTTGTCTCTTCCATAGCGGCGCAGTAACTTATAGGGCCATGACATCACTTTCTGCTTGCTGTCACTGTCCTTGAGTATGAGCATGTCCTCACCAACCTGCAAACAATATGCTCCCTGCAGGCTACAGCGCACCGATGCCTCAGACAGCTGTACAGTCACCGGAAACGCAAACACTGAGGGGAGAGGCGCAATGACATTCAGCAGGAAGACTTTTAGATTAACTTTCAGTGTTGTAACATTTAGTGATTCATGAAGTGATTCAATGAGTTCAAGTAAATGTTGATAGTTTGGTTACAGTTTGGTTTTAGGCTTTTAACTGAGCTGCTCAACCCAGATGACTAATTAAAGAATTTGATTAGATTCTACAGGAATTTATACTTCACTATTGTTATTGTGCACAGTGTACGCAGTGTGAAAGGAAATATTCTTGCACATTCTCCTACAATTTTTTAAGACATGTAGCATAGAACAACATGTATGCTTTCACATGTACATGAACAAGCACATTAAAACATAAAACTGAAACATAAAACCAACCTTCTTCTCTGGAAGCATAAATTTCATTCTCTTCCATCTGTAGCACGGGCTGTGGCGCATTACTACTGTTCTTCTGTTAGATTTAAAAACCACCAAAGACAACATGGGGGTTAAATTAAAACAATTTGTTTTGTTTTTAAATGTACAAAATTTTCCATTTTTTTTAAGTTAAAATGTTCAAGTCATCACCTGAAAGGCAATTTCACAGATCTTCTCCATCCACTCTCCACAGCTCTCTTTCTCTACAGCAAACACCAGCCTCTTTTCATCTGTATCTACACAAAAGGCTGCCATATTGTCCCCAGGCAGGGCCTCTGCATGTGGGGGGAGTCGAACAACGCTGATACAGTCAGCTAGTCTTATAATCTTGCGATCTGGTTGCTTCCGGACAATAACTGGTGATCGTTCTGGACCTGTTTCTGTGAGCTCCAGTCGAGCCACACCATTCCGGCTGTTTGGGTAAAGGTTGAGCCAGTACCGCTTCCATTTCTGAGCAAGGAAATTGGGAGTCAGGAGTACAGAGAGAAAGGCATGCAGAAATAGGCTTTAGTTAAAACAAGTTTTGGCAACATAATAGGTCCTGTATGTTTATTCTTCTGAGTTCATATCACTGCTTTTTTTTTTTTTTTTACCAGTTACATTTGTGATACAGGAGCATATGTGTGTTGCTTTCGGCTGCTCCCTGTTCGGGGTCGCCACAGTGGACCAACTGGTCCGCACAACAACTTGGCAAATGTTTTACGCCGGATGCCCTTCCTGACGCAACCCTCCCATTTTTCCGGGCTTGGGACCGGCACTGCATCCAGTGGCTGGGGTTGAGGCATTGGCTGGGAATCGAACCCGGGCCTTCCGCATGATAGGTGAGAAACCTACCATACAGGAGCATATACACAATACAAATAATAGAAGAAAATTAAAATGTTCATAAAAATTTAAAAATAGAATTTAAAAATGAAGGCGGCACGGTGGCTTAGTGGTTAGCAAGTTCGCCTCACACCTCCAGTGTCCTGGGGTCAAGTCTTGCTCCCGCTCACTGTGGGTGTGGAGTTTACATGTTCTTCAGGTGCTCTGGTTTCCTCCCACAGTCCAAAGACATGCTTCTGTAGACATGAGTCTCTAAATTGCTCATAGTGTGTGATTGCATGAGTGTGTGTGTGTGCCCTGCGATGGGTTGGCACTCCGTCTAGGGTGTATCCTGCCTTGATGCCTGATGACGCCTGAGATAGGCACAGGTGCCCTGTGACCCCATGATAGATTGGATCAATGGTACAGACAATGGGGAAACATTTAAAAATGAGCTTTAGATCAGATATTTCTGATATGCTTAGTTCACAATTTTCACAAAAGGGCTAATAATTAACTGTGTAAATGATTGGAGCAGAAATAACACTAAGAAGTGCAAGACGGAGGGTACTCTAGAACTGTTAATGAATTATTAAACAGTTCTTCCTTTCATGTGTGCCTGAGGGTGTGTGTTTGGGGTGGGGTGCTCACTACAACACATCATGAAAGTGTATGAAACTGCGTCACCAAAAATGTGCTACATTGCGAAATAAACTGAGATCTCCGCTCTGTCTTGACATGCTGAAACCCAGCCCACAACACCTTTCATACCAGCACATAACTTTGCTTGACGGGCTGTAAATGCAAAGACTTGTCCTGCTTGTCCTGACAAAAGTGAAAAATGAACCTCAGATTTTACACAGCACAGATTTACATATGCTTTATTGTGTGTGTAACTAGCTGGAATAATAATGAAATTGGCATTAATGAGAGAAGTTTTTTTCATTAAAAAAAAATTACAAATAGATTGTACATCACGAGCTATTCTATTCGTGGATCAAGTTTATACCAGTTATTATAGACATTTATAATATAGATATATAGGCTTATATAACATCAAATGTATAATGAGATTTGTTTATCAAAACTACTTAAAAAAGTGCAAAATTAAAGAAAGCCAAACCAAAAACAGAAAGCCAAAGAAAGCCAAAAAAAAGACTTCTTTTTTAAAGTCTTACCTCAGAATATTTGTGGTGTTGTAAGTAAACCTCCCCTCGTTTTACATGGGTATCCATGCCTTGTTTAAGTGAAGGTAATTTAAGTCCAGGTGGTCCGAGCTGTCCAAGAAGATTTGAGTTAATACACTTTGAAGATGAAAACTGCCTTGTTTCTGTTGTGTAAATGGGAAAATTTACTCCGCCTTTAGAAGGCGAGTTTTTATTTCGGCCAACCCTTCAACAGCTTACAAGACCTATAGTATCTGACTCCAGAGTATCGAGATGACGTCACCGCACAGCATCACGTAACGTCCTGATTGACTGACGCCGAACCCTATATTAAATGGAATTCATGCATATTTTTGGGATTGCATTCTTTCTCCAATACAGAATATTTCTAACATATATCTAATACAGTTGCGTGAGCGACTGCGCACAGATTTTATTTAATCCTCTTCCAAAAGCCTGTTCTTTTCCTGAGACTGTATTTCGGAAGACTTCATTTTACTTATTAAAGACAACACAGGATTAGGGGAGAGCGGGGCATGTCGTCACACTTTACATTGTGTGCTACGTTTATGGGGCGTGGCATATTACAATTCAATTCAATTTTATTTCTATAGCGCTTTTAACGAAGAGCATTGTCTCTAAGCAGCTTTACAGAACACAAGAAACAACAAACATACACAGTCCTAGATATCAGGCAAAATTATCTCTAGTGAGCAAGCCTGAGGTGACTCAGGTGACTATGGCAAGGAAAAACTCCCTTAGATGGTATGAGGAAGAAACCTTGAGAGGAACCGGACTCAAAAGGGAACCCATCATCATTTGGGTGACACCGGAGAGTGTGATATGAACAATGTCCTTTCTGCATAGTCAATTGTGTGATGCAGATACAGCATGTGTAGAATGTTATGTGTAAATTAATAAGGAGGTATTACAACAGAATAAATGTCATACTAAATTAAAGAATGATGTCTAAAAACCAAACCTTTATAGTACATTCTGTTTACAGACAACAAGTGTAAAAGAAACTGTCCTGTATGTAAACAAAATACTTCAAAACTTCAAAAGCCTTGGACCGGTTTGTACAGCACGTCTCACAAATTTGACAACTTGGAAATTAGGAGGCCAAGTCAACACCTTGAACAATATCATGTTCCTCAAACCATTACTGAACAATTTTTTGCAGTATAGCAGTGAGCATTATCATTCTGAAATAAGCCACTGCCATTAGGGAATACCACTGGCATAAGTCTGTATTTGGTCTGCAACATGAACAACAGGACCCTAGGTTTACCAAGAGAACATTGCCCTGAGCATCACACTGCATCTGCTGGCTTGCCTTCTTCCCATAGTACAGCCTGATGCCATGTCTTCCCCGAAGTAAGCGATGCACACGAACCTGGCTGTTCACAGGCTGTAAAAGAAAACTTCATTCTTTATACCTGGCCTCCTGCTTTACCACTGCCCCATGCTCCAGTTCTGTTGCTCACATGCCCATCGAAGGCCCTTTCGGTGGTGGACAGGGGAATTATAGGCAAAACTAATAACACTTTATATTAAGGTTCACAAAACTGACATTTTTATATATTTAATACACAACTATGCACAAACTCCATCATTTATCGTTATTTAACCACAAGTCACATTTATGCAATATCGCATGTGTAAGAGTGTGGTTATTCTGAATATATTCACAGCTGTGGTTTAGCTGATTTGTAAATGAGATAATACTGAGTACATTTAAGACAGAATATACCCAAATATGTCGATTTTGTTTCCACTAGTGGAATTAGATGACGAAGAAGCCACAGCTGGACAGCTGGATATTGTGTGGTGCCAACACAGCAACTCCCTGACATCCTGTTAGTTTTGCTGCATGTTGTACCCACACTGCTTTGTACATTCCCATTAAACGTTGCATGTGGTGAAATTGGCTTTGCTTCTTCCTTATCATCTTCAAGTTATATTCATGGAAAAAAGTTTCATTTGCAATAACTGCTGATTATGCCACTGATGTTTTATGTTTTAACGAATGAAATATTGCACATTTTTACAGTTCATAGTTCATGTTGTAGAACGTGTAAGATAAAAGCACCAGTTTCCACTTATCTTAGAGCCACAGTAAACAGTAACTTAGGATTGCCTAACTAAAATGTAACCTTCAGTGCCATCTAAACTTTCTTAGCCTTATCAAACTGATTTATATATTTATCACATCACTGAATGATCCTGAAGCCAGAGACAAACAGCTTCAGTACAATTTAGCATGAACACCATGATGATCATAAGAATTTAAACAATTTATACTTTATAACATTTTCTCTGACGCAATACCTCAGACAACAAAACACTAAGTTATTGCAAAACTATATGCATTAAAACCCTGGTCGAAACACAAAGCTGGAACCCACTCTTTTATTTCATTATGCTTTTTTTCTTCATTTTTGTAAATGCAAGTTGCACAGTGAAAGGACTTCAATTGAAGAAGAAAAAATAAACACATTAGAAATCCCTTACAGGAAATCAGCTGCCATCAGCTCCAAAACACTTTGAACTGGTCCACCTGCTAATGATCCTTTTTGCTGTGTCAATCATTCTTCATCCCACCCCTTTCCCCTCCCACACTAATGACACTTTTCCTCCCTTAAAAAAAAAAAGACAGAAAAAAAGGAAAAGAAAGGAATCAGAAGAAAGTTTTAACAATGTCCAGGGACAAACTGGTAGTCACTATCACAATAGTGGAAATAACATAGTTGCCTCTCAGTAAGCTAGTCACAAACTGAAGCGGTCCAATAGGAGCGTTACTTGGATTTCCCAGCCCACTCCATTATCCCGCCCAGGGTACACATGGAGACAAATAAAAATAAAAAGCTTATAGAAGAGCATCAAAACCCCCCAACCCACCAACCCCACACACACACCCCAAATTTAATTGAGGCATGAGTTGGGGGTGACCACTGACCATCAGCAGTCACATAAAAGTCTCTATGAGGGAACCCAGTAGATCCCTAGTATTTCACTCCTGGCACAAACTCCTTCGCTTCTGGGTTCAAACTGCTTTTGCGCTGAAACACAAAAACACCACAATATTGTAAGAGTTTCTCAAACAATTCTTAAATGATAGATTTTTTTCAGTGTTTTCTATTTAAAAACATTCAGTGGAACTTTAGACCAGTTTTTAGATAAATTAACTTTGTTTTGTTTTTTTTTTTAAATGAGGGGAGAAAAAAACAAAACAAAACAAAACAAAAAAAAAGCACTGGTGGTCTTGAGGTCTCTACCTCTTAATCATAAGTATAGCTATAGTTTCGTTGTGGAGTTATGCAGAAATGCAGAAGTGACTGCGAGATGATTAAATGCCCCACCTCTCTCACATTTCAGCATGGAAACATCATTATCTGATGATTCAAAGTGTAAATACGTTGTGGACAGACATCTATCTTATACCACATACATCAGTGTGCACATCATGTGGCGAGGTGAAGACACAGGAGTGGAGGGTTGATGTCCACACCACATACAGTGTGCACATAATTCTCACAGACAGCTGCTGGTTTTCATCATTAAAATTTAGCTTAAAATATTTGGAGAAACAAACTGAATAAAATACTGTGGCTATTATCGCGACTTGAATTGTAACCAGAGTGTATTGTTGCACCCCAACTCGTGCTATACAAGTTTTAGAACTTACTACAATGTCTTCAGCATTTGAGTCATTGACCGACAGTCCGCTGAACTGTTGCTGAATGTGTCCAACTCCAGAAGGAAGGTCCCGTGCAGGAATGAACCAGTCTTGATCCTCTTCTTCTAACATTTCCTGGAAACAGCGTTCCAGAAACTCCTGCTCCAAAAGTTCTTCTTCCACCTGGGTGAATTTAAGATGAACTATACTTAGTGACGTAAAACACAACTCTTACATTTTGACTAGGTTTTTACTTTTTATTTTACGGTCTTCAGCATATACCCTTTTCAGATCTTTCTGCCAACTCTTTCATTTCATCCCTCCCCATATAAAACCCCTTGATTTACATTGGAAGTGACACTAACCTGCCTGTTGTACTCCTCCTCATTCTCCATCCACATGTACTCCGCAAAGGGGTTGGCTTCTCCTTCCTTGTGTCCATTCAGCATGCTGTCTTCTTTCCCAGAGCCACTACCACCCCCTGGAGTCTTTGCCACTTCAGGACTGTTAATTTCTGCAGGTTCTGAGGGAAATTAAACAAATGAATATTTCCACTGAAGTACCTCCTTTAATCACCAAAAGACTGTGGATGTTAAAGAAAGGGATATGTAAAAGCAGCCATAAGCAAATCTGTGAACATGTACAGCCATTGCAGCCTTTTCAGACCCATATGGAAGGAGATGTGGCTGTTCAGTTCTTACAGTACAGTAAATACTATGAATATATCTCAGGTTAAAAACAAAAACAAACTAAATATTCAACCAGCAATGCTTACAATTAGGTTTAGACAAAAATGACTAAAGACCATAAGCACTGGTGGATTTGACATTTTCTGAAGAATACTGAAGACTCTGCTGCAGTCACGGCTTGTATTTTGCATAAACTAGTAACAGTGAAAGGTTCCGTTAATGTTGAATGTCTAATTGAGACAGTATTGTATTAGGTTCATCATCATCTTCTTTCGGCTTTTCCCTTCAGGGGTCGTCACAGCGAATCATCTCTCTCCACATATCCCTATCTTCTGCATCCTCAACACTTGCACCCACTAGCTTCATATCCTCATTAATTCCATCCATATACCTCCTCTTTGGCCTCCCTCTTTGCCTCCTGCCTGGCAGCTCCATGTCCAACATTCTCCTACCAATATACTCACTCTCCCTCCTCTGAACATGTCCAAACCATCTTAATCTGGCCTCCCTAACTTTGTCCCCCAAACGTCCAACATGAGCTGTCCCTCTGATGTACTCATTCCTAATCCTGTCCAATCTTGTCACTCCCAAAGAGAACCTCAACATCTTCAGCTCTGCTACCTCTAGCTCTGACTCCTGTCTCTTCCTCAGTGACACTGTCTCTAAACCATACAGCATGGCCGGTCTCACCACTGTCCTGTACACCTTCCCCTTGATTCTCACTGATATTTTCCTATCACACAGAACTCCTGACACCTTTCTCCACCCATTCCAATCTGCCTGCACTCGCTTCTTTACCTCTTTCCCACACTCTCCATTACTCTGGACTGTTGACCCCAAGTACTTCACCCTGTAATCTTACTGTTCCACTTCCATCCCTTTCATTCACACACATGTACTCAGTCTTACTACGACTGACTTTCATTCCTCTTCTCTCCAGCGCAAACCTCCACCTCTCCAGGTTTTCCTCCTTCTCTAGTGTCTAACCTAGTGTACAACTCATCATATGCCTCCTGCTTGGCCTTAGACACCTCCCTCTTCACTCTGCGCTGTAACTCCTTGTATTCCTGTCTATTCTCTTCTGTCCTGTCCATGTCCCACTTCTTCTTGGCTAACCTCTTTCTCTGGATACTATCCTGAACTTCCTTATTCCACCACCAAGTCTCCTTATCTTCTTTCCTCCTTCCAGATGAATTCACATGGTTAAATTTGTCAATGTTTTACACCGGATGCCCTTCCTGACGCAACCCTCTCCATTTATCTGGGCTTGGGATCGGCACAGAAGTCACTGGAGTGTGACCCCCATGGCTAGATTATTGTATTCAGTTCATAATTAATCAGAAAATGAAAGGCTGAATTTAAGCAACCCTAAGCAAAAAACATTCTGCACTACTGGCAGGGTTCTTTTTTTTAGCCTGACAACATGCACTATATTGCCAAAAGTTTTGGGACACCCCTCCAATTGTACAGCAAACCACAAATTACTATTTAGTGACTGTCTAAATTATATGAAACATTGTACAAAACAGTAATAATTGATTTAATCCTAGGTGACATGAAGGAACAGCAGGTAGTGTTGCGAGTCCCAGGTTCAATCCTGAGCAGTCCTCAGGTGCCTGTATAAGCTGAACATGTCTCTACCTGAAGCATGTTTATACATGCTTATATAGCTTATACGGTGCTATATTGCTCCTAGGAGTGCAAGTGTGTGAATGAGCATGTACGGAGCTGTGAGATGGCCTGGTGTATTCCCTCATTTCCGTCCAGTGTTTCTGAGATTCAAAGGGAACAGGAAAAACATAGTGAACATGAATGAAGAGAAAGGGGAGTATTTCAGACATGGTTTAGTTTCCTCTTTACTGTTCTCAGTAACATGGATCTTGAGCAAATGCCTTTTTTAAAGGCTCCACAGACCTAGGGGTCCTGGGCAGTTTTAGATCAGCTCAGCTCATCTGAGACATTATTTAACTATTCATTTTATCTTGTAAAAACATACAAGACAAAATCTGGATAAAAACCTCTCTAGGTTTTACAACAGCAGATACATTGAACTGTAAAGTACACTGACTTTTTACTACTAGTGTTGCAAATCGTTTGCGCACACATCCATGTTCTACCATGCGTTTAACATAAACTGGACAGAACACGTTTAACGCTTGTTTCATCACTTCCGTGGGAAAAAGCCCAAGCTTTATACTCGAACCAAGATTTGCGCACCAACACTCATCTAGCACCTGAGTAGTGTAGAGTTAGGGGAATTCCACGATTATATCAACTATAAACAAAGAAATTAAAAGGTTAGGGTATTTTTGATTCATGAAATCTCGCTCAAATATCGCGAGATCTCAAAGCTGGCCGACGTCGAAGATAGGAAACAAGGCCTCGGCGGCGTTGCTTTTTAACAGCAACAGCGCCGTGCTCTTCAAGGCATTCAAATCATGCTGTTTTATTTTTTTAAAAGATAATTTACACATTATCCGCTAACCATATTACATTACGCTGCAAAGACAGTGCAAAACAAGCGATAAAATAAGAGTGTTCCTTCGAGCTAACCACAATTAGCTAGCAGCTAAAAATACATCGCGTGTTTTTCAGTGGGTAAAAACCCAGCTATATCATCCGACGGTCGTGTAAAAACAGGACGGATGATTTAAATATATATATATGTATCTAATATGACTTACCAGGCATTATGCCGACGCTTTTATCCCGAATAACTACAAAACAGCTCCTGTGCTAGATTAATGTTTCTTTTTTTTTTGGGCAACACCGTTACCTGGCCAGCCTTCAATTCCACGTCAGGATCATTCATGTGAAGCTGCATTTGAAACGTTAGTGAGTGCGCCCCCTCTCGGCTTCCCTGCGCCACCACAGATGTACATGCGCCCAGGTACCAAGAGAGGGCGCGCTGTGATAAGCACGGCGAGCTACACTGTCTTGCCAAAAGTTTTGGGACACCAAATCATTGAATTCAAGTGTAGGATTTACATTGTTTTCTTTCTTCAAGCAATTCGGTGAACTCTCATGTCCTGTGGAGGAATAAATTGATGAAGAAATTTCTGCTTATTTGTGGTGAACAACCTATGACTGTACAATCACCAGCTCTATCAATGAGAACACCATTAAGAAAAACTGCACACAGAGTTCTCTGTCTTTATAGCAGACTGTGTGTGAGAAACAAGCCCTATTTTAATGAAGGAGCAATATGGATTTTTCTGCATTTTTGTTAATATTAATGTGTGAATGGGGGGCACGGTGGCTTGGTGGTTGGCACGTTTGCCTCACACCTCCAGGGTTGGGGGTTCGATTCCTGCCTCCGCCATGTGTGTGTGGAGTTTGCATGTTCTCCCTGTGCCTCGGGGGTTTCCTCTAGGTACTCCGGTTTCCTTCCCCAATACAAAGACATGCATTTTAGGTTGATTGGCATCTCTAAATTGTGTGTGTGTGTGCCCTGCGATGGGTTGGCACTCTGTCCAGGGTGTATCCTGCCTTGATGCCCGATGACGCCTGAGATAGGCACAGGCTTCCCATGACCCGAGAATAGATCGGATAAGCGGTAGACAATGAATGTGTGAATTTGTCAGCATCATTCATTCACTGTTATTCATTCATATCACACTCTCCAGTGTCACCCAAATGAGGATGGGTTCCCCTTTGAGTCTGGTCCCTCTCAAGGTTTCTTCCTCATACCATCCAAGGGAGTTTTTCCTTGCCACAGTCGCCTCAGTCGCTTGCTCAATTGAGATAATTTTGTCTAACACCTAGAATTGTCTGTTTGTATGTTTGCTGTTTCTTATGTTCTGTGAAGCTGCTTTGAGACATTGCTTTTTGTTAAAAGCGCTATACAAATAAAACTGAATTGAATTGAACTGTCATAGAGTGTTGATCGGCTTCCTGATAACAACGGTCAAAGAAATCAATAAATCTCATATAAATGTAATCTAAATAATTATGTACAATCTTACATGGTTGCACAAAACCAACAATCAACAGAGTTGATTATGAGAGTATGAGAGTATGAGAACACTGAAATTTCTTTATCTCTCTGGGAATCCGAAATGAATCAAAGAGACAGAAATAAGGCCGTAAGTTATAATCATAGACACCTGACTCAGTGAAGACACCTGACTCACACGTGAAGACATTGTTGTACTCAGTCTCAAAACATATATGTTGTTTGGTTGAATGGAGATGAGGATGATTATGTTGAGAGAGAGAGGAGCTCATAAGATTGATATAGAGACTTCCATATTCCATTTGGAAGATCCAATGAAACATTTATAACTGCCTCTATTGTCTGTGTCACAGTATTGTTGAGGAGGGTAAAACAGAGGAAACACATTACAGAGGTAAAAAATCATATATCAATATATCAAAATTTATTGCAGGGTTGCACAGGTTACAGAAAAAAACTCACTAGTATATCATTCATTGTCTACCGCTTATCCAAACTACTCTCGGGTCACAGGGAGCCTGTGCCTATCTCAGGCGTCATTGGGCATCAAGGCAGGATACACCCTGGACGGAGTGCCAACCCATCGCAGGGCACACACACACTCTCATTCACTCACGCAAAAAATTGGACAATTTAGAGATGCCAATCAACCTACAATGCATGTCTTTGGACTGGGGGAGGAAACCGGAGCACCCGCAGGAAACCCCCGAGGCACGGGGAGAACATGCAAACTCCACACACACGGTGGAGGCAGGAATCGAACCCCCAACCCTGGAGGTGTGAGGCAAACGTGCTAACCACTAAGCCACCGTGCCCCCTCACTAGTATATAAGATATGAAATTCATTTTTGTGCTTAATTAAAATTACTCTTTAATTGTCCTTTATGAATTTAATAAAGCAGTCACAATCACTTGATAATATTTCATTCCATTTGATTGTCTGTACCGCTTATTCGATCTATCCTCGGGTCACAGGGAGCCTGTGCCTATCTCAGGCATCATCGGGGATCAAGGCAGGATACACCCTGGACGGAGTGCCAACCCATCGCAGGGCACACACACACTCTCATTCACTCACACAATCACGCACTACAGACAATTTAGAGATGCCAATCAACCTACAATGCATGTCTTTTTAGGAAACTAAAAATTTAATTTAATTATTGCTGAGTCTCCTGTTCTGTGATATTGCCATAGATTACAAGTTAGTTACTGAGTAATACTAGAAAAAGAGTCATACAAAAACCTAATATATGGAATATGGAAGCAATTACCTTTCCTGAAGTTTGAAAAGCTCCATCATGTTGATATATTGTACATTGTTGGATTGTGCAATTTGTGCTTAAACAAAAGATGCATAACAAGTTACTGAATAAAATTCAGGCCCTCATTGCCACTGGGTTCCCCAGGAATCTTAACTCGTAAAAACCTATAAACCTTTTGCAAAAGATGTTTAGATACGTTGAGGATTGGATCAGCTGCATCTAGGAGCTTGTTTTGAAGGCATATGCAAATCCCCATCTGGTGTTTAGGAACCTGGTTGCAATTTGTGCCTTACACAAGCATTTACAGTAGTGAAAAATAGTGTAATATGCATGCAAATTATGAGAAGTGACATATTGTGACTGCGCTCATCATGGAGTTGGGGACATCGCCTGCCATACCTACAACCAAGCCCACAACAAATGGCGAACACGTTTGGGTTCATATTATATTATATTTGTTATATTGCATTTGATGTTTCATGTTGAATTCATTATATGGCATCACTGAGTCACATCGCATAAAACTGAAATCATCCAGTTCCTTCACAAATTTGCATCTCTTGATATCATGATATCATGCTGACCAAATTTGGTATGAATCTGTGCCCTCTAGATGGAATAGTAAAACATTTGATTTATAAGCTTCACTTCCTGTTGCCAGTGGTTGCACTATGGCAATAAATCCCTACTGGAATGTGCACATGATCATACTTCATCACTGATGTGAACTTCAGGCCAAATTTTGAATATTTTTTTTAATGATGAATTATCTTGGAAGGTATTAAAAATGTGCATATCAAACATAGTGGGCACATGTTCCCAGCATCCCAAGTTATGCCTATGATTAAGGTAATTATAGCCAGTGTATATATATTCTGTATAAATAGACAGAATATTCACAATAATACATAAAGTAGTGTGCCATCTCTGTGCATCCATTAAGATTATCAGTACCAAAAGTGTTTGAATGATTGTAGGATGTATATAGAATTATCCATTTGGCAGATGAGCTGAATTCTTCTTCTTCTTCTTTCGGCTTTTCCCTTCAGGGGTCGCCACAGCGAATCATCTCTCTCCACCTATCCCTGTCTTCTGCATCCTCAACCCTTGCACCCACTAGCTTCATATCCTCATTAATTCCATCCATATACCTCCTCTATGGCCTTCCTCTTTGCCTCCTACCTGGCAGCTCCATGTCCAACATTCTCCTACCAATATACTCACTCTCCCTCCTCTGAACATGTCCAAACCATCTTAATCTGGCCTCCCTAACTTTGTCCCCCAAACGTCCAACATGAGCTGTCCCTCTGATGTACTCATTCCTAATCCTGTCCAATCTTGTCACTCCCAAAGAGAACCTCAACATCTTCAGCTCTGCTACCTCTAGCTCTGACTCCTGTCTCTTCCTCAATGACACTGTCTCTAAACCATACAGCATGGCCGGTCTCACCACTGTCCTGTACACCTTCCCCTTGATTCTCGCTGATATTTTCCTATCACACAGAACTCCCGACACCTTTCTCCACCCATTCCAACCTGCCTGCACTCGCTTCTTTACCTCTTTCGCACACTCTCCATTACTCTGGACTGTTGACCCCAAGTACTTAAACTCCTGTACCTTCTTCACCTCTTCACCCTGTAACCTTACTGTTCCACTTCCCTCCCTTTCATTCACACACATGTACTCAGTCTTACTACGACTGACTTTCATTCCTCTTCTCTCCAGTGCAAACCTCTACCTCTCCAGGTTTTCCTCCACCTGCTCCCTGCTCTCACTACAGATCACAATGTCATCTGCAAACATCATTGTCCAAGGAGACTCCTGTCTGACCTCCTCTGACAACTGGACCATCACTATAGCAAACAGGAAGGGGCTCAGAGCCGATCCCTGATGCAGTCCCACCTCCACTTTGAACTACTCTGTCTGACCTACAGCACACCTCACCACTGTCCTGCTCCTCTCATACATGTCCTGCACCACTCTGACATACTTCTCTGCTACTCCTGACTTCCTCATACAGTACCACAGCTCTTCTCTTGGCACCCTGTCATACGCTTTCTCCAAGTCTACAAACACACAGTGCAACTCCCTCTGACCATCCCTATACTTCTCCATCAAAATCCTCAGAGCAAAAATTGCATCTGTTGTGCTCTTTCTGGGCATGAAGCCATACTGCTGCTCACAAATTTCCACTACCTTCCTTAACCTAGCTTCCACTACTCTTTCCCATAGCTTCATTGTATGGCTCATCAACTTTATCCCCCTATAGTTACTGCAACTCTGCACGTCACCCTTATTCTTAAAGATCGGCACTAACACACTTCTTCTCCATTCCTCAGGCATCCTCTCACTCTCTAAAACCCTGTTGAACAAACTAGCTAAAAATTCCACTGCTGCCTCTCCCAGACACTTCCAGACCTCCACCGGGATGTCGTCAGGACCAACTGCCTTCCCACTTTTCATCCTCTTCCAAGCCTTCCTGACTTCATCCTTTCTAATCTTATCTACTTTCTGTTCCACAGAGTTCACCCCTTCTACTCTTTTTTTCCCTCTCATTTTCCTCATTCATCAGCTCCTCAAAGTATTCCTTCCATCTCCTCTGTACACTCTCCTCACTTGTGAGCACCCTTCCATCTCTATCCTTAATAACTCTAACTTGCTGCACATCCTTCCCATCTCGATCCCTCTGCCTAGCTAACCTGTACAAGTCCTTCTCTCCTTCTCTAGTGTCTAACCTAGTGTACAACTCGTCATTTGCCTTCTGCTTGGCCTTAGACACCTCCCTCTTCACTCTGCGCTGTAACTCCTTGTATTCCTGTCTATTCTCTTCAGTCCTGTCCATGTCCCACTTCTTCTTGGCTAACCTCTTCCTCTGGATACTATCCTGAACTTCCTCATTCCACCACCAAGTCTCCTTATCTTCTTTCCTCCTTCCAGATGACACACCCAGCACCTTTCTCCATGTCTCCCTGATCACTTCTGCTGTAGTTTCCCAGTCATCTGGCAGCACTACCTGACCACCCAGAGCCTGCCTCAACTTCTGTCTAAATTCCTCACAACATTCCTCCTTTTTCAGCTTCCACCACTTGGTTTTCTTCTCTATCTCTAACTTTGACCTCTTCGTCTTACAGACCATCAGAGTCATCCTACACACCACCATCCTATGCTGTCTGGCTACACTCTCTCCCACAACCACTTTACAGTCACTAATCTCTTTCAGATTGCCTCTTCTACACTCTTGTAAGTCACTCTATGCTCCTCCCTCTTCTGAAAATAAGTGTTAACCACACCCATGTCCATCCTATTAGCAAAGTCCACTACCATCTGTCCTTCAAGATTCCTTTCCTTAACTCCAAACTTGCCCATCACCTCCTCATCACCTGTGTTCCCCTCACCAACATGTCCATTAAAATCCGCTCCTATCACCACTCTCTCACCCGTGGGAATACTCTCCATCACCTCATCTAATTCACTCCAGAATCTCTCTTTCTCCTCTAACTCACAACCTACCTGTGGAGCATAACCACTAACAACATTCAACATCACCCCTTCAATCTCTAACTTCAGACTCATCACCCTGTCTGACACTCTCTTCACCTCCAGAACATTCCTCACAAACTCCTCCTTCAGGACCACACCTACCCCATTTCTCTTACTATCCACACCATAATAAAACAGCTTGAATCCTGCTCCTATACTATGAGCCTTGCTACCCTTCCACCTGGTCTCCTGTACACACAGTATATCCACCTTCCTTCTCTCCATCATATCAGCCAGCTCTCTACCTTTCCCTGTCATAGTACCAACATTCAGAGTTCCTATTCTCAATCCTACACTCTTACCTTTCCTCTTCTCTCTCTGTCTGTGCACTCTCCTCCCTCCTCTACTTCTTCGACCAACAGTAGCCCAATTTCCACCGGCGCCCTCTAGGTCAACGGCGTCGATGGTGGTCGTTGTTAACCTGGGCCTCGACCGATCCGGTATGAAATTCGTACTGATGATTCGCATGGTTAAATTTGGCAATGTTTTACACCGGATGCCCTTCTTGACGCAACCCTCTCTATTTATCCGGGCTTGGGACCGGCACAGAAGTCACTGGACTGTGACCCCCATGGCTAGATTTGGCAGATGAGCTGAATACATTATGGAATTGATTAAAAAAAAGATCATGGCACAGCAAGATCAATTTATTTTTTTTTAATAGCTTCCTTCCTGTTTGTCATACAGACATGTTACTTACACATTTGTATTCAGAGAAAAGATAATACAACATAAGTACAATATAAAATACCATAGCCCTACTTTTATGTGTTTGTCAACATTTATTAATATAAAATCACATTTATACAGAAGACTAGAAATTGTCAGCTACTAAAACAGCCAAATAAGCAGCCAAAGTGAGACTGATAAAAGATATTGTTGCTGGTGGTTGCATATGTTAAGGAATTATATTCTAGTACTTTTTTCCCTACCTGTTTCCCACCTTTTATGTGGTTTCCCCAATATTAAGGAACCAAAAGTAATCAGACAATTGTCTTCTGAACTGTTGTATGTCCAGGTGTGTTGTTCTATTATTATTTCACTTAAAAGTAAGCAGATAAAAGCAGGTGTGTCTAGAAGTGTGGCATTTGTATTTGGAATAGGTTGCTATAAACTAAATTATATGAAGCCCAGAGTTGTCACTTCCAGCCATAAAAAAGCCATAATTATACCATCATTTTTTTTTTTTTAGAAAAAAAACAAACAAACAGTGTCCAAATATTTATGTACATGACTATATGTAAGCCTTAAAAAAACAAAATAAAAAAAACGTTAGCATGATATCAAATCAAACACCCCTACCCCTTACAAAGCCCACAGTAACAACAAAAATCCTACTGTTCATTTATAGTATGTAATTACATTTATAGTATGTAATAACAGTAATTCTGCACTACAGGTTCTAAACATTTTTAATCAATGTGCAATATATGATTTTTATCCCATAAAAATAGCATAATGAAAAGAAAAGAGCTTAGTGCTGGTGGTATTCACTGTAATTTGAAAAGAATAATAAGCCTGATAGAAAAGTAAGTTTTCCAATTTTGTGAAGATACAGAACTGGATGCACCAGTCCAGAAAATATTAATAAGTAAGAGCATCCTATGCTGTCTGGCTACACTCTCTCCCACAACCACTTTACAGTCACTAATCTCTTTCAGATTGCCTCTTCTACACTCTTGTAAGTCACTCTATGCTCCTCCCTCTTCTGAAAATAAGTGTTAACCACACCCATGTCCATCCTATTAGCAAAGTCCACTACCATCTGTCCTTCAAGATTCCTTTCCTTAACTCCAAACTTGCCCATCACCTCCTCATCACCTGTGTTCCCCTCACCAACATGTCCATTAAAATCCGCTCCTATCACCACTCTCTCACCCGTGGGAATACTCTCCATCACCTCATCTAATTCACTCCAGAATCTCTCTTTCTCCTCTAACTCACAACCTACCTGTGGGGCATAACCACTAACAACATTCAACATCACCCCTTCAATCTCTAACTTCAGACTCATCACCCTGTCTGACACTCTCTTCACCTCCAGAACATTCCTCACAAACTCCTCCTTCAGGACCACACCTACCCCATTTCTCTTACTATCCACACCATAATAAAACAGCTTGAATCCTGCTCCTATACTATGAGCCTTGCTACCCTTCCACCTGGTCTCCTGTACACACAGTATATCCACCTTCCTTCTCTCCATCATATCAGCCAGCTCTCTACCTTTCCCTGTCATAGTACCAACATTCAGAGTTCCTATTCAGTCCTACACTCTTACCTTTCCTCTTCTCTCTCTGTCTGTGCACTCTCCTCCCTCCTCTACTTCTTCGACCAACAGTAGCCCAATTTCCACCGGCGCCCTCTAGGTCAACGGCGTCGATGGTGGTCGTTGTTAACCTGGGCCTCGACCGATCCGGTATGAAATTCGTACTGATGATTCGCATGGTTAAATTTGGCAATGTTTTACACCGGATGCCCTTCTTGACGCAACCCTCTCTATTTATCCGGGCTTGGGACCGGCACAGAAGTCACTGGACTGTGACCCCCATGGCTAGATTTGGCAGATGAGCTGAATACATTATGGAATTGATTAAAAAAAAGATCATGGCACAGCAAGATAAATTTTTTTTTTTTAATAGCTTCCTTCCTGTTTGTCATACAGACATGTTACTTACACATTTGTATTCAGAGAAAAGATAATACAACATAAGTACAATATAAAATACCATAGCCCTACTTTTATGTGTTTGTCAACATTTATTAATATAAAATCACATTTATACAGAAGACTAGAAATTGTCAGCTACTAAAACAGCCAAATAAGCAGCCAAAGTGAGACTGATAAAAGATATTGTTGCTGGTGGTTGCATATGTTAAGGAATTATATTCTAGTACTTTTTTCCCTACCTGTTTCCCACCTTTTATGTGGTTTCCCCAATATTAAGGAACCAAAAGTAATCAGACAATTGTCTTCTGAACTGTTGTATGTCCAGGTGTGTTGTTCTATTATTATTTCACTTAAAAGTAAGCAGATAAAAGCAGGTGTGTCTAGAAGTGTGGCATTTGTATTTGGAATAGGTTGCTATAAACTAAATTATATGAAGCCCAGAGTTGTCACTTCCAGCCATAAAAAAGCCATAATTATACCATCATTTTTTTTTTTTTAGAAAAAAAACAAACAAACAGTGTCCAAATATTTATGTACATGACTATATGTAAGCCTTAAAAAAACAAAATAAAAAAAACGTTAGCATGATATCAAATCAAACACCCCTACCCCTTACAAAGCCCACAGTAACAACAAAAATCCTACTGTTCATTTATAGTATGTAATTACATTTATAGTATGTAATAACAGTAATTCTGCACTACAGGTTCTAAACATTTTTAATCAATGTACAATATATGATTTTTATCCCATAAAAATAGCATAATGAAAAGAAAAGAGCTTAGTGCTGGTGGTATTCACTGTAATTTGAAAAGAATAATAAGCCTGATAGAAAAGTAAGTTTTCCAATTTTGTGAAGATACAGAACTGGATGCACCAGTCCAGAAAATATTAATAAGTAAGAGAATACTAATATACACACAGATTTCTGTATATCTGATAGATAATCATACACAAATATTAACAGCATCATTGGAAAATAGGTAATAAACATGGAAATCAGAATAATCACAATCACCCAAAAAGCCTTCTTTTTCATGTGGTTCGACTCTGCATCACTTGCACTTAACTTCTCACCAGGTCCAGGTTTCCTTAAAGCCTTAAGCACTGCTATAGAGCAGAGAATCTTAATAGAAAATATAAATACATATTCTGGAAGTAGAATGTAATATAATATATTTCTCACAAGTACAAACGGACAAAATGCACCGACTACTAAAGCTATTATCCAGACAACAACGGAAAGTGCAGTGCGATATCTTAGTGGTTTGTATTTTAGGAAGGTAACAGGATGGATCACTGCCACATATCGCTCCACACTGACACAGCACTGGAAGCTAGGGCGGCTGATACACTGCATGCAGGATAAAAATGTTGTAACATAATGCAAAGGGCTGTTTTGCCCATTTTTATAGAGTATTATTTGAAATACACAAATAAACGCATTGATGCAAATGATGATCTCACACATACATAGGTTAAGAAAAAAGAATTCTGATGCTACTCTATTATTTGCACCTTGTACAAACAGCTGTAAAACATGTACGTTGAGTGGAAGCGACACAACCAGCACAACTGCACAGAAACCAATGAGTGAATAGAGCACAGAGTCTTGTACATTGTCATCATTAGGAAGGTTAAATGAAGAGTTCATTACCATCTCTATGGTCTGTGTCACTAAATTACTGAGGAGGGTAAAATGGATAAAATGGAGGACAGATTAGATAAAAACGTCAGTGTTACAGTTACCTATCATTTTCATAAAACCTCCTGAAATGTTTACATTTAAAATGAATTTTGTCCATCTACATTTTTTGTGATTAAAAAATGGTCATATTTTCATAAATATTCAGTCAATAGAATCTCATTATTCTATTGATTCTACAATTAATTATATGCAAATAAAGTACAATTCCACAGACACAGTTTTAAATAAAAGTGTAAATCTAAAACTGTAAATAATTCAAAATGATTTTTCTCTGTCGTGAACCGTTTAGAAAGGAACCACTATTATAGAGCTATAACTCTGATCCCTTCAGTTTGTTATATTTCTTTATTAGTGTATTTATTAGACTTTTCAAATAAAGGATGGATATATTATTGTCTTTTTTTCTACTTTTTCTCTTAATATTTGCTAATTAAAAGTTCATATAAAAAGATGAATTAAAGTTACAATCTTATTAAAGTTTCAATGGCCATGTCTCCTTTCCTATTATATCATTAAGATTTATTACATAATACCATAATAGACAGCGAGAAATGTTTTCTCAGATAACATTTATTCAAGAAATCTGGATACAAAAACATTTACCTTTTTTGAAGTGTAAAATCGTCCATCATGAAGTCAGCAAAATATATCCTTAGTTTTTTTTTTTTCAATTAAACGGCAGAAATCTCTGGAAAGGAAAGAATGGAGATAATAGTATCAGACACATGGCTTCTCTAAGTGTTCATAAATTTATGCTTATATTTCCTGCATATTTTTACAGTATACGAAACTTATTGGTGGATCAAAGATCTCTTTAATGATATCAGTGAAATGCTTTATAGCCTGTGATATTGTGATGATGGATGGCATGACTAAAATGTGGTGAGTTCAAAAAAACTAAATATTCATCATCATTTGGAGGGCTTAAGAGGTAAAAACAGGAAGACAGAAAGACCTACCTATGGAGCTTAATGAGTGAAATTAACACAAAAAATGTAAATATATTCACTGTCAAATGAGTGAATAATTTTGATGATAATTAAAATTCCACAAAACTAAAACAGTTGCTAGTAAAATGAAGGAAAGACACGTCTGAAAAATGTGGAAATAATGGTTCAAATTAAATAATTTAAAATCAGTGAAATTAAAAGATCTTTGTAAACATTCTCAGCTGCTGCACACAAGTTTTGGGTAAGGGACACTATCATTAATGCCATGACCAAGTCCTGAAAGCAATTGCTGACACCTTCTGCAGTGCCAGGGACCACTGCAAGTGCCTCTGACAAGCAAGGCAATTACCTTTGTCAGAACAAAAGGAGAATCCCCAGCCCCAGCTGGAGGCTCCAACATGGCTCATTAAAACAGTACATGATTGGCAAATGTTGGGGACCTGGGATAGCAGCTCCAATTCACAGAAAACATCAAGGTACCACCTTCAGATAAGACTAATAGCACCTGGGAAAGAGAGGACAAAGGAATCAAATGAATGGAAACAAGACAAGATTGCAGATTAGATAGAAAAGTACTGCATACAGTGGTGGAGTTTGGAGTTTGGAGACCACAGAGGTGGGCTGCATAGTCTTTGCAGCTTTGTCCCAGTGTAAGGCCTACAAACTCGGGATAGGGATAGGGATAGGGATAGGTGGAGAGAGATGATTCACTGTGGTGACCCCTGAAGGGAAAAGCTGAAAGAAGAAGAAGAAGAATATGAACATAAAAAAATGAAGTAAATATGTTTATTTCTTTCAACATGCAAAACTCAGTGAAACAGCTGATTAGTGACTGTCTTGTAGCCATTATAGGATCTGAATGTCCTATAAGTACTCTAAATTAAGAAGTATGAGTATAATCTGATAATTATAAATCTTCTTCTTCTTCTTCTTTCAGCTTTTCCCTTCAGAGGTCGCCACAATGAATCATCTCTCTCCACCTATCCCTATCTTCTGCATCCTCAACACTTGCACCCACTAGCTTCATATCACCCCTTCAATCTCTAACTTCAGACTCATCACCCTGTCTGACACTCTCTTCACCTCCAGAACATTCCTCACAAACTCCTCCTTCAGGACCACACCTACCCCATTTCTCTTACTATCCACACCATAATAAAACAGCTTGAATCCTGCTCCTATACTACGAGCCTTGCTACCCTTCCACCTGATCTCCTGTGCACACAGTATATCCACCTTCCTTCTCTCCATCATATCAGCCAGCTCTCTACCTTTCCCTGTCATAATACCAACATTCAGAGTTCCTATTCAGTCCTACACTCTTACCTTTCCTCTTCTCTCTCTGTCTGTGCACTCTCCTCCCTCCTCTACTTCTTCGACCAACAGTAGCCCACTTTCCACCGGCGCCCTCTAGGTCAACGGCACAGATGGTGGTCATTGTTAACCCGGGCCTCGACCGATCCGGTATGAAATTCAGAGTACTGACGATTCGCATGGTTAAATTTGGCAATGTTTTACGCCGGATGCCCTTCCTGACGCAACCCTCTCTATTTGTCCGGGCTTGGGACCGGCACAGAAGTCACTGGACTGTGACCCCCATGGCTAGATTAATCTGCTAATCATAAATACGCTTTTTAAAACATATGTTGTTACATATGTTGATTTTTTTAAATTCAGTAGACAGTGATTAAACATTTTTACAGCATAAATTTTTCATTCTGCACACTCAGAGTATCATGTCTTTTGTTTTATTCATATTTTATCAATTACTTGGAATTATTTCAGTAGCAACAGTGAAACTGATAAAAAAAAAAGACAAAAAAAAAAAAAATCAACCAAACAAACAAAAAAAGGTTTTCAGTTCCAAGAACAAGGAATTTATGTGTTCTCCCATCAAAGGTCCTGAGACTTTAAGAGCAAAACAGTGGAAATGAGTGACTCAATTTATTAATTGTTTAATGACACAGCATGATAAATGAAATAACCTTAACCTTAAATGCCCTTAGACAGTAATGACTAAATGTAATCAGTTATGGTTTCAAAAGCACAGTGGAAATATGGCAGCTTATTATGCACCAAAATACGACATATTCCCTAAAAATGCAAAAACCAAATATGGAAGGAAATAACCAATCACAAATGCAAATGATACAGTCACTGAGTTGTCAAACACTGGAAGACATCTATTTATCTAAGGAGATCAATATGTAGAAAATCTGAACAGCAAAACAATGAAATGCAAAGCAAGAGTAAAAATAATGGCAGGAGAGACATGAACATGAAGTAATGTGAGTAAAAAATGAGTGAGTAAAAAAATTAGACACATAAAAATGTGTGTGAGATTTTGTCATTAATACCTGGACCTAGAAATAGTTTTCATTTGGAAGAATATACAGTGCATTACTTTACAAAAACACAAAGGTTTTTAAGTTATATCAAATAGACAATATTCCTAATAATAAAAGTTACATTAATAAATCTAAGCAGGCAGACTACTAGGGAAAAAGGTCAGAAAATTTGTTTTCTTAGAATGTTTTTAAGTAAGCAAATCTAAATGTAAGGAACCATCTTTCATATGATAGAACTTTGAAAGACTAGCTATTTATAAAGACTATTGAATACAGATAAACTGAATATATACAGATACAGATACACTGGTACACTGAAACACAAAACATGATAATTTGTTATATGGAGTTCATCATATTATACATTGTATATACACCAATTATTACATGCCTCAACTGCAGTAAAATATTTCATAATTCTTTCACAAATTTACATTTCTTGATATGATATCATGCTGACTAAATTTGGTATGAATCTGTATACCCTCTAAGGTGGGAATAGTAAAATGTTTAGTGTTTTAAATTTCACTTCCTGTTGTCATTGGTTACACTATGGCAAAGAATCACTACTGGAATGTGCACATGATTATACTGATGTGAACCTCAGGCCATATTGTGTAATATACAGTGCAATTATCCCCCACTTCCTTAGTGCATGACAAATTTGACTAAACTTTATGATTCATGATGATTTGAAGTAAAAAACATTGCTTATTATTCATCTTGGAAGGTATTAAAAAGTTTGTTTTTTGCATTTAACTCTCTTTTTTTTTAAGAGAAAAGACCTTAAGTAAAATATAAAAATACCACAGCCATAATTTTGATGTGTCAATAAACTTTTAATAGCGTAAAATCACATTAATGCAGAGGACTAAAGTTTTCAGCTTTTTAGAAGTAAAATATTAACAGCAAGACCCATAGATTCATTCATTTTCCACCGCTTATCCAATATATCCTCGGGTCACTGGGGAACCAGAGTACCCGGAGGAAATCCCCGAGGCACGGGGAGAACATGCAAACTCCACTTACACATGGCGGAGGCGGGAATCGAACCCCCAACCCTGGAGGTGTGAGGCAGGTGACCACCAAGCCACCGTGGCCCAAAGTCCCATAAATATAAATTTTAAATAAATAAATAAAAAAGAAAAAAAAATGATATAGAGATTACAGAACAGATTACAGATTTTTTTATATTTGATTTCCCCATTTTTAGGGGACCAAAAGTAATTGAACAATTGTCTGCTGAGTTGTTGCATGCCCAGGTGTGTTGTTCTGGCATTATTATTGTATCTAGAGGTGTGGCATTTGTATTAGGTTGCTGTTAACTTTAATATGTCCAAAGAGCTACCACTTCCAGTGAAGAAAGCCATCATTATGTCAAAAAAATCTAACACTGTCCAAATATTTATGTACCTGACTATATGTATTGTCACGTCCGGGTGCCCCACCCTATGCGAGGCTCGAACCCGGACCTCTGTGGTGAGGAAAGAGAGACCCAGATGCAGGATACAGTGAAGTGCTGCTTTTATTACACAAACATGAGACAAGGATCCCTATATATAGGGCAAAACATTAGGACTAATTGGAAACAGGTGACAATCAGGAACGAGAACAATAGGCAGGGAAAGACAAGACACACAAAGAAGCAGGCTTCGGAATATCACCTACCAGTGCCCTCTCCAGGCCTGGCAGGGAACTGTCCAGCTGTTCCTGACATGTATGCATTCAATAAAAAAAACCTTTTGCATGATATAACCAAACCTGCCACCCCCACCACTCAGAAAACATCCCACTGTTCATTTACAATCACAATATTTCCACATTTACACTACAAGGTCTGGGGCATTGGTGGCTCAGTGGTAGGTTTCTTGCCTATCATGTGGAAGGCCCAGGTTCAATCCCCTGCCTCAACCCCAGCCACTGGATGCAATGCCGGTCCCAAGCCCGGAAAAATGGGAGGGTTGCATCAAGAAGGGCATCCAGCGTAAAACATTTGCTAAGTTGTTGTGCGGACCAGTTGGTCTGTTGTGGCGACCCCGAACAGGGAGCAGCCAAAAGCAACTTCTTCTACACTACAAGGTCTAAGCATTTTTAATCAATGTACAATATAATGAAAAGAATAGTGTTTAGCACTGTTGGTATTCACTATATTTTGAACAGAGCTATAAACCCAAAATGAAAGGAAGTTTTCCAATTCTGTGAAGATACAGAACTGGATGTACAAATCCAGAAAATACTAAAAAGAGTAAAACAATGGAAATGAGTGACTCATTTTTTTTTCGTTGTATTTGAATGACACAAAATGATAAATGAAATAACCCTAACATTAAATGTCCTTAGACAGTAATGACTAAAAGTCAGCTTTGTGATGTGTGATCAGTTATGGTTTCAAAAGAACAGTGGAAATATGGAATCTTGTTATGCACCAAAATATGACATATTCCCTAAAAATGCAAAACCGAATATGGAAATAACCAATCACAAACGCAAATGATACAGTCACTGAGTTGTCAAACACTGGAAGACATCTATTTATCTAAGGAGGTCAATATGTTGAAAATCGGAACAGTAAAACATTGCAATGCAAAGCAAGAATAAAAATAATGTCAGGAGAGACATGAACATGGAGTGATGTAAGTAAAAAATGTGAACATGTAAAAAAAATACATATTTATAAAAAATAACTGTTTTAATTAAACATTAGATTAGACATATACAGGTGCATCTCAATAAATTAGAATGTCATGGAAAAGTTAATTTATTTCAGTAATTCAACTCAAATTGTGAAACTCGTGTGTTAAATAAATTCAATGCACACAGACTGAAGTAGTTTAAGTCTTTGGTTCTTTTAATTGTGATGATTTTGGCTCACATTTAACAAAAACCCATAAAAATAACATAAAAGGAATAGTGCTTAGCGCTGTATTCACTGTGTTTTGAACAGAATTACAAGTCCAGGATGAAAGACAGTTTTCCAATTCTTTGTAGATACAGAACTGGATGCACAAATCCAGAAAATAAGAAAAAGTAAGAGAATACTGATATGCACATTGTTTTCTGTATATCTGATAGATAATCGTACACAAATAGTAACAGCATCATTGGAAAATAGGTAATAAACATGGAAATCAGAATAATCACAATCACCCAAAAAGCCTTCTTTTTCATGCGGTTGGACTCTGCATCACTTGCACTTAACTTCTCACCAGGTCCAGGTTTCCTTAACGCCTTAAGCACTGCTATAGAGCAAAGAATCTTAATAGAAATTACAAATATGTACTCTGGAAGTAGAATGTAATACAAGATATTTCTCAAAAGTAAAAATGGACAAATTGCGCTGACTACTAAAACTATTATCCAGAAAACAACTGAAAGTGCAGTGCGATATCTTAGTGGTTTGTATTTTAGGAAGGTAACAGGATGGATCACTGCCACATATCGCTCCACACTGACACAGCACTGGAAGAAGGGGCGGTTGATACACTGCATGCAGGATAAAAATGTTGTAACATAATTCAAAGGGCTGTTTTGCCCATTTTTATAGAGTATAAGATTGAATACATAAATGGATGCATTGATGGAAATGATGAGGTCACCCACACATAGGTTAAGAAAAAAGAATTCTGATGCCACTCCATTACTTGCACCTTTCACAAACAGCCGTAAAACATGTACGTTGAGTGGAAAATACATAACCAGCACAATTATGCTGAGACCAAGATATAAATAGAGCACAGAGACTTGTACATTGTCATCATTAGGAAGGTTAAATGAAGAGTTCATTACCGTCTCTATGGTCTGTGTCACTAAATTGCTGAGAAGGGTAAAATGGAGGACAGATTAGATAAAAACGTCAATGTTACAGTTACCTATCATTTTCATAAAACCTCCTGAAATGTTTACATTTAAAATGAATTTTGTCCAACTACTAATTTAAAAATGTTCACCTTTTCATAAATATTCAGTCAATAAAATCTCATTATTCTATTGATTCTACAATTAATTATATGCAAATAAAGTACGATTCCACAGACAGAGTTTTAAATAAAAGTGTAAATCTAAAACTGTAAATAATTCTAAATGCTTTTTCTCTGTTGTGAACTGTTTCGAAAGGAACCACTATTATAGAGCTATAACTCTGATCCCTTCACATTTCTCACTTCATATTTTTTCCCTAAGGATATAATGTTTGATGTAGCCTTGGAGATTGGAATATGGACAGTTTGTTATGTCTCTTCATTAATGTATTTTTTAGACTTTTCAAATAAAGGATGGATATAGTATTTTGTCTTTTTTAAAAAAAAATTTCTATTTCTATTTCCTAATTAATATTTCATATAAAAAGATGAATTAAAGATACAATATTATTAAAGTTTCAATGGCCATGTCTCCTTTCTTATCATATCATTAAGATTCATTACATAATACCATAATAGACAGTGAAAAATGTTTTCTCAGATAACATTGATTCAAGAAATCTGGATACAAAAAACATTTACCTTTTTTGAAGTGTAAAATCGTCCATCATGAACTGAGCAAAAATATTTCCTTAGTTTGTATTATTTAAACAGCAGGAATCTCTGGAAAGGAAAAGATTGGGGATAATAGCATCAGACACATAGATTCTCTCTGTAAATTCATGCTCTTTACATGCTTATATTTCCTGTATATTTTTACAGTATACGAAAGTTATTGGTGGATCAAAGATCTCATTAATGATATCAGTAAAATGCTTTATGGCCTGTGGTATTGTGATGATGGATGGCATGACTAAAATGTGGTGAGTTCAAAAAAACAAAATATTCATCATCATTTGGAGGGCTTAAGAGGTAAAAACAGGAAGATAGAAAGACCTACCTATGGAGTTTAATGAGTGAAATTAACACAAAAAATGTAAACATATTCACTGTCAAATGAGTGAATAATTTTGAAGATAAAATTCCATGAAACTTAAACAGTTTCTAATAAAATGAAGGAAAGACACTTCTGAAAAATGTGGAAATAATGGTTCAAATGAAATCATTAAAATAAATGAAATTAAATGATCTTTGTAAACATTCTCAGCTGCTGCACAGAAGTGTTGGGTAATGGACACTACCATTAGTGCCATGACCAGGTCCTGAAGGCAATTGCTGACACCTTCTGCAGTGCCAGGGACCAGTGCAAGCACCTCTGACAAGCAAGGCAATTGCCTTTGTCAGAACAAAAGGAGAATCCCCAGCCCCAGCTGGAGGCTTCAACATGTGATTGGCAAATGATGGGGGCCTGGGATAGCAGCTCCAATTCCCTTAAAACATCAAGGTACCACTTTCGGATAAGACTAATAGCACCTGGGAAAGAGAGGACAAAGGAATCAAATGAAAGGAAGCACGACAAGAATGCAGATTTGATAGAAAAGTAATGCATAAAGGGGTGGAGTTTGGAGTTTGAGACCACAGAGGTAGGCTACAGAACCTTTGCAGTTCTGTCCTAGTGTTACAGGTGTAACTGAGCATTACAGGTGTGCAAAAGATGAAGGCCATCACAACACATAGGTAGCAGAAAAGGCCTCTAGATGGCTGTGGATAAAAACATTTGTCTGCATCTTCTTATGGCCTTAGTGACTGTGGAGGATGGTATTACAATCCACCACGCTCCTTAAGATCTCGAAACTCCGGACTTCTGTTAGTTCCCAGAATATCAAAGTCTACAAAAGGGGGTAGAGCTTTTTCGTATTTAGCTCCTAAACTTTGGAACAGTCTTCCTGACAGTGTTCGGGGCTCAGACACAGTCTCCCAGTTCAAACGTAGACTAAAGACATATCTCTTTAGCCAGGAATACACCTAATAAATCCCATAACTTTGTGCTCCAATACAGCCGATTAAATGCACATTATCATCTAGTGCCTCCTAATATTATGAATAGCAGCTACGCTAATTCCTTTCCATTTGTTCCCCTTCTTCTACCCACCCCCGAGTCACACAGAGATTGTGCCAGCTCCGGTGGCATCCAGAGATGGACCAGCTCCAGCCGGGTTCTGCTTTCTGAGGACTGGAGTAATCAAAGCAGCACTGCCAACACTATGTGGACATTTTACACATAACACATGCTGTATCTGCACACTCTCCGTGTGTCACCCAGATGAGGATGGGTTCCCTTTTGAGTCTGGTTCCTCTCAAGGTTTCTTCCTAATACCATCTAAGGGAGTTTTTCCTTGCCACAGTCGCCTGAGTCACCTCAGGCTCGCTCAATAGGGAAAATTTTGTCTAACATCTAGGACTGTTTGTTTGTATGTTTATTGTTTCTTATGTTCTGTAAAGCTGCTTTGAGACAATGCTCTTTGTTAAAAGCGCTATACAAATAAAACTGAATTGAATTGAATTGAATTATTGTTCTACTAATTAGTAAAAAGTAAACATCTTACCACATAAAACTTCCAAATATTGTATTTTGTGCCTCAAAATATTGTGCCTCTATGCAGTAGAAAATTTTTTTTCAACATGCAACATGCAAGTGAAACAGCTGATTAATGACTGTCTTGTAGCCATTATAGGAGAATGTCCTTCAAGTACTTTAACTTCATTTAGAAGCATGAGCATAATCTGATCATTATAAATACGCTTTTTTAACATATGTTGTTTTTTTAATTCAGTAGACAGATTTTTACAGTGTAAAGTTTTTATTCTGCACACTCACAGGTTTAAATCTTTTATTTTCATCATACTTTAGAAATTACTCTGAATTATTCAGTAGCAACAGTGAAACGGAATAAAAAAATAAAAAAATAAAAAAATGGGTCAACTCCAAGAACAAGGAATTCATGTGTTCGCCTACCAAAGGTCCTGAGACTTTAAGAATAAAACACTGGAAATTAATGACTCAATTTATTAATTTTTTTTTTTACAAAGCATGATAAATGAAATAACCTTAACCTTAAATGTCCTTAGACAGTAATGACTAATATCCAGCTTTAAAATGTAATAAGTTATGGTTTCAAAAACACAGTGGAAATATGGCAGCTTGTTGTGCACCAAAATGACATATTCCCTACAAATGCAAAACCGAATATGGAAGGAAATAACCAATCACAAATGCAAATGATACAGTCACTGAGTTGTCAAACACTGGAAGACATCTATTTATCTAAGGAGATCAATATGTAGAAAATCTGAACAGCAAAACAATGAAATGCAAAGCAAGAGTAAAAATGAGAGAGACGTGAACATGAAGAAATGTGAGAAGAAATCCACATCCTCATTAAATATGAAATATTTATGTATATGAGATATGAAAAATATGTATTTAGAAAAAATAAAACTGTTTAATTAAACATTAGATTAGACTGTTAAAATTGTGTGTGTGTAATTTTGTTATTAGTACTTGGACCTGGAAATAGTTTTCATTTGGAAAAACATACAGTGCATTACTTTACAAATACACAAAGGTTTTTAAGTTATGTAAAATAGACAGTATTCCTAAAAATAAAAGTTACATTAACAAATCTAAATAGTCAGGCTACTATGGAAAATGGTTATAAAAATACTTTTTTTAAGTGTGCTAAACTAAAATGGTAATAGGATGTTGTATATTTGATTTAATTTTTCATTTTGAATTAATCGTTAATAATAAAATCTAATGTAAGGAGCCATCTTTCATATGATAGAACTTTGAAAGACTAGCTATTTAAAACTACTCAGCGATCAGTACTGTATTGCATACAGATTGAAATGGTACACTGAAGCACAAAACATGATAATTTGTTATATGGAGTTCATCTTATTATACACTGTACAATATACACCAATTATTACATGCCTCAAACTGAAGTAAAATATTTTATTATTCATTCACAATTTCCATTTATAGATATTATGATATCATGCTGACCAAATTTGGTATGAATCTGTGTACCCTCTACAAGGAGTAGTAAAATGTTAAGTGTTTTAAATCTCACTTCGTTTTGCCAGTGGTTGCACTATGGCAATGAATCACTACTGGAATGTGCACGTGATTATACTTCATCACTGATGTGAACTTCAGGCCATATTACATGATATACAGTGGAATTATCCCCCACTTACTTAGTACATGACAAATTTGGCTAAACTTTATGATGATTTATGATGACTTAAGAATTAAGAAGCATTGGTTATTATTCATCTTGGAAGGTATTAAAAGGTTTGGTTTTTGCATTTAATTATTAGAAAAAAAGTAATTCCCATGCTGATTTTTTTACCACAGGAAAATACCACAGGCATAATTTTGATAAGTCAATAAACTTTTATTAGCATAAAATCACATTGATGCAGAAGACTGAAGTTTTCAGCTCGTTAGAAATAAAATATTAACAGCAAGAGTCATAAATATACATTTTAAATAAACATCATAAATAAACAGAAATAAAAAAATCTTACAAAATGATGTGAGGCTGATAAAAGTTTTGGTTGTTGGTGGCTGTAATGAATTACATAGAGTACTTATTTTCCCCCACCTGATTCCTGATGTTGATGTTGATTTATTTGTTGGGAATAAATGATAGCATATTGAAATCTGCTTTTTTTTTTCTTGTCAGAGTATTTGCTTGTTTATTGACGTTAGTGGGGACCACACAATTGCTAATAGGTCTTTCTTTTTCTCATGTCTGCATATCCCCATTTCAAAAGTAATTGGACTACTGAGTTGCATAAAAACAGGTAGACAGAAAGACCTATCTATGGAGCTTACTGAGTGAAATTAACACAAAAAATGTAAACATATTCACTGTCAAATGAGTGAATTATTTTGATGATAATTAAAATTCCACGAAACTAAAACAGTTGCTAATAAAATGAAGAAAAGACACGTCTTTCGTCTTTCGATCAAAAGTAATTGGATTACTGAGTTGCATGTCCAGGTCCCCATTATTTCAATTAAATTTTAACAGATAAATGCAGATGTGTCTTGAGGTGTGGCATTTGTATTTGGATTAGGTTTATGTTAATGTTTTACATATCCAAAAAGCTAATACTTCTAGTGAAGAAAGCCATTATTACACTGGAAAAACTAACAAAGTCCTAATATTTATGTAACTGGTTATATGCATTCCTTAAATAAAACAAACAAACTAACAAAAAAAACATTACCATGATATAACCAAATCAAAACTCCTACCCAACACAAAACATCCCACTGTTCAATTACATATCACAGTAATTCTGCATTTACACTACAAGTTCTTCACATTTTAAAATCATTATACAATTCATATGTTTTATAAATCCATAAAAATAACATAATGAAAAGAAAAGAGCTTAGTGCTGGTGGTATTCACTGTAATTTTTAAAGAATAATAAAAGTAAGTTTTCCAATTTTGTGAAGATACAGAACTGGATGCACAAAACTAGAAAATATCATAAAGTAAGAGAATACTAATATACATATTGATTTCTGTATATCTGATAGATAATCATACATAAATATTAATATCAGTGTTGGAAAATAGTTAATAAACATGGAAATCAGAATAATCACAATCACCCAAAAAGCTTTCTTTTTCATGCGGTTCGACTCTGCATCACTTGCACTTAACTTCTCACCAGGTCCAGGTTTCCTTAAAGCCTTAAGCACTGCTATAGAGCAGAGAATCTTAATAGAAAAAACAAGCAAATAATCTGGTAATATAACATAATACAATAGATTTCTGAGTTGTAAAAACAGACTAAATGCACTGACTACTAAAGCTATTATCCAGGCAACAACTGAAAGTGCAGTGCGATATCTTAGTGGTTTGTATTTTAGGAAGGTAACAGGATGGATCACTGCCACATATCGCTCCACACAGACACAGCACTGGAAGAAGGAGCGGCAGATACTATGCATGCAAGATAAAATTACTGTTACATGATACAAAGGGCTGTTTTGCTCATTTTTATAGAGCATAAGATTGAATACACTAAACAGTGCATTGATGGAAATGATGATCTCACACATACAGAGGTTAAGAAAAAAGAATTCTGATGCTACTCTATTACTTGCACCAACAAACAGCCTTAAAACATATACATTGAGTGGAAATGACACAAACAGCACAAGTAGGCACAGACTGAAAAGTGAATATAGCACAAAGACAGCTACATTATCATCATTAGGAATAAAAAATGAAGAGTTCCTCAGCATGTCTGTGGTCTGTGTCACTAATCTGCTGAGAAGGATACAATGATGAACATAAAGAAAGGTCAGATGAAGACACAGGCGTTACAGTTACCTAATATTTTTATAAAACATCTTGAAAGGTTAACATTTCAAATGATCTTTGTCCAGCTACTAACTTAAAAACACATTTTCAAAAATATTCAGACCTTTAAATGCCGTTATTTTATTTTTAGTCCTTGATTGAAAAAGTAATTAATTTGCAATTAATTTAGGATACAACAGACACAGTAAATCAAGTACACTAAGAGTTTTCTCTTTCATAATAGGTTCCAAAAAGGAAGCATTATTTGAGTGGTAACTCTACTATCATGTAGAATTGTATATTATATCTAATGGTCTGTTTCATGCAACCTTGGAGAGAACGGAATACAGACAGCATATTCATGTTTCAGATTTTGAATTGGCACTGTAGATTTTCAACATTCTTCTGCCAAATAAGTTTAGAAGTTTTTGATTAAAATGTCATATGAATCAGATGAATTAAAATCTTAGAAAAGATTCAATGGCCATGTCTTGTTTCCTATCATATCATTAAAATTCATTACATAATACCATAATGGACAATTAAATGTTTAGGCAGATAATACTGATTCTGGATACAAGAATTCTGGATACAAAAACATTTACCTTTTTTGAAGTGTAAGATCGTCCATCATGAACTCAACAATATATATCCTTAGTTCTTCAATTTAAATGGCAGAAATCTGTGGAAGGAAAAGAATGGAGAAAATAGCAATAGACACAGTGTTGCTCTCAGTATCAATTATTCAATGCTTTTTTAATGCTTGTAGTACCTCTATATTTAAGTGCTACATTCTATATTTACCTCTATATATAATTGGAGCAAAGATCTAGATAATGGTATCACTGAAATGCTTTGTAGCCTGTGATATTCTGATGACGGAGGGCATGACTAAAATGTGGTGAGTTAAAAAAAAAATATTCGTCATCATTAGGAGGGTCAGAACTGAAGAACAGAAAAACCTACCCATGGAGCTTAATGAGTGAAATTAAACAGAAAAAAATGTAAACATATTCACTGTCAGATGAGTAAATTATTGTGATTATAATTAAAATTCCACAAAACTAAAACAATCAATGAATTTAAATGTTAATAAATCTTTTGAAACATTCTCAACTGCTGCGCAAAAGTGTTGACATGACTGCCAAATGATGGGGACCTGGGAAAGCAGCTCTGATTCCCAGAAAACATCACAGATACCACCTTCAGATAAGACCTGTAGTGCCCTGGGAAGGAAATGGCCAAGGAATCCAATGAAAGGAAGCAAGACAAGTATGCAGATTTGGTGGAAAAGATTTTGAGACCACAGATGTGGGCTTTTCAGCTCCATCCAAGTGTTAGGCCTACAATCCCCTAGGCATTACAGGTGTGCAAAGGATGAAAGCTATCACAACACACTTAGGTAGCAGAGATATATAGGTAGCTATATGGATGCGGATCAAAATGAATGTCTGCGTCTTATCATGGCCTTCCTGACTAGGAAGGCTAGTATGGTTCTGGCTGTGTTAAGCGGACATGTCTGAGGGGTGTTATGTATAATGTGAGGAATCCTGAGCATGCATTAATGGTGCCAATGGGGCTTGTTATTGCCTTAGTCACTAGAGACCAGTGTAATCCTAGGACACAAGCAACAAGTGATATAACCAATTTTGAAATGTATCAGACAGGATTTTCCTATTGAAGATCTACTAATTAGTTAATAACTACCATATATTGTATTTTGTGCCTCACAATATTGTGCCTCAATGTAGTAGAAAATATAAAATTAAGTGAAAGAGTGATATGATCTACTTGACCATCATTTAAAGGTAAATCAGTCTACAACCTGTCAGTTCTTTTGAACAGTGATGGCAGAGCCTGCACACATGCTTTTCAGCACCATTTTTTACACCTTGCGCTTCTTCAGCCCAGTTACTTGAACCTTAGCACCCGTGTTTTGAATAGCAATGAACATGGCTGCAAGGCAGAGTGGCAAGAAGCAGGAAACCAATCACCTAGCATGTGTAAAGTCTTCACCCTCGATGAGGAAGAGAAAGCTGTATGGGGTGGATACTCACTCCATACCTCTCTGGGAAGGCCCAGCTGGCGTAACATGGCCTACCATGGCATACCAAGTGTGGAGGCTGCTGCCACATACGGTATGCTCAAGCAGGCGATTCTCATGCACTGTGGATGCTCCGACATTAACATCAGCTGAGTTTCATTGCTGGGCCTACCAGCCTGGGAGGACTTCTAAAAGGTGGTTCCAACCAGTCAAACTGACGACCACTGAAATGATCAAACGAGTAGTCCTGGAGTATTTCCTGCACTCCCTGCCACCCAGAAACACTACAAGAAAACAGCACCCCAGAGAGATGCTGGACACCCTGGAGCAAGACTTGGCCACACTGGAGATTGTCAGGGGTGAGCGGTGGGAGGCCTATGGAGAACCACCCCACCTGGGAGCACGTACAGGATGAGCCCATGTCCACTTACCCAGGCTCTCCCTCACCTCCCAAGCCTTCAAAATACTGTCTGGCTGGTTGCGCTCTATACACCCACACTCCACCCACGGCCCCCACCGTACCAGTGAAGGTCAATGGAAAGCACACCTCAGCCTCTCTCAAATCAGGAAGCACCATGCCGTCTGTGCTGGGTCACACAGCAACTTTGGCAGAGTCTCTGTCGGTCTTGTGTTTGCATGGTGATGTCTGTGAGGTCCCCACTACACAGGTAAACACATGGAACCGGCTCTCCTCAACTTGGGTAGAACCGGGGAGGACATTGGCCACTACTTGTGGGGCTAATCCCCAACTTATCCATTCCTCTACTACAGGGTTGAAATTGGACTGGATTTCCCTCAACTCGTGTTGCGGCAAGACCTTGTTAATGACACAGAATAAAGACCACTTGTCCAAAGACGGTCTACATCGCTCAGAGAGAAGGGGACTGTGGGACCTCATCAGAAGGGGACACCATTCCCACAATTAATCCAGTATCCTCTGTGTTCCAGCAGGTCTCACGAGAGGGGAGTTTTGGAAGGGTGCAGAAGGAGGATAACCAGCTGAAACCATAGTGAAGCCCATAGTAAATCCCGAACAACCTCTAAAAAGTACATATTTCTTAATGGTCTGTTGTAACAGGGTCTGTTATATTACCACACCTTCTGGTTATACCACATATGAAAACTCGCGTTTTAATGCACCAGGCCCATACTCAACCAGTTTCTTCCCCCAAGCAATCTATCTTTTGAACAGTTGAATGTTCCCAGCATTGGGCAATAATAAAAATAAAAATTAAAAGTGCAATAACCTCATATTTATTACCACACCCACATCCCTACATCTCAACTCATTCTATTCTATTCTGTATATACAAATACTTTATTTTCTTATTTAAATATGTGTATTTTTTATTTTTTATTTCTCATTCTATTTTCTGTTGTTATTTGTACTGTTATTGTTATCTCTGTGCACTGGAGCCTGTTACACTAAAACAAATTCCTTGTATGTGAAAACATACTTGGCAATAAAGCTCTTTCTGATTCTGATTCTGATTCTGATTTGGCAGGCACCCGGGAGGCACCTGCTCCGCTCATTCCCCTCTCATTCAGGTGGTAGATGAAGAAGGGAGGAACTAAGGCCTCCTCTTGCCTTAGACTTCCACCGGCTTCACTATCTTTGAGCTGCTCATAAGACAGTGACCTCAAAGACTGTTGAATATGCTCTGGGAAGCATGCAAGGAGCAGTCATCCCCATTCCACTCACTGATTGACTACTTGCAGGAAACACAAGAGTGGATAGAGAAAGTGACACCAATTGTTAAGATCAGCAGAGAGCAAATAACTGACCAGCTCAAGCCAGAGAATTTAATGTTGGAGACCAAGTGCTGCTCCATGCCCCTAATGCCACCTGCAAGTTTCTGGATAAATGGCAGGGCCCATACACAGTCCTCAAGAGGGTGGGTCCAGTCAAATACCGCCTGCAACAGCCAGGCAAGTGTGCAGGCACACAATTGTATCTCATCAATTTGCTGAAGAAGTGGATTGAGCCAATGGCAGTTGTGTCTGTGTTTGCTGTTTCCCACACAGTTCAGTAACAGGATCTGATGGAGCTGGTGGACCAGCTGGCTTACCCCTTTTCTACCTCTGGCTAACCCAACTAACCCACATGAGTTCAAGACCCCTCCAGGAGTGGTGGTGAGACAGTCTCCATATAGGGCCCCAAAAGCCCACCATCAGGCTATTGAGGAAGAAATTGGCTGAATCAGGGTGGCATCATTAAGAAGTTCACCAGCTCCTGGTTTAGCCCCACTGTCATTGTGCTGAAGCCCCATGGGAGTATCAGGCTGTAATGACATCTGGAAGCTCAAACAGGTCTCGGTCTTTGACAGCTATGCCCTCCCCTGAGTGGATGACCTGGTGAAAAGACTGGAGAGAGCCTAGTTTATCTAAACCCTGGATCTTATTAAAGACTCAAGACTTACTAAAGATACTGGCAGGTCACCTTCAATAGTAGTGGGCTCTGACAGTACTGATGTTCCTCTCTTGGGCCTGCACAGGGTTCCTGCACATTTCAAAGACTCGTGGACATTGGCCTCTGACTACTCCAATACATCTTTGCTTAACTTGACAATGTTGTGATTCACTCCTCCATCTTTTTGGACCATCTACACCACTTGAGGCACCAAAAGTCCATGCTGTTGGCAAACCCTAAGAAGTGCCATCTGTGGCTGACTGAGGCACAGTATCTGGGGTATCATATAGGCTGTGGACTCCTGATGCCTCAAGAGAAGGAGGTAGAAGCAGTGCGTGAGTACACTGATCCTACCACAGGTTTGCAGGTGTGTGCTTTTTTGTGCTCAATGAAGCAGGTGCGTGCTTTTTGGGGGCTGGCTGGCTACTATTGATGATTTGTGCCTAAGGTCTCCTCTATAGCTTATTCCTTCTCAGATTTGACCAAGAAGGGCCAGCCAAAATGGTACAGTGGACCAGTATGGCAAAGTGGGTGTTACAGCAGCTAAAAAGCAGCAGCTTCTCTTCTCTTCTCTTCTCTTCTCTTCTCTTCTCTTCTCTTCTCTTCTCTTCACTTCACTTCACTTCTCTTCTCTTCTCTTCTCTTCTCTTCTCTTCTCTTCTCTTCTCTTCTCTTCTCTTCTCTTCTCTTCTCTTCTCATGATTGACATAACCCTGAGTACAGCTTAAATTATGATTGGACATAATCATAATTGCATTTTACACAGTGTCCCAAAAGTCTCCATTACAAAAGGGAAATTAACACTTCTATATATCACTGCCTTCTCACCCTACATCAGTGCTTAATCTCACTAATGTTCTTGTGGCTGAATGAGCAAATCTCCACATCTATCCTCCAAAATCCATTGGAGTGGAAAGCCTTTCCAGATGAGGGGAGGATATTATAACACTACAGGATGATACTCCCTTAACGTGCTGCACCCCACAAGCCTCCTGAGTCCCGCCATGCCTTGGCTCGACTCCTCACCCCTGATCACCCAGAGCACTGAGCAGATCAAAAGCTACACCTAACTCCATTTTTTTCTGCACATTGAGACATTTTGAGTGGAGGATATTATAACAGCACTTCTTCTTCTTCTTCTTTCGGCTTTTCCCTTCAGGGGTCGCCACAGCGAATCATCTCTCTCCATCTATCCCTATCTTCTGCATCCTCAACACTTGAGGATATTATAACAGCACAAGGGGGCTAAATCTGGATTGGGATGTTCAAAAAGGCATGTTCAAATGATTAAAAGGGCAAAACACTGCAAAAAACATGAATATTATTTGTTTCGCTTGTAACATTTGTTAATAATTTATATTTCTTTTAGTACTAGACCTGAACTGAACCTTGGAGTTGGAGTTGGATATATTATAGAGTAGGTCTATTCATTAACTATTCAACATACTACAATACTTTCCCCAGACTTCCCTTTTTTGAACTTTCTGGCTTATCATATATTGCTCCATAAATGCAATCTGTATACAATCCTAGTTTCAGGCTTCATTAAAATCATTACAGTTTATTATTATTTTAAATTCTTTTTTTGTCTGCCATTTGGTCTCTTTATGTTTTTATTTTGACTTAGCAAATCTTTTTGTAACAGCATTGCATTTTAATGCTTTTATAGATGCATACATCTTTGTCTGAGCATTACAATTGTCCAAGCACAATAAAAGAAGTTGTTTATTTATTAAATTTTATTGCTCTTGATTAAGGTTGCTGTAAATAAGATATAACAATATGTACAAATAATATTGCACACACTTCTTCTCCTTCTTTCGGCTTTTCCCTTCAGGGGTCGTCACAGCGAATCATCTCCCTTCACCTATCCCTATCTTCTGCAACCTCAACACTTGCACCCACTAGCTTCATATCCTCATTAATTCCATCTATATACCTCCTCTTTGGCCTTTCTCTTTGACTCCTGCCTGGCAGCTCCATGTCCAACATTCTCCTACCAATATACTCACTCTCCCTCCTCTGAACATGTCCAAACCATCTTAATCTGGCCTCCCTAACTTTGTCCCCCAAACGTCCAACATGAGCTGTCCCTCTGATGTACTCGTTCCTAATCCTGTCCAATCCTGTCACTCCCAAAGAGAACCTCAACATCTTCAGCTCTGCTACCTCTAGCTCTGACTCCTGTCTCTTCCTCAGTGACACTGTCTCTAAACCATACAGCATGGCCGGTCTCACCACTGTCCTGTACACCTTCCCCTTGATTCTCACTGATATTTTCCTATCACACAGAACTCCCGACACCTTTCTCCACCCATTCCAACCTGCCTGCACTTGCTTCTTTACCTCTTTCCCACACTCTCCATTACTCTGGACTGTTGACCCCAAGTACTTAAACTCCTGTACCTTCTTCACCTCTTCACCTTGTAACCTTACTGTTCCACTTCCCTCCCTTTCATTCACACACATGTACTCAGTCTTACTACGACTGACTTTCATTCCTCTCCTCTCCAGCACAAACCTCCACCTCTCTAGGTTTTCCTCCACCTGCTCCCTGCTCTCACTACAGATCACACTGTCATCTGCAAACATCATTGTCCAAGGAGACTCCTGTCTGACCTCCTGTGACAATTGATCAATAGCAAACAGGAAGGGGCTCAGAGCCGATCCCTGATGCAGTCCTACTTCCATTTTGAACTCCTCTGTCTGACCTACAGGACACCTCAACACTGTCCTGCTCCTCTCATACATGTCCTGCACCAGTCTGACATACTTCTCTGCTACTCCTGACCTCCTCATACAGTACCACAGCTCTTCTCTTGGCACCCTGTCATACGCTTTCTCCAAGTCTACAAACACACAGTGCAACTCCCTCTGACCATCCCTATACTCCTCCATCAAAATTCTCAGAGAAAAAATTCCATCTGTTGTGCTCTATCTGGGCATGAAGCCATACTGCTGCTCACAAATTTCCACTACCTTCCTTAACCTAGCTACCACTACTCTTTCCCATAGCTTCATTGTATGGCTCATCAACTTTATCCCCCTATAGTTGCTGCAACTCTGCACGTCACCCTTATTCTTAACGATCGGCACTGATACACTTCTTCTCCATTCCTCAGGCATTCTCTCACTCTCTAAAAGCCTGTTAAACAAACTAGTTAAAAATTCCACTGCTGCCTCTCCTAGACACTTCCAGACCTCCACCGGGATGTCGTCAGGACCAACTGCCTTTCCACTTTTCATCCTCTTCAAAGCCTTCCTGACTTCATGCTTTCTAATCTTATCTACTTTCTGTTCCACAGAGTTCACCTCTTCTACTCTTTTTTCCCTCTCATTTTCCTCATTCATCAGCTCCTCAAAGTACTTCTTCCATCTCCTCTGTACACTCTCCTCACTTGTGATCACCCTTCCACCTCTATCCTTAATAACTCTAACTTGCTGCACATCCTTCCCATCTCGATCCCTCTGCCTAGCTACAAATCCTTCTCTCCTTCTCTAGTGTCTAACCTAGTGTACAACTCGTCATATGCCTTCTGCTTGGCCTTAGACACCTCCCTCCTCACTCTGTGCTGTAACTCCTTGTATTCCTGTCTATTCTCTTCAGTCCTGTCCATGTCCCACTTCTTCTTGGCTAACCTCTTCTTCTGGATACTATCCTGAACTTCCTCATTCCACCACCAAGTCTCCTTATCTTCTTTCCTCCTTCCAGATGACACACCCAGCACCTTTCTCCCTGTCTCCCTGATCACTTCTGAATATTGCACACACTGAGGTACAATATAAAGCCAGTCAGTATTAAGACAGACAGTATTAAGCCTTCACATTAAATTAATTCACAAGAAATATAGTATATTGTGTTTTTTGACGTAAAGTGTAAAACATATCATTGTAAAGCACATGGTTTAATTATTAACAATTGCGTGACATTACAAGACTGGGACATGTAGTTAGCACAACAGCCTAGCAACATTATGTCAAAGATTTTGCAAATGCAAAACAGAAAGTTTGCAAATATATCACAAACTGAATGCAAATGTCGAAAAAATAACATGGCTGTAAAAGATCAAGCACTAATTTGTTTAACTAAATATATATGCATTTTTTAAAATAGAAAGCATTGATTAAGCACACATCTGTGTAAACATAATGTTTAAAATGTTTATTGATATATTAACCAAAGCAATGTCAATGAAGAGTTACACTACAAACACTAAAATCCTACACATTATAATTTTACATTAACATTTTATGAAAATATAAAAAATATACACAAGACCTCAATGACCCCCTTCAAGTCTCAGGTTTGTTATCTTGAAACACATTGTTTAAAAATATCTAGTAACAATCTTAAAAAATATTGTTTAGAACAGCTTTGTTATTATGTAATTATTTGCAACAGTGAAACTAATATATATCAGGATAAAAAAATTGAAGAAGCATGATTTTGTGTGTTTTTTTAAAAAGTAACAATGAGTATTTATTATTATTACCTAAAAATAATAAACGTTACATCTTTATTTCAAAAACTTCTAAATATTTTGTAAGAAAACAAATTGTAGTGCTAGTGGTATTCACTGTAATTTGAACAGAATCATAAGTCTGGAATGAAACGAAGTTTCCCAACCCTATGAAGATACAGAAATGCATGCACAAACCCAGCAATTATCATAAGGTAGTAATACACTGTCAGACCCGTCCAGCTCTGTGTTTCTGATAGAGAATCATACAGAAACATGCACACCATTATTGGACAATAAGTAATAATCATGAAAACCAGACTAATCACAATCATCCAAAAAGCCTTTTTTTTCATGCGGTTCGACTCTGCATCTTTAACACGTAATTTCTCACCAGGTCCAGGTTTCCTTAAAGCCTTAAGCACTGCTACAGAGCAAAGAATCTTAATAGAAAATACAAGTAAGTACTCTGGTAGTAGAATATAATAAAATACAGATCTGTATAGTATAAATAAAGAAAGCACACTGAATCCTAGAACAATTGTCCAGGTAATAATTGCCAATGTAATGCGATATGTTAGTGGTTTGTATTTTAAGAAGATAACAGGATGGATCACTGCCACATATCTCTCCACACATACACAGCACTGGAAACATGGACGGCTGATACTATGCAGTGTGGACAGTAACAAAAGAAAAAGATACAAAGGACTTTTTGCATCATTTCTATAGTGTATAGCATTGAAGACACTTGGCAGCGAACTGAGGCAAATTATGATCTCACACACGCAGAGGTTAAGAGAAAAAAATTCCGATGCTACTCCATTACTTGTGCCTGTCAAAATCAGTCGCAAAACATATACATTGAGTGGTAGCACCGCAAACAGCACAATTGTGCTGAGACCGATGAATGCATAAAGCACAGAAACAGGTGAAATACCATCATTAGGAAGGAAAAATGAAGAGTTCATTGCCGTCTCTATGGTTTTTGTCACTAAATCGCTGAGAAGGATAAAATGGAGGACATAGAAAAAGATTAGGTAAAAACACAGACCATACACTTAAATAATAATTATATTTTTAAAAAACAGTGTGATAATATATTCTGCTATATATGCTGGTATGCAATCATTCAAAATCTCATTATTTCACATCATCTTTATTTTAATGAATCTTTCATATGAAAGGTTACACGAACATTCACTATTATTTTGAAGGACTACTAAGCTGTCAGTACTGTATGGTATACAGGTTAAAATAGTAATGGAATGTGATTAAAACATGCTGTCAATACTGTATGCCTGTTTCTGTTACTTTTTCCTCAATTGTTTTCTAATTACAAATTTGTGGACAAAGCATATGTTTTTGGGAAACCACACACACAACACACACACACACACACACACACACACACACACACACACACACACACACACACACACACACACACACACAACCTGCCATTCAGTGTTTGCAATATATAGAGTCTTATTCTAAATCTTTTCTTTATTCAGGTTTTAATATGTGCATATTTAATATGTACAAAATTCAAAACATAACTCCAATGTTTGTGAAAAATAATCCTAAAATTAAAATCTGATTAAAGATATAAGGCAAATCCCTTAATGGGCAGTGATGTGATGAACAAAATGTTTTGTTAGACAATGTGGATTCAGGAAAACAGGATACAAAAGCATTTACCTTTTTTGAAGTGTAACACCTTCCATCATGAACTCAGCAATGTATATTCTTAGTTTCTTAATGTAAATGGCAGAGATCTCTGGAAGAGAAAGAATGGCGATAATAGCATTAGACACATGATTTCTCTTAGTAATAAGGCAGAAATCTGTTGCAAATGAATTTTTTACTCAGATATCTATATTTTTATAAATCTATTTTATATGTATATTTCCACAATATCCAGAAAATTATTAGTGGAGCAAAATGTAGTTGATGATATCACTGAAATTGTTTATATAGTCTGTGATGTGGGTGATGAGGTGGGCATGGCATAAATGTGGTAAGGTAAACAAAACAAAAATATCCATCAATATTAGGACGGTGCTTTGATTGAGTGGATTATTTTGTTGATAAAAATTCCAATAAAACTAAAGCAGTTGTAAGTGAAAAGAAGCAAGCACACCTTGAGGATTAAAAGATCTTTATGAGAAGCAATAGTTTAAAGTAGTAATAAAATTAAATTGCCTTTGGAGGAATATAAATCTATTGGTGACAGAAAGATTCATCACCATTGGCCTGTAATGTCCAGCCAAATGGAGTAAAAACATCTGTATGTCCATGTGGACAAAGAAAGAAAGCAGAAGCTAATTCTGTTCATTGTTCATTATATAATATGACTAAATAAGTAACTACAATTCCAGGTTAGAAATATTTGATGTCTGGCTTGAGCTATTAAGTAAGTACTATGTATTTAGGAGAGCAAGCAACAAAGGTTCATAGGCATCCTATTGCAATTCTACCTCTTCTTCTTCTTATTCGTCGTCTTCTTCTTCTTCTTCTTCTTCTTCTTCTTCTTCTTCTTCTGCTGCTGCTGCTGCTGCTGCTGGTACACTGATCGGGGAGAATCTAAGCAACATGTTCCTAGTGTTAACATGTTCCTAGCAAGTGTTACCAACGCTCATGTGCCACCACTGGGTCAAATTTGGGCCTTTAGAGTTTATGTTTATGGTTCTAACTTTTGAACCATGTGTCCAAAATTTAAAGCCAGGCATCTCTGGACTCACTGGGTTGAGAAGACTTCGATGCACCCTGCTACTACAACATCAATTTTCTGCCATCTTCGATTTTCTGCCAACAGGAGGCGAGACTGCATCTCAGCAATGACTTTTCCCACTGACACAAAACCTGGTACCAGGTTTTAACCTGGTACAAAACCAATGCCACCTACTGGTCAAAAGATACAATAACATGCTTATAATGAAATGCTTATAATTGCCACACCTCCAAATGTGGTCCAATTTTCACCAGATTTGCTTAACATTCTCTTTACATCAGTCTAAACATCAAAGAAGTAACAAACAACAACTCAGGTCATTATTATTATTATTATTATTATTAGGTAGAGAATTTGAAATGGTTATTTTGCCTTTTTTATTAATTTATTTTAAGCAGCTACTTGGATTTATTCTGTAACAATAGTGAAGCTAATACAGAAGGGAGCTACAAGAACAAATCTGGGCCAATCAAAGGTTCCTGAAGTTAAAGAGAGTTTAAAACATCTTTTGAAACATGGATATGAGTATTTCCATTTGTTTATGGCTTTATGATATATAAAACATTTATTTTACAAATGCCCATGTACTGTAATTACTTAAATTAGCCTCTGAGATGTAGTTGATATTTAGTTCCTAATTGTGGGAATATGTTCTGCCTTGGCAATCACACTATGACATTAACTAGAAATTCAAAACAAAAGCATGCAAAGAAATGACCAACCCCAAATGCAAATGATAAAGCCATATGTTTGTCAAACACTGTAATATCTATTTATCTAAAGGGATTAACACATTAAAAACCTGTACAGCAAAAAAATCTCATGCAAACCAAGAGAAAAATCACGGCAGGAGACAGACATGAATGTGTGATTGAAAAACAGAACAAGATTATGTGTTATTTAGTGTTAATATTGATATCATGGAAATTTGATTAAAGCAATTGTTACAGTTTTCTTTTATTTTTTTATCATTTATTAATTATAAATTTGTAGACGAATTTAATGTTTCTGGTTATGCTTATTTGTTTGTATGTTTGCATGATTCATTTTGTGAAAATGACACATGACCTGTTAATAATATTAACATTATTATTATTGTTGTTGTTGCCGTCGGTGTTGTTGTTGTTATTATTATGCACTGCTCCGCAGTTCCTTCAAATACACTGTACTAACCCTGATTTCCAGGTGTCATGAGGCATAGTAGCATTACATAAGGGAATTTAAGTACCACAACATAATATCACTTTTTTAGGCTATTTACTGATTTAGGTTATTTCTAATTATATTTTTATATAAGTAGTTGTAGCTATATGTATTATAATATATTTTTAATGTAGCTCTTTGAAAATAAAAGAAGAAAATCTAGATAGTATTTTTGTTTTTCTTACACTTCCCTTTTATGACCCACTTGGCATTGCACAATATTTACACATATTCATTAACTATCTAGATACCCTCCTAGCTTGTCATCATTAAAATCATTACAGTTTAAAGCATTGGACCTCTTTTTTTTCCTGTACAATTTGAATCTCTGAATTCTGTTGTTGAAATTTTTGCTTATTGTCACAATTCTGTGCATTAGCATCACAATTCATTATTCGTAATTAATATTGATTATAATTTTTAATTTTGTAATCATTGTTTCTAGATTAAGGTTGTTTTAACTGTAATAATGTGATTTCATGAATACTGAGTAATATTGCATCTGCCAAGGGAAAAAAGGTTTAACGGTATTCACGTTCACATTAAAAATCAAAAATTTCAACTGCTTACTATAACATGAAATATAAGAAAAAATTACTTTAAGCACATAGTTTATTATTAACAGTTGTATGACATTACAAAGAAGTGTAGTTACAACAACAGCCTAGGAACATTGCGTCATATGTTTTGCAAATGTAAAACAGAAAGCAAATGTGAAAAAACACATGGCAGTCAAAGAACAAGCAGTAATTTGTTTTAATAAAATGCAAATGCATTTTAAAGGTGAGAACATTTACTGAGATCACATCTGTTTAAGCAGATTTTTTAAAAGCATACAAACATACATCAGTGTAACATTAAACAGGTACACTACAAGCACTACAAAATCTTCCACATTATAATTCATTATCATTCCCGATGAGGATACTAATATGAAAAAAACTAATAAAAACGAATATGAAATTATGAGAGTGAGTGATAGTATGTCTGGACTCTCCGCTGGAATCTGAGAAATTAACTGTTCATGTTCATGTATTTTGCAGTTTTACTCTTTTATTAACAATCAAACAAGCATTGATTATCTGATATCTAATTATCTAAACAGGTATCTAATTCAGGAAAGACTACCAACCCTATAGATGTAGAGAAATGGACTTACAAAACCTAACAGCAAAAAGATAACAAACCCAATGCACCAGAGCAGATCGAATTCTACCGCTGACAGAGTTTTGTAAAGAACCCCTACAAAAAACATGGGGGTATACTGAAAAAACATGGCCAATGTAATTATCAGGATAAACTTAATTGCTTTTTTCTTCATGTGATTACCCTCCTCTTTGTCCTTCCCTTTCTCACCGGGACCTGGGTATTTTAAAGCTCTAAATATGGCAAAAGAGCAGAACAGTTTAAGAAAGAGAAGAACAAAGTGCAGTGGGAGGTAAGCACAAACAAACAGGAACCTATTATTAAAGGTTAAAACAACCAAAGAGTACACACAGTAGCCCAGAGTTGTCACCCAGATTACAGCAGAACACACCAATTTGTATCTTAGTGGTTTGTATTTCAGGAAAGAAACAGGATGGAGCACTGCCATGTAGCGCTCAATGCAGATCACACTGTTAATTAGAGGACGTCCAGCATTGGGAAGTGCTATCACAAAACATGCTACGTAATAAAGTGGGGGAAATTTTGAAACTGGAAGGAAGGCCAAACTACCCAGGCAGAAGAGAATCTCACAAACAGAGAGATTGAGGCTGAAGAACTCTGCCACTATTCCACTTCCTTTTCCTGTGCAAATAAGCCACAAAACATAGGAATTGACTGGAAGGCCCAAGATGATATTGATGGAATAACCCACAACGTAGATGTACGATGAAACAGGCTTGTAGAATGTACCATTGCTGACTGCATTTGGGGACGTGGAAAATTCATTAGTGAAGTTCATCTTCAACCCTGTACTCTGTTTCTGATCACAAAAATAAAAAATTCAAAAGAAATTATCTTTGAATAAGAAAGACAATACAGAGTGCTAAACTGTACATTTTTTAATTGCTGGGGTTCTACCCTTATTTTTGTACCTTGCTATATATCTTTCACCTTGAAATAAGAATGTAGAGCACCTTTAAATAAGTAATAAGTAATACATAGATTGACTGTAATAGGCTTTAGATGAATGCTTTAAATGATGTATTCCTCTAGTTAAAACCTTCTAGGTAAAATATACTTACTAAAAGTTCAAGAAATGTGCACTGGATGGTACAAACCCAATAACAAAATCTACATTTTATTAAGCTTTTTTTTTCTCCTGATAATAAATTCTACTGTTCCTGTTAAATATCCGGTTCTCCTCTGCCTTCAGTCATAACAATGCTCATATTTGTTTTGTTTTATAGTTCTAGTTTTTGTTTCCTATATAAATTAATGTACATTCAGTGTAGGGCTTGTACCTTTTAAATATGAAGTATATTCTATTTCTTATATTTAAGATTTAATCAGCTTCCAATGAAATTTTAATTAGTGTTCAAAGAAATTACAAATGTAATTGAAAGCAATATGTTATGATTACTTATGTACAGCTTAAAAAACTAAACACAATAATTTATTATATTGTTGAATTCATATAAATAAATTCTAAATGTAACTTTGGAAACTGGTTCAAACTTCTTCATCCTTTATTTTGTTTCAACTAGTTTTTTCCATCACAAATAATTCTTAAACAATTCTTAAACACAAAGACAAAATTATTAAAGACAATTAAGTTACGTTGTTATTATGACTTTAAGTTTGCTGAAAATGCATGATTAAATAACAATAGATTGATACATACATACTGTGTGGAGACAGATGATGGTTTAATTCCCCGCGTTAGTCAACGAAGGCAAGATGTCTGGTTTATTGACCTTCAAAGACGCCTTTATATACGTACTGTCACATTTACACACATTAAAATTTATGGTAATTTCATTCACAAAGCATGTATGGTAGCATTACTTTGGTTTAAACACACATTATATAATTTGTTTTCTGAAATATTTTTCAAGCTAGTGTAGATAAAATGTATTTGAATATTTCTTAAGAAAGCACACACTTTGATACCATGTTTGATTCTGATTTTTCATTCATTGTCTTCTTGAATAAATAGTAATCTGCTATATCTATTTTATCCTACTTTTCTGTATATGTTACTTAGTATGACTGTAGCCAATTCGTCTTATTGCATACTTACAAAAGGCTTGTTCGGATAGGTGAGTACAAAGAGCAGAAAAGTTGGTAGCTTAACAAGGTCAGATTCTGTTGTCTAGTAAATTAAATCCCTGCATAAAATTAAAGCTTACATTTTATTCTGTTGTTTCATACATTAAATACATTTTGTAGAATCTGGAAACTGCTTTCACTTGGCGAATATACAGTTGTGGTCAAAAGTTACAAAACACTTGTAAAGAACATATCATGGTAGTCTTGAGTTTTTTAAGATTTGTACAACTCTTTTTAGTGATGGAATGATTGGAATACATACATCCTAGTCATAAAAACATACAAACATGCATTTTGGTACTTTTATCAATTTAAATATGGATTATCAATTTTATCCTGGAAATATGAGAAAATCTGCTAGGCCAAAAATATACATACAGCAACTTGAATACATTTTGTTGATGTGGAAAGTTGTTTCAACAAAATTTGCTTCGTTGCATGGCCTCCTAACGTCTTGTTACTGATAATGACTGATTACAATTGGTAGTCAAGCTCTTCTGAGTCTATTTCAATAGAGTGGTTTCAATACACTCATTAGACTCAGCCACAAATGCAACAATGGGGAAGCCCAAGGATCTCAGCAGGGATCTGAAAAATCACTGAATTGAAAAAGTCAGGAAAGTCATTTGGGACCATTCCTAAGTATTTACAGGTCCCAAGATCATCTGTGCAAACAAAATGTAGTTACAGTGTGGTTTATTAATGTATTATTATATGTAATTCTCCATTTTCATAGCAAGGAAATATTTCACCGTAGTTCAGAATAAAAGAAGTTCTACAGAGCTATGATCTTTAAACAGGTTGAATATACAATTATACCAACCAAAGGTAATTGATTTGTAGTAATTGATTGGTATTTGTATGTTGTAAAAATTTTGGTCTAAAATAGATTTATGTGAGGGACAGTACTATAGGGGCTTATTAGTACCTATAACTAATTAAGTAGTTTTTCTGCTTCGTTTCAACCAGTTTGCTAGTTGCATAATTAGAAACTAATATCACGTGCTAGCATGAGTGGAGTGGTGCAACGGCTGCCTTAATGCATACATCCTATGATTTTCTATAATTCATGCCATTTTAATACTGATACTGAACATTCTTTCTACACATTTTTTTATCATATTTGTATTTATAGTTTTCAGATATGATAGAGTAATTATTTAGAACTGCATTATCCCTCTGTCACCTAGAAGAGGATGGGCTCCCATTTGAGTCCGGTTCCTTTCAAGGTTTCTTGCTCACAGTGGCAGTGCTGGGGTGGGTGTGGAGGTTGTTAGGCTGAGAACAGCAATTCTATTAGAAAAGTGCAAGTTACATGTGACCTTTTGTTGTCCAAATGTATTTCTTCTTTGTTGCTATGAATATTTTATATATATTGTTCTAGCGTAAAATGTACATTGTTCCACTTCCATTTATGTTTACAAATTTAATTAACTGTATTTCATTATATTCCATTGAATTGAATTGAACTAAACAGACTAAAATAAGACTGGTTAAATACAACACTTGCCACAAAGACAAAGGACTCCTGTGTATCTCAGTGGAGGAAGGGAATTGTGTTACTTGCTAAGACTTGTGAAGACTGATTAATGTGTCTGTGGTTAACTTTATTTTGCTCAGTCTAACAGAAACATAGTTTAAATGATATGACTATAGTCATTTCAGACTACACTTGTTGCATGTTTTCTTTATAAAATAAACAATTATTTTAGGCAAAGGCAATCAGAAAATAAGTTTATTAAGGGTTTAACTATAGTAAGAGTCATAGTAAGTAACACTATAGTAAGAGTCATCACTATAATGGAAAACAGGCCTTGTATTGATGACATTTGTGTGGGTAAGAGGAAAGTGGGGGCTGTGAATTCATGCCAGCTGGATTATGTTTCCATGAGGAGAAAGTGTTTTAATATTTCCTGTTAGAGGAGGATACACTGTTGTTTACAAGCACTCAGCAACTTCTGTATTGCAGGAAACTTGTGTATTGCAAGCAATTTTCAGCTGTCTACATCTGGATCCTATCCAGGTAGACAAGGTCATTGAGTGGAGCACCAAACTGACTCCCTGACCGCAGCCATTCAATGCTCGAAAAATCAAATATCTACAATGGTGTGAAAAAGTGTTGGCCCCCTTCCTGATTTCTTATTTTTTTGCACGTTTGTCACACTTTAAAGTTTCAGATAATCAAACACATTTAAATATTAATCAAAGATAACACAAGTAAACACATCATGCAGTTTTTAAATGAAGGTTTTTATTATTAAGGGAAAACAAAATCCAAAACTACATGACCCTGTGTGAAAAAGTGTTTGCCCCCCTGTTAAAACATAACTTAACTGTGGTTTATCACACCTGAGTTCAATTTCCAATGCCACACCCAGGCCTGATTACCGCCACACCTGTTCGCAATCAAGAACTCACTTAAATAGGACCTGCCTGACAAAGTGAAGTAGACCAAAAGATCCTCAAAAGCTAGACATCATGCCGCGATCCAAAGAAATTCAAAAACAAATGAGAGAGAAAGTAATTGAGATCTATCAGTCTGGAAAAGGTTATAAAGCCATTTCTAAAGCTTTGGAACTGCTGCAAACCACAGTGAGAGCCATTATCTACAAATGGTGAAAACATGGAACAGTGGAGAACCTTCCCAGGAGTGGCCGGCTGACCAAAATTACCCCAAGAGCGCAGCGACAACTCATCCAGGAGATCACAAAAGACCCCACAACAACATCCAAAGAACAGCAGGCCTCAATTGCCTCAGTTAAGGTGAGTGTTCATGACTCCACCATAAGAAAGAGACTGGGCAAAAATGGTTTGCATGGCAGAGTTCCAAGACGAAAAGCGCTGCTGAGCAAAAAGAACATAAAGGCTCATCTCAGTTTTGTCAGAAAGAATCTTGATGATCCCCAAGACTTTTGGGAAAATACTCTGTGGACTGACGAGACAAAAATTGAACTTTTTGGAAGGTCTGTGTCCCATTACGTCTGGCATAAAAGTAACACCGCATTTCGGAAAAAGAACATCATACCAACAGTAAAATATGGTAGTGGTAGTGTGATGGTCTGGGGCTTGCTGTGATAAATGGAACCATGAATTCTGCTGTCTACCAAAAAATCCTGAAGGAGAATGTCCGGCCATCTGTTTGTGACCTCAAGCTGAAGCGAACTTGGGTTCTGCAGCAGGACAATGCAAGTTATGGAAAACGCTTGATTGCAGTTGTTGCTGCTAAGGGTGGCCCAACCAGTTATTAGGCTTAGGGGGCAAACACTTTTTCACACAGGGCCATGTAGTTTTGGATTTTGTTTTCCCTTAATAATAAAAACCTTCATTTAAAAACTGCATGATGTGTTTACTTGTCTTATCTTTGACTAATATTTAAATGTGTTTGATTATCTGAAACATTAAAGTGTGACAAACATGCAAAAAAATAAGAAATCAGGAAGGGGGCCAACACTTTTTCACACCACTGTATGTGTGTCAATTCAGAAACATGGCATGACTCTCCTGCCTGCCTCTGGACTCTCCCTACCCTTGTGGCATGGATGAAGAGACTACTGCTGCCTGTATCTCCCTGAAGTTTGTCAGCCCTGCCTCCAAGGCAAGCTTTTTCCTTTTAGTTGCTTTTAGATGAGGTTGATTTGCACCATGGCAGCAGGCATGGTGAACCAGAGTGCCTCTCAAGAGACCATGGACAAACCCAAATCTCTTTAGCTAATATCAGTTTTTCTTTTCCCCCTTCTATAAGGGGTGTCACAGAGCCCCAGAGAACTGTACAAGAGCTTGGGCAGGTCAGCTAGGCGTGAGGTGCTTTGGATCCATGGTCCCACAAATGCTCTACAGTGCAGTCCACTCTGAAACTATTGGAATGACAAGGCTAATTAATTTATTTATGCTATACACCAACAACAAATGAAAAAATCGATATGAGACAAGAGTTTAGGATTTCAACTTCTATTTCCTGCTATTTAACACCTACATGTGTCAAACAACATAAAACATAGAACCTTTTGGATCAGACCACCCAATGCTTAGGTGAACAAATGTAAAGAAACAGATAATTCTTGAAGTAAATAGCATCTAATATTTGTTTGCAAATCCTCTTGCTTGGAATAACTGTCATGCTTGTGAGTCACTGACATCACCAATTTGTTGATCTCTACTGTGATGTTTTCCAGGCTGTTACTTGCATGTCAAATGTTTCAATATTTCTGCTAGCCAAATAATTGCATGGATTGACATCAAATGTACTGTGTGCCATGTCAGTTAACACATCTACATATAAATACCAGTAAAAAAAACCCTGACAACCCTCTTCTCATATTCATCTCTTGATCTCAATCCCAAATGCCTCCACCCTCCTTCACCCTCTGTTCACACCATGCTCCATTCCAGTGGCTCTACTGCATGGAAGATTCCAACGCCCAGATAAAACTGAATTCAGAAGGAAATGTTTATTGCATTGAATTTTATTTGTGTTATTGAAATTTAATGTTTAAAAAAATCACTCATTTACAATGGCTTGGAGTTATAAAACCATGACCAAAGTAAAAAAACAAATAATGTTTTAAAACAATAATTTTATTAGAAAAAGACAGACATTAAACATTGTACAACATGACAAGTAAAATACATTTCAAGTAACACATTAAAAGTAAACATATTTAAAGTAAAATATGCAAAATCACAAACAACTAAATTCATAATTAAATATTGAGTTTTAAGTTCCTTTAAAGCACAAAGGGGAAAAAAAATCTAAAAAACACTAAAACTCTAAAAATCTAAAACTAAAAAATCTTTTGCACAGGTGAAACACTGAAAAATAAAACTCATATTCTGTATACAGATCATTTCTTTACCCCAAACATGAAAAGTGGAAAATCACACTAAAATATGGCCAACACTAATTTTGCAAGACTTGCAAGAAGCTCCTTACCCAACATGATCTTTGCAGGAAGATGTACTATTCATTCATCTCACTAGCAGTATGGGCAAGAGAACATGAAAACATTCTTAATATGACATAATTCATGCAAATTTGGTCTTACATATTGCACCAATATGCTTGTCTTGTGTTCATTTTTTTAGACAGTTCCAAAATTTGTAATGTACCATTGTGACTGATTACAATTATAAAATGTGACTTTTTAAAAATAGTAAATTAATCAAGGCTTTCTAAACCTGTAGATGTAGAGAATCGGACTTATGTAACCAAATATTAAAAAATTGACAACTGCAATAGACAAGAACAGGTCTGCTTCTACCAGAGTACTATAGAGAAGCCCCATAAAAATCAGAGGAGAATATTGAACCAACATACTCAATATAATTATCAGAATGACCATAATTGCTTTCTTCTTTATGTGATTGGCCTCCTTTCTGTCCTTCCCTTTTCTACCTGGTCCTGGGTGCTTCAAAGCTCTAACTGTAGCTAGGCAGCAAAATAATTTAATGAAAATAAGAACTGAAAACACTGGCAGATAAAAAGAAATGAACATGTATATGTTGGCGGTAAACAGAAGAAATAACCAACCAAATCCAAGAACCATGACCCAGATTACAGCAAAACACGGCAGTCTGTATCTCAGTGGTTTGAATTTCAGGAAGGTAACAGGATGGAGCACTGCCAGGTAGCGCTCAATGCAGATCATACAGTTAATTAGAGGACGACCAACACAAGGTAGTGCTGTTGAAAAATATGCCATGTACAAAAGTTCTTGATGTTTACAACCAAAAATGAGGACCAAATTAGTCAGGCAGAAGAGAATCTCACAAATAGTGAGATTGAGGTTGAAGAACTCTGCCTCTATTCCATTTCTTGTTCCCGAGCAAATTAACCATAAAGCATAGAAATTAATTGGAAGGCCAAAGATGACATTGATAGAATATGCAAAAAAGTAGATGTATGATGAGGCAGATATGTAGAGTGTAACATTGCTGACGGGATTTGGTAAGGTGGAAATCTCATGAGTGAAGTTCATCTCCAGACTGTACTGTACTTCTGACCACAAGCTTAAAAAATAAATAGTCAATATGAGCTTTGGAAGCGAAAGCATCACCATATAATAACAGAAGTAAACAATAGTAACATATTCATAGGCCAAAATAGACATGCTGCACCAACTTATTATATTTAATATAATAAATTGAATATAAGTAAAATCTTCATATTGTTGTTACTATGCATTACTCTGATCACCGTTCTCTTCAGTCATAACACTGCCCATCTACTAACAAATTTTTTCTATTTCATTGCATGTTTCTCTGTTTCTCTTTCATAGCATAATTTCTCTTCCTTTAAACATGGGTGTACATGCTTAGTAAAGCTTCTTCTCTATCTTGCATTTTGTGCTTGAAAACAAAAATTCAATACTTAAATGTAAACCAAGGAACAAACATATTTTTTAGGGGTACTTACATAGACTGTTTCATTTAATACTAATAAGTATATCAGGTACTGACATGATCAAATATATAAACACATTTTACAATGACTCCTTATTTGTAAGTTCTGTTTACTAAAATACATTATTAAATGACAATAGTGAAATAACAGCTTAATGTATACATACAGTGTGGAGGCAGATGATGGTTTTGTTCCCTAGGATGGAGAAAAGCAAGATGCCTGAATTACTTACCTTCAAAAACCCCTTTATATGTGTACTGTCTCATTTGCACATCGATTTTTAATGCAAATTTTCTTTTCATTTTTTTGTATTTTGTTGTGTTTGGACTATGTTTGGTCATACAAAATATCTGTGTATAAGGAGAAGAAGAAAAGGAAGCATAGTAACAAGATTCAATTTTAAGCTTGCCTGAAGCACTGCACATCTGAACACTATTTTGCACATGTCAGAATAGACCTGGACAAATTAACCATAAATGACAATAAATGACACATTATGTGTACTAATATTTAAACACAGCACGATATATTGTGACACTGAAAAAATAAATGCAATGAAAAATAGCATTGCATCATTCCTCGCCATCTTTTCTTTCCACTTATAACACAATGTAGAAAGAATAATGCAGAATATCAGAAAAGTATTTCAGCAGCATAGATTTTGCAAGCAATGTAATCGTTGCAGTTTTGTAGTTTATTGTTCAAAATGAGACCATCAGTAACATTATAATCTAGTACATGAAATATATCCAGTACATATTGCTAAAAGCAAACAAATGTACAAATATGACCAATATTGTAGCAGTTACATTCTTACTTCATTCATTAATTAAATATACTGTCAAATTTTACTCTGAGAAATAGATGTAAAAAAAAGTATTACTGATGCATAGTTCTCTGAATTGTCTTACACTGTTTGCAATGTTGAGTATGCAATGTTGATCGTTTTAAACAATGCAATTTCTTTAGGAAAAACACATGATCAAATCTGACATTCACTTTCTCAGGAAATAAAATTAGACATCATTAAGGATTTTGGGGATTTTTTTTTAACTAAAGCATTTGTTCACAGCACAGATAATGTTCACAACATTGAAAAAAAAAAACAATGAAAAAAAAAACATATTTTTGTCTGTTTTCAAGAATTAAAAAAAATATGATGGGCTTTTCCAGCACACAAATGTATTATGCTATAACCTAACTGGATTAATGGGGAGGATAAAGTAAAAGGCAAATTAGATCCTGAACAATACATCAATGTTTTGGTTAGTATTAGGAGTGTTTCCATTTTAGGAGAAAAGAAGAAAAGGCTTGGATAAGCTAATATATCAGTGAGAAACAACAATGCAACAAGTTGCAACAAGTGTGATTATCAGAAAAAATCAGAAAAGACTTCTGACCATATAAATGTAAAACAAAATTGAATTACATAACCAAACACCAAAAATATGAGAACTTCATGCAGTTTTTAAATGAAGGTTTTTATTATTAAGGGAAAACAAAATCCAAAACTACATGGCCCTGTGTGAAAAAGTGTTTGCCCCCTCTGTTAAAACATAACTTAACTGTGGTTTATCACACCTGAGTTCAATTTCCAATGCCACACCCAGGCCTGATTACCGCCACACCTGTTCGCAATCAAGAACTCACTTAAATAGGACCTGCCTGACAAAGTGAAGTAGACCAAAAGATCCTCAAAAGCTAGACATCATGCCGAGATCCAAAGAAATTCAAAAACAAATGAGAGAGAAAGTAATTGAGATCTATCAGTCTGGAAAAGGTTATAAAGCCATTTCTAAAGCTTTGGAACATTGGTGGCTCAGTGATAGGTTGCTCGCCTATCATGCGGAAGGCCCGAGTTCGGTTCCCACCCAATGCCTCAACCCCAGCCACTGGATGCAGTGCCGGTCCCAAGCCCGGAAAAATGGGAGGGTTGCGGCAGGAAGGGCATCCGGCGTAAAATCTGTGCCAAGTTGTTGTGCGGACCAGTTGGTACGCTGTGGCGACCCCGAACAGGGAGCAGCCAAAAGCATCTTCTTCTTCTTCTAAAGCTTTGGAACTGCTGCAAACCACAGTGAGAGCCATTATCTACAAATGGCGAAAACATGGAACAGTGGAGAACCTTCCCAGGAGTGGCCGGCTGACCAAAATTACCCCAAGAGCGCAGCGACAACTCATCCAGGAGATCACAAAAGACCCCACAACAACATCCAAAGAACAGCAGGCCTCACTTGCCTCAGTTAAGGTGAGTGTTCATGACTCCACCATAAGAAAGAGACTGGGCAAAAATGGTTTGCATGGCAGAGTTCCAAGACGAAAAGCGCTGCTGAGCAAAAAGAACATAAAGGCTCATCTCAGTTTTGTCAGAAAGCATCTTGATGATCCCCAAGACTTTTGGGAAAATACTCTGTGGACTGACGAGACAAAAATTTAACTTTTTGGAAGGTCTGTGTCCCATTACGTCTGGCATAAAAGTAACACAGCATTTCGGAAAAAGAACATCATACCAACAGTAAAATATGGTAGTGGTAGTGTGATGGTCTGGGGCTGTTTTGCTGCTTCAGGACCTGGAAGACTTGCTGTGATAAATGGAACCATGAATTCTGCTGTCTACCAAAAAATCCTGAAGGAGAATGTCCGGCCATCTGTTTGTGACCTCAAGCTGAAGCGAACTTGGGTTCTGCAGCAGGACAATGCAAGTTATGGAAAACGCTTGATTGCAGTTGTTGCTGCTAAGGGTGGCCCAAACAGTTATTAGGCTTAGGGGGCAAACACTTTTTCACACAGGGCCATGTAGTTTGGGATTTTGTTTTCCCTTAATAATAAAAACCTTCATTTAAAAACTGCATGATGTGTTTACTTGTGTTATCTTTGACTAATATTTAAATGTGTTTGATTATCTGAAACATTAAAGTGTGACAAACATGCAAAAAAATAAGAAATCAGGAAGGGGGCCAACACTTTTTCACACCACTGTATGTGTGTCAATTCAGAAACATGGCATGACTCTCCTGCCTGCCTCTGGACTCTCCCTACCCTTGTGGCATGGATGAAGAGACTACTGCTGCCTGTATCTCCCTGAAGTTTGCCAGCCCTGCCTCCAAGGCAAGCTTTTTCCTTTTAGTTGCTTTTAGATGAGGTTGATTTGCACCATGGCAGCAGGCATGGTGAACCAGAGTGCCTCTCAAGAGACCATGGACAAACCCAAATCTCTTTAGCTAATATCAGTTTTTCTTTTCCCCCTTCTATAAGGGGTGTCACAGAGCCCCAGAGAACTGTACAAGAGCTTGGGCAGGTCAGCTAGGCGTGAGGTGCTTTGGATCCATGGTCCCACAAATGCTCTACAGTGCAGTCCACTCTGAAACTATTGGAATGACAAGGCTAATTAATTTATTTATGCTATACACCAACAACAAATGAAAAAATCGATATGAGACAAGAGTTTAGGATTTCAACTTCTATTTCCTGCTATTTAACACCTACATGTGTCAAACAACATAAAACATAGAACCTTTTGGATCAGACCACCCAATGCTTAGGTGAACAAATGTAAAGAAACAGATAATTCTTGAAGTAATTGCATCTAATATTTGTTTGCAAATCCCTTGCTTGGAATAACTGTCATGCTTGTGAGTCACTGACATCACCAATTTGTTGATCACTACTGTGATGTTTTCCAGGCTGTTACTTGCATGTAAAATGTTCCAATATTTCTGCTAGCCAAATAATTGCATGGATTGACATCAAATGTACTGTGTGCCATGTCAGTTAACACATCTACATATAAATACCAGTAAAAAAAATCCTGACAACCCTCTTCTCATATTCATCTCTTGATCTCAATCCCAAATGCCTCCACCCTCCTTCACCCTCTGTTCACACCATGCTCCATTCCAGTGGCTCCACTGCATGGAAGATTCCAACGCCCAGATAAAACTGAATTCAGAAGGAAATGTTTATTGCATTGAATTTTATTTGTGTTATTGAAATTTAATGTTTAAAAAAAATCACTCATTTACAATGGCTTGTAGTTATAAAACCATGACCAAAGTAAAACATATCAACAAATAATGTTTAAAAACAATAATTTTATTAGAAAAAGACAGACATTAAACATTGTACAACATGAAAAGTAAAATACATTTCAAGTAACACATTAAAAGTAAACACATTTAAAGTAAAATATGCAAAATCACAAACAACTAAATTCATAATTAAATATTGAGTTTTAAGTTCCTTTGAAGCACAAAGGGGAAAAAAAATCTAAAAAACACTAAAACTCTAAAAATCTAAAACTAAAAAATCTTTTGCACAGGTGAAACACTGAAAAATAAAACTCATATTCTGTGTACAGATCATTTCTTTACCCCAAACATGAAAAGTGGAAAATCACACTAGAATATGGCCAACACTAATTTTGCAAGACTTGCAAGAAGCTCCTTACCCAACATGATCTTTGCAGGAAGATGTACTATTCATTCATCTCACTAGCAGTATGGGCAAGAGAACATGAAAACATTCTTAATATGACATAATTCATGCAAATTTGGTCTTACATATTGCACCAATATGCTTGTTTTGTGTTCATTTTTTAGACAGTTCCAAAATTTGTAATGTACCATTGTGACTGATTACAATTATAAAATGTGACTTTTTAAAAATAGTAAATTAATCAAGGCTTTCTAAACCTGTAGATGTAGAGAATCGGACTTATGTAACCAAATATTAAAAAATTGACAACTGCAATAGACAAGAACAGGTCTGCTTCTACCAGAGTACTATAGAGAAGCCCCATAAAAATCAGAGGAGAATATTGAAACAACATACTCAGTATAATTATCAGAATGACCATAATTGCTTTCTTCTTTATGTGATTGGCCTCCTTTCTGTCCTTCCCTTTTCTACCTGGTCCTGGGTGCTTCAAAGCTCTAACTGTAGCTAGGCAGCAAAATAATTTAATGAAAATAAGAACTGAAAACACTGGCAGATAAAAAGAAATGAACATGTATATGTTGGCGGTAAACAGAAGAAATAACCGACCAAATCCAAGAACCATGACCCAGATTACAGCAAAACACGGCAGTCTGTATCTCAGTGGTTTGAATTTCAGGAAGGTAACAGGATGGAGCACTGCCAGGTAGCGCTCAATGCAGATCATACAGTTAATTAGAGGACGACCAACACAAGGTAGTGCTGTTGAAAAATATGCCATGTACAAAAGTTCTTGATGTTTACTACCAAAAATGAAGACCAAATTAGTCAGGCAGAAGAGAATCTCACAAATTGTGAGATTGAGGTTGAAGAACTCTGCCTCTATTCCATTTCTTGTTCCCGAGCAAATTAACCATAAAGCATAGAAATTAATTGGAAGGCCAAAGATGACATTGATAGAATATGCAAAAAAGTAGATGTATGATGAGGCAGATATGTAGAGTGTAACATTGCTGACGGGATTTGGTAAGGTGGAAATCTCATGAGTGAAGTTCATCTCCAGACTGTACTGTACTTCTGATCACAAACTACTTAAAAAATAAATAGTCAATATGAGCTTTGGAAGCGAAAGCATCACCATATAATAACAGAAGTAAACAATAGTAACATATTCATAGGCCAAAATAGGCATGCTGCACCAACTTATTATATTTAATATAATAAATTGAATATAAGTAAAATCTTCATATTGTTGTTACTATGCATTACTCTGATCACCGTTCTCTTCAGTCATAACACTGCCCATCTACTAACAAATTTTCTCTATTTCATAGCATGTTTCTCTGTTTCTCTTTCATAGCATAATTTCTCTTCCTTTAAACATGGGTGTACATGCTTAGTAAAGCTTCTTCTCTATCTTGCATTTTGTGCTTGAAAACAAAAATTCAATACTTAAATGTAAACCAAGGAACAAACATATTTTTTAGGGGTACTTACATAGACTGTTTCATTTAATACTAATAAGTATATCAGGTACTGACATGATCAAATATATAAACACATTTTACAATGACTCCTTATTTGTAAGTTCTGTTTACTAAAATACATTATTAAATGACAATAGTGAAATAACAGCTTAATGTATACATACAGTGTGGAGGCAGATGATGGTTTTGTTCCCTAGGATGGAGAAAAGCAAGATGCCTGAATTACTTACCTTCAAAAACCCCTTTATATGTGTACTGTCTCATTTGCACATCAATTTTTAATGCAAATTTTCTTTTCTTTTTTTTGTAGTTTGTTGTGTTTGGACTATGTTTGGTCATACAAAATATCTGTGTATAAGGAGAAGAAGAAAAGGAAGCATAGTAACAAGATTCAATTTTAAGCTTGCCTGAAGCACTGCACATCTGAACACTATTTTGCACATGTCAGAATAGACCTGGACAAATTAACCATAACTGACAATAAATGACACATTATGGGTACTAATATTTAAACACAGCACGATATATTGTGACACTGAAAAAATAAATGCAATGAAAAATAGCATTGCATCATTCCTCACCATCTTTTCTTTCCACTTATAACACAATGTAGAAAGAATAATGCAGAATATCAGAAAAGTATTTCAGCAGCATAGATTTTGCAAGCAATGTAATTGTTGCAGTTTTGTAGTTTATTGTTCAAAATGAGACCATCAGTAACATTGTAATCTAGTACATAAAATATATCCAGTACATATTGCTAAAAGCAAACAAATGTACAAATATGACCAATATTGTAGCAGTTACATTCTTACGTCATTCATTAATTAAATATACTGTCTAATTTTACTCTGAGAAATAGATGTAAAAAAAGTATTACTGATGCATAGTTCTCTGAATTGTCTTACACTGTTTGCAATGTTGAGTATGCAATGTTGATCGTTTTAAACAATGCAATTTTTTTAGGAAAAACACATGATCAAATCTGACATTCACTTTCTCAGGAAATAAAATTAGACATCATTAAGGATTTTTGGGATCTTTTTTTTAACTAAAGCATTTGTTCACAGCACAGATAATGTTCACAACATTGGGAAAAAAAACAATGAAAAAAACCCAACATATTTTTGTCTGTTTTCAAGAATTAAGAAAAATATGATGGCTTTTCCAGCACACAATGTATTATGCTATAACCTAACTGGATTAATGGGGAGGATAAAGTAAAAGGCAAATTAGATCCTGAACAATACATCAATGTTTTGGTTAGTATTAGGAGTGTTTCCATTTTAGGAGAAAACAAGAAAAGGCTTGGATAAGCTAATATATCAGTGAGAAACAACAATGCAACAAGTTGCAACAAGTGTGATTATCAGAAAAAATCAGAAAAGACTTCTGACCATATAAATGTAAAACAAAATTGAATTACATAACCAAACACCAAAAATATGAGAACTTCAACTAAGAAAAAGAGGTGACTAATTTACGTATATTTCTGTTTAACCAAATAAATTCATGCTAATGAATAAATGGCCACTTTTTGGTCCATATTAAACAAAGAAATACACAAAGAAATAAAACCCCCAAAAATGAGCCCTTATGGAATTTATAGTGTATATTAGATCAGTTACTCTCTAACCTCTTTAGGTTGTCACCAAAATGTGATTTAGGCAAAATGTGATTTCTCTCCCAAAAATTCTAATCCAGTGGGTTTTCCCAGACTTCCACACATATGTATTATCCATTGATCTGACTTGCAGAATGGGTAGGAGAAAATAAAAAATATTTTTCACATAAAATGCATTAATATTTTGGAGTGTTAGAATCAAAGATTTCAAGTGTTGAGGATGCAGAAGATAGGGATAGGTGGAGAGAGATGATTCGCTGTGGCGACCCCTGAAGGGAAAAGCCGAAAGAAGAAGAAGAAGAAGAATCAAAGATTTCCAACTCTGTGGATATAGAGAAAAGGACTTACATAAGCCATCAACATCGAGATCACAACCCCAATGCACCACAACAGGTCAAACTGCGCTAGTGTCAGAGTTTTAAAAAAAAAACCTATTAAATATATTGGAGAATACTGAACAAACATGGTTGCTGTGATTATTAGGATGATTTTCATTGCTTTTCTCTTAATCTGATTGGCCTCCTCTTTCTCCTTTACTTTCTCACCTGGTCCTGAGTCCTTCAAAGCTCTAAATATGGATAAGGAGCAAAATAATTTAATAAACAGAAGAACTGAATATAGTGGCAGATAAATGCAAAGGAACATGTACATATTTTGTAAAATAAACCTAATTAACAAAGCAAAGCCAAGAACAATGGCCCAAATTACAGCAGAACATGGAACTCTGTATCTCAGTGGTTTGTATTTCAAGAACGTCACAGGATAGAGCACTGCCATGTAGCGCTCAATGCAGATCACACAGTTAATCAGAGGACGGGCAGTGCTGGGTTGTGCTATAAAAAAAAATAATGCAGAGGAAAGCACTGGAAATTTTAAAACTGCAATGAAAAGCACACTACCCACACAGAAGAGAATCTCACAAATAGTGAGATTGAGGCTGAAAAATTCTGCCACTATTCCACTTCCTTTTCCTGTGCAAATAAGCCACAAAACATAGGAATGTATTGGAAGGCCCAAGATGATATTAATGGAATAAACGGCAATGTAGATGTACGATGACACAGGTATGATTGGAGCATTGCTGGTCAGGTTTGATACGGTGGAAAGCTCATTGGTGAAGTTCATCTTCAGACCTGTACCTACCACAAGATTAAAAATTGAAAAGGGATTATAATCTTTGGACAAGAAAAACATCATCATATCTTCATATAAGCAAACAATAATAACATCTTTATAACCCAAAAATGGTCATGATCTTGGTCTGATACTTTTAATAGGCTTACTGTAGAACAAAAGCATAAATCTTAGAAATAAATCTAAGGATCAAACAAATCTGATGCTATTACTTGTGTATATTCTAAAAATCCAAACACCAACCCCCTGTAAACATGTTAATTCATATAAATCAAATTTAGTCTCAAGATCGGAAGTCTTAAATCCATTGCCTTTTCCTCCAAATTTGATTCTTATCCTTAAATTGATTTAGGATTACTCCCCCCCCCCAAAAAAAAATGGTAGGTTGTTTCTTTTATTTAACACTAAATTAAACATTAGTATATCAAACACTGTAATCATTAAACGCATCATCAAATATCCAGCTTTTATACACAATGGCTTCTTGTTTACATGTGTTTAAGAAAGGCATTAGTAAATAATAAACCATCAGCTTGAATGAATACATACTGTGTGGTGATGATGGTTTAACTCCCCGAGATGGTCAAGGAAAGCAAGATGTCTGGCATATTTACCTTCAAGGACCCCTTTTTATATGCGTATCATCACATTTACACACATTAAAATTTATGGTCATTTCATTTGCAAAGCATGTATGCTAACATTATGGTAGCATGCATGGTTTTAAGACACGTTAGATTTTTTGAATAAACCGTGTGTAAAATGCTCATAAATAATTTTTTCTATTTATTAACAAATGCCAAATTTTATACATTAAATGTTTTATTTTTGTGCCAATGTTTATTAAATTTATTATAAATTTTTAATTTCTTAAAATATGATGTTATATTTTTGTTTTGGGAAAATATTTTATTTGTAGTACGCTTGTATTAATTTGTAATTTAAATTTCCTTAATGCGTGCTGTAGTTTATTGTGTTTGGACTGCACACATGCAAACGGCTTATGGGAATATGTGTTTTCAAGGAGAGGGAGAAGGGGGAATCATGAGGACATAATCACATAAATCCATGCCCAGGTCATATTTTGTATGATTATTACTTTTTCCACAAATAAAAATTTTACTATTTTGTGCATGTTTTATGATTTCAACTAGAATAAATTCATTATTAGATTCCTACTTGGGTCCAACATAATAAGGCTGTGTGTGGTCCCTAAGCTGAAATGTTGAAATGCTCAAAGTTTGTTTTAATAACTTAATTAACATAAAATAAGTTCATACTGTATACACAGGGGACACGGTGGCTTAGTGGCTTAGTGGTTAGCACGTTTGCCTCACACCTCCAGGGTTGGGGGTTCGATTCCCGCCTCCGCCATGTGTGTGTGGAGTTTGCATGTTCTCCCCGTGCCTCGGGGTGCTCCGGTTTCCTCCCCCAGTCCAAAGACATGCATGGTAGGTTGATTGGCATCTCTAAATTGTCCGTAGTGTGTGATTGCGTGAGTGAATGAGAGTGTGTGTGTGTGTGTGCCCTGCGATGGGGTGCCGTCCAGGGTGTATCCTGCCTTGATGCCCTATGATGCCTGAGATAGGCACAGGCTCCCCGTGACCCGAGTGTAGTTCGGATAAGCGGCAGACAATGAATGAATGAATGTATACACAGCCCCTAATATCTAAAGTCCTTATTGTAAATGAAACTTACTGATCAGCACTCTCACTCAACTCAGTGCCTAAGACCACTGCTGAGACATAGACCAACAACAAAGCTGCTGAGACATAGACCAACAAAGTGCTCTTCAAGAAAGGTGTGTATCTAGGGCATGGTGCCAGGTATTTCTGATTTCTTATGGTCTGACTAGTTGAGCAGTGCTAGAAAATCTGAGGTAGCATGGTGCAGTGAGAGGAGTGATATGAGTTTTGAGGTAAGAGGATGCTTGTCCATTTTTGGTTTTGTAGGCAAGCATCAGTGTTTTGAATCTGATGCATGCAGCTACTGGAAGCCAGTAAAGGGACATGAGCAATGGGGTGGTGTGTGAGAACTTGGGCAGGTTGAAAACAAGTCACACAGCTGCTTTTTGACTAATTTGCAGAGGCTGAATTATGCTTAGAGGTATACCTGCCAGCAGACATTTGCAGTAGTCCAGTCTTGAAATGACAAGAGACTCAACAAGCACCTGAGCAGCCTGTGTGCAACATGAGCATGTGCTGATTACTGATCACTGGTTTAACTTATTGTATTTTACAGAAACTTGGATTAGATTGAATGTATCTATAGTATTAAATTAAGCTAGCTCTTTATATCTATATACAATACTGTAATGTACTTTGATTAATAAAATAATGCCAATGTTTGATGTGCTTTGCTGCAAAGAAATTATGCAGATGGTTGAAAGGTTCAGCACACATCTGCGATGCTTATGGCTCACTTTAATTGTTGTCACATGTATCTTAATCATGCCACTGTTTTACACAAACTCCAACCTGTGTGTTTAACCCTTCTGCTTTGATTCTAGAGATAGTTCTGAGATCTGAATGTGATGAGTGCAATTTTGATATTAACTCTTGAGTTAATTATAAAGGGGTAAAGAAAGAAATATTATTCATTCATTCATTCATTGTCTACCGCTTATCCGAACTATTTTCGGGTCACAGGGAGCCTGTGCCTATCTCAGGCGTCATTGGGCATCAAGGCAGGATACACCCTGGACAGAGTGCCAACCCATCGCAGGGCACACACACACTCTCATTCACTCACGCAATCACACACTACGGACAATTTAGAGATGCCAATCAACCTACGATGCATGTCTTTGGACTGGGGGAGGAAACCGGAGTACCCGGAGGAAACCCCCGAGGCATGTGGAGAACATGCAAACTCCACACACACACGACGGAGGCGGGAATCGAACCCCCAACCCTGGAGGTGTGAGGCAAACGTGCTAACCACTAAGCCACCTGAAAGAAATATTAAATATTATTTAAAATAATTGTTTACATTCCTTCATGTGTTTACATATTCAAAAGGTTACAATATATTCAAAAGGTTACAAAAGAAATAACCAAAATCTAAATATTAAATATAAACAAAAAGGACAGATGGAATATATGAATTAAATAAATACTTAAAAAGACAGAACAGCTAGATTAATAATTAAATATTCATCACCCAGTGTCATAAGAAGGTCCAGTTTTAGGCACATCTGTAGCACAGTGGATTTAAAGCTATAGAGATGGTATATGGTGGCACTTGAATAGTGCTAAAATAATCAAACATTGAAGGACAAAACACAATAATGATGTGAACATTTATTGTTGGTTATAAATAAAGGAGTTTAATCACAGTCATCAACAGGATTATATATAGAGAATGCAGAAAATACAGCATTTATTATTCAAAATAAAACAATAAGTGAACATTAAATGAAAATACAACTGAAACTGTTGAAAGATTGACTGAAAGTTTTAGATAAATCACAAGATATTAGATATTTATTACTGTTGTGATCAGGGTAACAACATGCAAATTTGGTCAAATGGTTTATATTCGGAGTGTTTCACATTTAGGACAGTTCAAAGATTTGCAATGTGTCTTTTTGTTATTTGATATCTGCAATTAAAAGATAAGCCTACTGCAAATTCAGGAAATCAGTAAACGTTTTCCAACTCTGTAGATATACAGGAAAGGGTTTACATAAGCAACAACATAGTATTGGCAAAAGCAAAACACCACAATTGGCCAAAGACCGCATCTGACAGAGTTCTATATAGAAGCCCTATTAAACATAAAGGAGAATATTGAACAAACATGGTCACGGTCATTACCAGGATGTGTCTAATTGCTTTTCTCTTCAAGTGATTGGCCTCTTCTCTCTCTTTCCCTTTCTCACCTGGCTTTGGGTACTTCAAAGCTCTAAGTATAGCTAAGGAGCAAAGCAATTTACTAAAGAGAAGGAGAAAATACACTGGCAGATAAACACAAATGTACACATACATGCTGAACGTGACTAAAACAAATGTATAAAACAGACCAAAGATGCCAAGAATCATCACCCAAATTATAGCTGAACATGTCAAATAATTTATAAATAACAATTAAGAATAAACTACTAGGCAGAATAAAGTTTCACAAGCAGAAAGGTCAAGGCTGAAGAACTAGTCACAATACCACTACCTTTTCCCACATTAATATGCCCCAAAAATAAGAAGTAATTGGAAGATAAAATTAATGACATAAAAAGGTACAAATAGGTAGTCCATGGTGTGTAGAGTGTGACATTGCTGAAAAGGTTTGATGAGGCAGTTTGACAACTTTCTAGACTTTCTAAAAAATTAAATTCATGATCATAAACACATGCTCAGTTTTAGACCAAGAATAAAGCTAATTCAGAATTTAAATACAAGGCCAATTCAATTTACTCCTGCAAAACCATGTTTTGATAAATTTACTGTGTCTTGACAGATCTATCTGTTTTAATAAACTTTTAATGAACAAAATACACTCACATACACTCATAGAAATGCTTACCAAACAACAACATTAAATTACAAAGTAAAACAACAGCTTAATGTATACATACTTGGAAACAGATGATGGTTTTTATTCCCCAGTATAAAAGAAAGCAAGATGTCTAGTTTGTTTAACCTTGTAGACATGTGTGCATGATGCATCATATATAAACCACAAATATGTGTACACATATTAAAATATATGGTAATTTTCAGTCAATGGAAGCCATACATTGGTACAGGTCTGGTCCAATCAACCTACAATGCATGTCTTTGGACTGGGGGAGGAAACCGGAGTACCTGGAGGAAACCCCTGAGGCACGGGGAGAACATGCAAACTCCACACACACATGGCAGAGGCGTTAATGAAACCCCCCCAGCCCTGGAGGTGTGAGGCAAACGTGCTAACCACCAAGCCACCATGCCCCCCCGGGACAAAGACATAAAAACCAAATATTATAATAATATAGGAATACCTTTAATAATATTTAGATAATAAAGAGTGATGAAAAACTTTATTTGAAGCTTATATAAAGTATATTTATGCCTATGTACTGACTGTCCTTAAACCAATTCACACTTGAAACTCTTTCTGAAATATTCAAACCAGCCTATCTGGCACCAACAAACATGCCATGGTCAACGACACTAAGATTATATTTCCCCTATTCTGATGATTGATGTGAATATGAATCTCATATATCTTGACCTCAAGAGCTTTAGTTCATATTCATAAATGCATACATTATTTTTATGCATTGCACTGCTGGCCCATGATCAGCTGATCAAATAGCAGCGTGATTTTGTGGGCATACTGTTTTTTCTGTTAGAGTCAGGTAAGTGTCAGATCAATGATAAAATTTATTTGGGAAGTTCTTTTCAAATGTGATACACTGACAAAAGATAGCACATACAAATGGATCATGTTTGCTGCATAATATATTTGGAGAAAACTTTAAGTAACAGATGAATTTGAACCTCCAGGAATTTCACATACAGTATGTTTGTGATTGTTCTGAACAGCACCACTGGCAAAAAAAAAATTTCAGTTAAGGAAATGAATATGTGTCATGGTTATGCTGAATCTGTACTCTTTGTTATGTTGTTTCTTTTGCACCTTATAAATAAAATTGTGCACTTGTATCCAATACCTCTTTTTCTTTAATTCAGTGTTCTCTAATATTTGTATTTGTCTTAGTAAGTTTTAATTAGTAAGAAAAGTTGTTACAGTTAATATGTCTATTACCTGGTTTAACTTCCTGAATAAAGGATTTTTGTCAGAACTCTAACCACCCATCCATCCATCCATTAGGATCTTCAATATTCCCCATTCAAGCATATGCTAGCCTTAGTTAAGCTAGCATTATCAACAACAGCAGCAATGCAAATTTCATTGAGCCAACATGTGGAATGAAGGAGGCAAATGGCAAGAAAATATTGGACTATTACATAATGGTGAATGCAAATGACAGATACTGTGTCTATATCTCAGATAAATGATCAGCTGATTTAAAAACTGGTATTTGAATAATAGGTGTGCTCCATTGTCACTGTTTGTTAAGCTACCATTGCAGAGCAAATCTCTGACTCCATTAATGGAAAAACAGATAAAATCACATTTATGTTTGTTTACCAGGTAAGGCCAATGACATTTTATCATACAGTATGGTATAGTAAAGAAAACAATGCTTCAATTTTTTTCATGTTAAATATGGTAAATATAAAGGCTTGCACACTGAGCATCATTCAGACATACACACTTTGCTCTGTCCCTACAGGCTATAACATTTATTTTTGTATATTACAATATTAAATATAGTTCATGGTAGCTATAAAAGACAGCTTTACAGGCAATGGTTGCTGTGTCTAATTAGGTATATTTACTGATATTGATAGAGTTTCATTTAAAGGCACTGCCCCAGCTGTACTCTATTGGGGCTCTCTCCTATATCCATTAATCTACCTGTCAAGCAGACTGAATTCAGAACATAACATACTTTAATTTTAATCAAATTAATCTAACACAATATCTGCAAAACAGAGGCAGAGCTGCCTTCAAGCGGATGGGTGCAAACTGAAATAATAGCCCTCCAAAGGATGACATAATTTAGGTAATATTCTAAATCTAATCCTATATTGCCATAAGAAATCATAGTTCTGATATAACAATAAAACCTTATACGGAAACAAAATTGCAAATTTATCAGCAATCTTTTTTTAGGTATCTTTTGCGACATGATTTATTGATTTGAATTGTGTTTATCTATCAGTTACATACTGCTACTTGAAAACATTTCCCTCACTTCTTCCTCTCTCCGTCACTTGCTTCCCATGACACTGAGCTGCATTCCTGTCACTATCATATAGAAACAATTTGATGCTTTATTTTATTTCTGAAAACATAAAACAATAAAATGTGCTTTCAAAAATAAAATAGATTTATTAAATAGGATAAATATACTTCAATTTACCTGGGTGTGGCACCAAAGTGTCACCTCTGAATGGTTAACACTCTATCACATCACTTGTGGTCTTACCATATGAAGCACTACAACCAAATTTGTCCTGTCCTCGATGTTTCTGGGGACTGGCTACACTAAATTGCATCAAAGAGTAAATGAGAATATAAATGTGTTCATGGTGTCTTTTGACAGACTGCCATTCCATTCAGGGTGTATTGCTGCCTTACGCCCAGTGTGCTCAGGACACCGTGACCTTGACAAGCACAAAACTATTAGTGGTGATGAAATAATGAAAAAACAATAGTTATCAGCTTACAGTTTACTCTAGGTGATTATCAGTATAAAGGGCTGCAGGATCCTGTTTAAACCAGGTTTAAGATCATGTTTTTCCATAAACATTAGCAATAGTGTGGTAAGATGGGTAAACGCATATATTTAAAAGAAAAGGTTTTATTGAATAGTACTTAAATAATGAAACAAAAATGAATGGAAAATTTCTTAATATGAGCCCAATACTTAGTAATAAAGATTTAAATACACACAGTGGGTGACACATGAAGTGCACCCATTTATACTACAGATGATAATTTGACAACAATATTTGAATATCAAATGTGACCCATGTATTTCACAACATTGCATAAACCTGCATCAGCCCACATGTGCAACAGTGGTTTAACATTGGTAATATATTTATGTTTTATATATATATATAATTTTATATATATATAAAATTGCATGTGTTTGTGTGTTTATATATAATGCAGTTTATAATATACAGTATATGTGTTTCATTAACAGACTTGAGCTTTTCAACTTTATTCTTCTCTCTCTCTCTCTTTAGGTATCTTTATGTTTGCTGGTATTTTGAATATGTGTAAACACAGATATTGTGTACACATATTACATTATTTTCTCTTTGCAGTACAAAGTTAATACAGAATGGCTAACACATCTGAAGACCTCATATATTCTATGCTAGATCATTCATTTCAATGGAACTTTCAAGTATGTATAAAAGACAAGGTTTTTGGAATTATATTAGTTTACTTTATCATGACACTTTGCTTCTTCCTTGGTACAGCAGCTCATTTATGGTGTCTTTGGTTCTATTTTTCTGTTGACTGGAAAAACAAACAAACTCAATTCTTTCTTTTACATTACATTATAATGGAGCTTATCCTATGTATACAATGTTCTACTGAACTATTGAATGTATTTTTCTTTGATAATAATATATTGTATTGGCTAGGTTTTTTTGTTTTTGGCCTGTCCTGGGCTGGAAGGCCGCTTATTCAAGTCTGCATTTGTATTGAACAATACTTAGCAGTAATTCATCCGGTAACATTCTTCAGATATAAAGGTATAAAGTACAGAAGTGCAGTCACTGCAGTGGCTTGGATGATGGCATTTGGATGTGGCCTGTATTATACCATTGGCTCATATTACTATTATTTTTCTGTCTTTGTGTTCTTTGTGGCATTGACTGTTATTTTCTTCTGCTATGTGTCTGTGTTGTGTGCCCTGAAAAACCCAGGGCCAGGAGATAAGATAGGCCGAGATGTAGGGAACCAACAAAAGAAGAACGCATTCAAAACGATCTTATCAGTTTTGCTTATAATCCTGTTGACATACCTTCCTCAAATATTACTTTTACTTTTTACTGTAATTAAAGTAGATCAAACATTGCTTGAGTGTAATATTATTCCAATTGTGACGTCTGTAAATATATTAAGTGTGATGATTACTCCATTGATGAAAATGTACAAGGCAGGTTATCTAAAATGTGTAAATATCCAAAGGAAATTATAGAGATGTCATGAGTGGAATCTGTGGGGGTCCTGAAATTTCTACAGAACGTGTGCCACCATTTACAGAAATGAGGGACCAGCACAAAACAGATGCAGCTTCAGGGGTGGTTGAGTTCTTGTTTTGATTATGTTCTTGTTATGTTCTTCTTTTGATTATCTCACTACTGTAGAGGAGTTCTGCTGTAAATAACAGTATACTATTATACTTACAATTTTTAATTATGTAAAACGATTATACAGTAACATTTCAATTATGTGTAAACTGTTACACATTTAAGGGGGCACGGTGGCTTAGTGGTTAGCATGTTTGCCTCACACCTCCAGGGTTGGGGGTTCGATTCCCGCCTCTGCCGTGTGTGTGGAGTTTGCATGTTCTCGGGGGTTGTGCCTCGGGGGTTTCTTCCGGGTACTCCGGTTTCCCCCCCAGTCCAAAAACATGCGTGATAGGTATCTCTAAATTGTCCGTAGTGTGTGAATGAGAGTGTGTGTGTGCCCTGCGATGGGTTGGCACTCCGTCCAGGGTGTATCCTGCCTTGATGCCCAATGACGCCTGAGATAGGCACAGGCTCACCGAGAATAGATCAGATAAGCGGTAGACAATGAATGAATGAATGAATGAATGAATGAATGAATGAATGTTACACATTTAATTGTATTCACAACAGTGTAATAAACCATGTTGTTTCTGGACAGTGTTTACTCCTGGCTTTATAAAATGACTTAAACACGATCTCTGTGCATACACATTTTAACATCAAAACATTGACAATTGACATTGACAAGCACTACATTTGCAATTTCTTTTATTTTGCTTTACAGTAACCTGATCCTGGCAATTTAAGGCAACTTAAAACAGAGAACCAGTTATTTACAAATTATAAATAGAAACCTGCTATTTTATAGTAAATAAAATAAGCTCACATAAAATTGTAACAGTAAAAGTGTTTAAAAAAGCAAAGAAGAATGTCAGATGACTGATAAGTTAGCCCTTATTTAGATATTTGTGCAAGATTTTAGTTTTTAGTTTAACAGCTGTATGTCTGGTATTCTGTCCTCACATACTGAAATCATAGATCAACATATTGTAAATGCAGAATTTTACCTAAGTATAGTACGTAAGTTCAAAAAGGTACTACATAATAGCAAGTTTATGTTAAACTAACAAAATAGAAATAGATAGATTTATACATTATTAACTGTATTAACATGGTCATTATATCAATATGTGAAGGCTATATACCACCACTTTTAAGAGTGCTATCTATAAAATTAGGAATAGCTATGTAATAAGTTAGAAGGTATGAGCTATAAGAAATCAATAAAAAGCATTTTAATTGGATCTTGCATACAAATAGATATATACTCATAAATCAGTTAAAAGAGTTATTTAACATGGAATGTTAGAAGGGAATGGAGTTGATCGTTTTATCTTTATATACTTTAAAAAGTATGGGGTCACTTTATAAACTTCTTGCATACTTTATAAGCTAAATATAAAGAATTTGTCAAGATGTCATGTAAAACAAAAATACAAAAATGCTACACACACTCACTCACAATTTCTGTATTATATTTTATTATACTTAGTATCACAGTGGGTTTAAATGTCTGATAAATTGCACCTATTTAACCCACAAATCTTGCTTAATTTGACAATAATATTTGAATAACAAATAATCCATTCTTATTGCTTTGAAATTCACTATTAAGCTGAAAGTCTTGCACCAGCTTACAAGACGTTCTGTTTAAACAACTTCTTTACCAGCTGTATGATTTTATACTAAAACTGTACAAGGTAGGCTTGTATGAATGCTTGATAAGCATACATTTGTTAGAGAACTTATAAGTTTATATTATGCCTTTCATATGTCCTCTGACATTTATGAATCTTGGATACATATATAATTTATTAGAAAACATTTTTGTCCTTATAAGGCAAAATCTTCTGTTAATTTCTGTACTAGACGTGTGATAATACTAAATGTTTGTTGGGTGTTCTTTCATTGTTTCCCTTATAGTACACAAAGAAATACAGAATGGCTAATTCATCTGAAGAGCTAATCAATTCTACACTGTCATATCCACTAATGCTTGTGGACTGTTTAAAGGAAAATCTTTTTAGTTATTTTTTCGTCTACTCCATCAAGGTGGTTTGCGCTATTTTTGGTACAGCAGCCCATTTGTGGTGTCTACAGTTTTATCTTTGTAGACCTGAGTGTAAATTCAAACCAGCCTATGTATTTTTCCTGAATCATAATATAGTGGAGCTCATTTACTGTCTAGAATGTTTACCAGAAATGCTAAATGAATTTATTTTTAAAAATGTCTTATATTATAAATTGCTTTTTTTCTTTTTTGCACTGTCCTGGACTGGAAGGCCACTGTTACAAACCTGTATTTGTATTGAACAATACTTAGCAGTGCTTCATCCACTAACATTCTTGCGATATAAGGACATAAAATACCGAATTGCAGTTGTTGCAGCATCATGGTTTATAGCTATTGCATATGGCATGTACGTATGTAATCTACAGACGTTTCCAGATTCTATTTTTAACTGTGTTTTCTTCATAGCAGTGGCTATAATTTCATTCTGTTTTTTATCTGTGCTGTATGCTCTGAAACAATCAAGTAAACGCATCAGTAATCAGACAGGCAAATATGTAGGGAACCAACAAACGAGGAATGTTTTCAATACAATTCTTTCAGCATTGCTTATAACTTTATTGCCTTACTTTCCTCAGGTATTACTCAGCTTTCTTGCCATTATACAAATAGACCAGATTTTTCTTTACTGTAATATCATTCCATTCATAAGCTTCTTAAATACTTGTTCTGTGATGATTACACCATTGGTGAAAATGTATAAGGAAGGTCATCTAAAATTGAACGGTATTATCTGTAGAAGTGTGGAATGGTGAGTAGGCACCTTAAATAACAGAGCCATAAAAATAGACGCAGATTTAAGATTGATTAGTTTAATTTTGAAAGTTTATCCAACCAGTGATTAAATATGTATATGCACACAAGTGTACAGTTATTGCAATGATTATACAATATGGTTAAACTGTTACAACTCAAAACTGAAAATATTTACTTCAACATCTGAATTTATCCAGTGTATTATCCAAAAAATATTGATATCATTTACCTTATTACCCTATTTACCCTATTTAGATAATATGATTTACATCATTTTTAAATGAGTCATAAAGCAATATATTCAACAAAATAAAGCAGCATGCTCTCAGGCCAACTAAAATTTTCCTGGGACAGGGGAATATGGAACTTTTTCACTTATTTTTTTTAATCCATGTGTTTACTGGTTTTCCTAATGGCTTGAAGAGCAAGTCATGTTCCTAATGGTGTGTAATTATGTTCCAAAGTGCCGTCTGTCTCCCTTTCTTTCAGTCCCTCAGGAGCCTTCTTTATTTTTTATTTTAATAAATTGCTGTCTAATTTTATTTTTTAATGCATCATTATTATCACCATCATAATTAACGACCCTACACTGGAAAAGGATATGGTTTTTCCTTATGATTTTTTAATAAAACCCAGTGAATGGTTATTTATATAATTCTAAAAGCAAAAATTTGGGGGTTCCAAGTCAAAATATCTTGTTTTTTTGGGGGGGGGGGGGGAAAAAAAAAAAAAAAAAAAAAAAAATTATTTAAACAAACTGTACATTTAACCTTTCTGTTGCTGTTCTGAATGACTTACACTTCCCAAAATCTGCTTTTATAATTATGCATTTGAAATTAAATAAATAATTGACTCTCTTTAAAGAGCTAAATTCTTAATATTTTAGCTACAATTAAACATTTTTTGCTAAGACACTTAAAATGCAAACCAAAAAAAAATGTGGCAATATTTTTGATAGAAAACAGTGACCAGTGTACCTGCCATCAAAATAAAAATGCAAAAAAAAAAAACTAACAAAAAAAACACCTTCTGAACAGCAAAGACGAAAACATGAAATAATAATAAAATATTCCACAAAGCATCGTTTAAATTGGCTATATCGTGAATATACCATGAATATGAAATAGGATAGCAACAAAAATAAATAAAAATCTTGCATATAGCATAAAGTGCAATTTAATAAAGTAAAATATTGAAACAACCTCAAAGTCAATATAATGAGAATGCGTTTTCTGAATAAGCAACCAATATGTTTAAAAATGAATTTGGATTTACAAGTTAGAATAGCAAGCAAATAATAAAACAAACACCAAAGGTGCTAATTCATTTTAAACTGTATTTTGTAAAAATAAATTTTTGTGTGCTCAATATGAAAGATGCAAATAACATGCACCTGTTTCACAGAGTACATATTTGTTAATTTGACAACAGTATTTGGCTAGCAAATAAAATCTGTGCTTTTAGATCTTGCTATTATACAGAAAGGAATTTTACCATTTATGCTGAAAAATTTGAGTTTATATGTCTTTGAGAAGGCTTACATTTACAAATATAGTAAACTTCAACTTTGTGAACATTTGCCTTGTCGTTTTTGTTTTCTTACCCTTTTATATCTTATTATGTTTGCCAACCTTAAAGATGTACACTGATAATGCCTTGTTTTAGATTCTGTATGAAAACATTTTCACAAAGTTTCATACAACCTAAAAGGTACATAAATTTCATAAAGGAAGAATCTTCTTCTTCTTTTGGCTTTTCCCTTCAGGGGTCGCCACATCTCTCTCCACCTATCCCTATCTTCTGCATCCTCAACACTTGCACCCACTAGCTTCATATCCTCATTAATTCCATCCATATACCTCCTCTTTGGCCTTCCTCTTTGCATCCTGCCTGGCAGCTCCATGTCCAACATTCTCCTACCAATATACTCACTCTCCCTCCTCTGAACATGTCCAAACCATCTTAATCTGGCCTCCCTAACTTTGTCCCCCAAACGTCCAACATGAGCTGTCCCTCTGATGTACTCGTTCCTAATCCTGTACAATCTTGTCACTCCCAAAGAGAACCTCAACATCTTCAGCTCTGCTACCTCTAGCTCTGACTCCTGTCTCTTCCTCAGTGACACTGTCTCTAAACCATACAGCATGGCCGGTCTCACCACTGTCCTGTACACCTTCTCCTTGATTCTCGCTGATATTTTCCTATCACATCATAAAGGAAGAATGAATGGATTTATTTTTTCTGCAACTTTATCATGACATTTTGCTTCCTCTTTCATAATTCAGAGAATTTGTGTATCTGGTTCTGTCTTTACACTTGAGTAGAGATTTGAATAAATAGTTTTCTTTTGAATAAGACTATAGAGCCCATTTTCTATGTAGTATTTCTTTTTAATAATGGCAAAATGTTTTTATTTATACTTTGCTGTTTTACTGCCTACTGTGGTAAACCTGCATATGGATGATGGCATTTGGATGTGGCCGGTCAGTGCAACAAATTTCCATAACCCTATTTCTTTATTAGTGTTTTTTTGTAGCTTTTTTGAGATAATGACAATTACAAATTGGGCTGCTTATTTTGCTTTCTCCTTGCTACACCAGATAATTCATGCTGTTTCGGGTTCTTTTTTTGCAGTGGAACAAATCTTCGATCTATCTTTGAAGTCAAATAAACACGTGAATCACGTTACAATAGAGCTCATCTCCTGTTTAAATTGTGCTGCTGAAATGCTAATTGCATTTATTTTAAGAAATAACACATTTTTATAATATTATACAACTATATAATAAAACACTAAATATATATTTAGCATTGCTACTTTTATTTCAGTTCAATTCAATTCAATTTTATTTGTATAGCGCTTTTGACAATGGACATTGCCTCTAAGCAGCTTTACAGTGATAGTGATACCTGGAGGGGCGTGATTGGGAGGAACGGCCCCCCTGATCTGAACTCGAGTGGTGTCCTATTGCTGGACTTCTGTGCTAGTCACAGCCTGTCCATAACGAACACCATGTTCAAGCATAAGGGTGCCCATCAGTACATGTGGTACCAGGACACCCTAGGTCGGAGATCAATGATTGACCTTGTGATCGTGTCATCTGACCTTCGGCCGCATGTCTTGGACACTCGGTTGAAGAGAGGGGCGGAGCTGTCAACCAATCACCACCTGGTGGTGAGTTGGACCCGCTTGCAGAGGAGGAAGCCGGACAGACTTGGCAGGCCCAAACGTATTGTGAGGGTCTGTTGGGAACGTCTTGCTGATCCCTCTGTTAGAGGGGTTTTCAACTCCCACCTTCGGGAGAGTTTCAACCAGATCCCGAGGGAGGTTGGGGACATTGAGTCTGAGTGGACCATGTTCTCCTCCTCCATTGTTGACGCAGCCATCCGGAGCTGTGGCCGTAAGGTCTCTGGTGCCGGTCGCAGCGGCAATCCCCGAACACAGTGGTGGACACTAGAAGTAAGGGATGCCGTCAAGCTGAAGAAGGAGTCCTATCGAGCCTTGTTAGCTCGGGGGACTCCGGAGGCAGCTGAGGCATACCGGCAGGCCAAGCGAACTACAGCTGTGGTGGTCTTGGAAGCAAAAACTCGGGTCTGGGAGGAGTTCGGGGAGGCCATGGAGAAGGACTATCGGACGGCCTCGGGGAAATTCTGGCAGACCGTTCAGCGCCTCAGAAGGGGTAAGCAGCTCTCTGCCAACACTGTTTATGGTGGAGGTGGAGAGTTGCTGGTCTCGACTGGGGATATTGTCAGACGGTGGAAGGAATACTTCGAGGATCTCCTCAACCCCACTGACACGCCTTCTGGAAGACCTCTGATTCAAACCTGCATTTGCATTGAACAATACCTGGCAGTAATTCATCCAGTAACTTTCTTGAGATATAAAGCTATAAAATACAGGATTGCAGCAGCTGTAGCAGTTTGGTTCATGTCAGTTGGATATGCTTTGTATTATATCAACACAGTGGCTTTCCCTGATCCTGTTATTAACTGTTTGTACATCTTTGCATTGGTTGTGATTTCCTTCTGCTGTGTATCTGTGTTGCATGCTCTGAAACACCCAGGGCCAGGAGACACCAGAAATCAGGCAGGTAGAGATGTAGGGAACCAACAGAAGAGAAATGCCTTTAATAATATATTTTCAGTATTGCTTCTAATCCTGTTTTCCTACCTCCCCCAGACATTACTTAGCATTTTTACTCATCATAATACAGATAAGATTTTGATTGTATGTAATATTGCTCCTTTTATGACTTCTTTTAATGTCTTTGGTGTTTGATGGTTACACCATTTCTGAAAATGTACAAGAAAGGTCATCTAAAATGTTTAAAGTGTTAGAAGGAAGTTAAATAGATTTTATGAGTGGGCTCTGTGGGATTTACAATCACTTTACAGAATGTTTTGGAAAAATTCATACTAATACAAAAGATGGACCAGCACAAGAAATAACACGGAAGAACCACAAGGAAAGTGACTTCATGTATGGAATCTGTCTAAAGGTCTTCTTAACTGATGGTAAAGTACTCGTTATATTTTTTACATGTTCACATTACATTTGCAGTTGAGACTTTATATTATGAAATTAATTGCATTTGAAATATTTTGGTTTTAAAAAATCCTGATGAAATGGAATAACATAATATATATACATGCATGGGCATAATTTGTATAGCAAGTTGTATTTTTACTGCATCTGAATTTTTATTTGTATATGCTGTAAATACAAAAGATTAAAAATGGTGGCTTTTGTACTATTCTAAACATAAAACGAACAGGTTTATGATGTGGTTTTGCTAAGATTCCTCACTCCTGTACCTGAAGTAGGTTTAGAAATGCTGTATAGGTGTAATGCTTGGTTTGCTTACATAAAGGTCTTTTTTTTAAGAGCCACAACTAGAGAGAGAGTAGTTGATTGTCTTTTTATTGTACCATGCACATTGCCCAGCAAATTTTCAGAAAATGGTAAAAGTAGGTAATATAAAGCAAAACAAAACAAGCAAACAATAAACAATGTACATATTCATAATAAAACAATTTTGAGTCACCATCACTATTGACAGTTCAATCATTTTATCCCGTGTTTTATCTTAGCAAGAGAGTTTTTTTTTTCATATAAATATAAAAAAAATTATAATATTCATTATAATATTTCATAATTTTTTTTTCACATATTTAAAAACACATGTCAAAAACAGCTGAATAGATAATTAATTCTAATATGTGTTTAAAAGTGACAGGACAGGGCTGTTCAACACAAAAGACTGATTTTCATTTAGCAAAACTGTTTGAATTGCAAATGAGGCCCAATCTCATCGCTTTGCAGTCTCGCTGTTGCACAGAAGTCTTAGAAGTCTTGCATCAGTCCACAGGTGAAACTTTTGAAAACCTCTTCAACCTGCTGTAAATATGTAATATCTTATTAACCCTAATCTTTATTTTGTAACTTAATACATTTTTTGTTTTCTCTTCACAGAATGACTAATATATCTGAAGATCTCACCAATTACACTCTAATTCCACCACCATTTTAATTAATTGAATTTTAATTAATCAATTAATTGATTTATTTATTGTTTAATTAATTAATCTGTTTGTTTGTTTATTTATTTATTTACATTTTTGGCTCTTGGTATATTCACTGACTTTTAGGAGTGTTCTATATGCATAATCTATAACGCAAACAAATTAAAAACACATTGTTTATTCATATCATTTTATATATTGTATGAAAGCCTTATTTTGTAAAACTTAACGCATTTTTTGTGTATTAATTTGCTGTACAGAATTAAAACGGAATGACTAATATATCTAAAGAGATCATCAATTCCACTTTAATTTCACCAGCTTTGGTTAGTTTTACTGACTGTCCAAAAGGAATTCATTTTGGATTTGTTTTCTCATACTGTGTTATGGCACTTTGCTTCCTCCTTGGTACACCAGCCAATTCATGGTGTCTCTGGTTCTATATTTACATTAAGTGGAAAGTCAAACAAACTCATGTGTTTCTTCTCAATCACATTATTATAGAGCTCATTTTCTGCTTAGAGTGTGCTGCTGAAATGCTAAATCTATTTATTTTAAGAAACAACACACTATATGTAGTGATTTCTTTTTTTCTGTATCTGTCCTGGAGTGGAAGACCTTTGATTCAAACCTGCATTTGCATTGAACAATACCTGGCAGTAATTCATCCAGTAACTTTCTTGAGATATAAAGCTATAAAATACAGGATTGCAGCAGCTGTAGCAGTTTGGTTCATGTCATTTGGATACACTTTCTTCCAGCTCACCTCAACAACTTTCCCTAATCCTTTTATCAACTCTTTGTTCATCATAGCATTGGCTGTGATTTCATTCAGCTGTGTATCTGTGTTGCATGCTCTGAAACACCCAGGGCCAGGAGATACTAGAAATCAGACAGGAAGAGATGTAGGGAACCAACAGAAGAGAAATGCCATTAATACTATTTTTTCAGCATTGCTTTTAATCCTGTTCTCCTACGTTCCTCAGGCATTATTAAGTATTTTTACTTCTGATAATACAGATAAGATATGGTTTGTATGTAATATTACTCCTTTTATGACTTCTTTTAATGTCTTTGGTGTGCTTGTTACACCATTCTTGAAAATATACAAGGAAGGTCATCTAAAATGTCTAATCTATCAGAGGAAAAAGTAAGTGATTGCATAAGTGGACATTTTGGGATTTTGTTTTGGAAACATCAGTGATAAGACCAATGATTCATTAGGTTTAAGGTGATAATGTTTTAATATTGGTCTCATACAGTCATACAACATACATTTTACCTGTCATTCAAAATATATTGTATTTATTGTATGCTCACAATACAAAAAGCTGCATATTTGCATGTATAACCTTTTCTGTGCTATGATTCTAAACAGGTTTAGATGGATAATTGTCCAGATTATCTGTATTGAGGTAAATTTTTTCATGAATAAATCTTTATTTTTCTAGTGTATTTTTCAGTTGTGTGTGCCGTGAAATAAATTTGATGACTTATGTACTATTTATGCTTTATATCCTAAACATTTAATTTGTGAATAAACCTATTAATTGTGCTGTGGTTTTGCAGATGTTTCTCATATTCATGAAACTGAGCGAGATCTAGAATGATCTAACCTATTCTTAATTGATTTACTGATACAGTGTGCTGTATAGGTTTCAAAGATTCAAATAAAAAAGGTGTTACCTACGGTTTGCTTGCATAGAATGCTTGGCTGCCATGATAACCTTCATGTCTGATGGTTATTAAAAAAGGCGAATAGCACAATCTTAGACTGGCTGCAAATGAAAAATTTTGAGACACCATCACTATGCATAGACAATAAATTTGTCTCAAAATTGAAGTCTTTTGATAACTCGAAAAAAATCACTTTAAGTACTTGCTACTAAAGATATTAGAGCTGTTAACTGATTTGGTGTGGTAGTGGGGGTGTCTTCATTTAAAACAGTAAAAATTGTTGAAGAGGAACAGAGGAGCTAGTAGCTTAATGTTGCTAGTAGCTAATGATAGTAGCTTAATGTTCATGAAGCTTATATATATATATATATATAGAGAGAGAGAGAGAGAGAGAGAGAGAGAGAGAGAGAGAGAGAGAGAGAGAGAGAGAGAGAGAGGCTCTTATACAGGGATCTTAATTGCAATCCCTCTGAATCATCTAAATCTAACACTAAAAAAGGTAAGAATTCTAGTTAATTAATAAATACAGTTAATTAATAAATACAAATGTATAATTATTGACATAGTCAGGTTTCCTGTAAGGAGTTAGTTACAGAAGCTGTATTGTTGTTTTGGTTCAAGAGATAAAAAGAAGGGTTGGTGAAGTTTAGAGCTGCTGTAATAGAAGTGATAAATAACTTGTTTCTCTTTTATGCCAATTGGATCATTATTTTACTAGCATGGATTAAATCCACTTATCTGACTGACCTCCTTTATGCAATGTTGAAACATTTCTAATAGGAGTGATCTCTTCCTGGTTGACCCGCCCTCATCCACAGGGCAAGAGCACTCACTAAAGGGGATGATTAGGATAAAATTGATGTAAATCATAAGCTATAGTTGTCACTGTCATAAGATCTCAACCAAGCTGACTTTCTATAAGATGGGGAGTCCACATGCATAAGAATATAAAGAAGCTTCCATTTATCTGCATGGAGGAATGGACCAAGATCTTCTTCAAGAGTGTCTTAGCTTGTTAAACATTACAGGAAGAGATTCAGTGCTGTTGTTCTCTTCAGTGCAGGTGTAACAAAATATTCATTGTAACGGTGCCTATAATTTAAAAGCCATGTAATCATTCATTTGTTCATCTTCAGAAAGCAATATCTGAAGCAAAAAGCGCTTTCTGAAGCATCTTTGAGGTAATACTTTTCTGCAAAAGCTTGCACAATCTTAATTTTGTAAGTTTTCACACATTTTCTTGTTTTGCAGCACAGAGTTAACAGACAATGGCTAACATATCTGAAGAATTCATAAACTCTGCTGTTGATTTTTTATCACCAGTGAAACCTGAGTCCTGTATAAATGGACATCATTTTGGATTTATTTTCAGCTGCTTTACCACAGTACTTTGCTTTTTACTTGGGATTCCAGCCCATTTGTGGTGTCTCTGGTTTTATTTTTGCACTGAACGGAAACTCAAAGAAACTCAGCTGTTTTTTCTAAATCACACTGTTATGGAGCTCATCTACTGTGTGGAATGTGGTATAGAAATACTAAACATACTTATTTTCAAAAATGAGGTAATGGATTCTGTGCTTTCTTTCTTTTTTGCCCTGTGCTGGACTGGAAGACCACTGTTACAAACCTGCATTTGTATTGAACAATACTTGGCCGTGATTCATCCAGTAACATTCTTGAGATATAAAGGTATAAAGTACAGATCTGCAGCAACTGTAGCTGTTTGGGTGATGGCCTGTGCATATGGTGTATATGATGCATGTAAATATATTTTCCCTAACTTTATTTATACTTCTGTATTCGTCATAACATTGGCTGTGATTTCATTCTGCTGCGTGTCTGTGTTGTGTGCTCTGAAAAACCCAGGACCAGGAGATACACATGCCACAAAGCAGACTGGTAGAGATGGAGGAAACCAACAGAAGAGAAATGCTTTTAATACTATATTTCCAGCTCAGCTTTTAGTCCTATTCACCTACCTTCCTCAGGCATTACTTTGGATATTGCTTGAATGCAATATTAATCTCTTCATGACTTCTTTAAATGATTTTGGTGTGATTATTACACCATCTCTGAAAATGTACAAGGAAGGTCATTTAAAAATATCTAAACTATTTAAAGGGACAATATGAGTGGAATCTGTAATGAGATGTAGGTTTGGGGTGATTAGCTTGGTTTTTACTGTTTGATTATTTAATTATTTTAATTATATTTGGATTTCATTCAAATAGCAATAATAATGATGCAGTTAGTAACAGTATACCCCCAAAACAACCAAATACCTGAAACTGTCAAAAGGAAATTAAGAGATAACAGTGTAATGTTGTTGTTGTTGTATAAATGTGTTAATCTACCTTCCTTAGTCATTACACACACACACACACACATATTTTATATATATATATATATATATATATGTATATATATATATATATATATATATATATATATATATATATATATATATATATGTATATATATGTATATATATATATATATATATATATATTTTATATATATATATATATATATATATGTATATATATATATATGTATATGTATATATATATATATATATATATATATATATATATATATATATATATATATATATATATATATATATATATATATATATATATATACATACATATATATATATATATATATATATATATATACATACATACAAGATACACAAGATGTAGTATATATCACTAAAAATATAGAAGGAAGGTCATCAAAAATGCAAATTATAGTAATTTAGAACTAAATTACTGGAGTAAGAGCAGCCTGTTAAACTGTTACCTCTATTATTTATTACAATACTTGCAAACCCCCATATTTTTTTTAACAACTGCCGTTAATTAAACAACTAGAAAGTATGCATATAAGCAGAAAAAACACAACATAGATTTGTTTTCAGTTTTCTTCAAAATATAGTATTCATTACTGACTGTGTACTGCAGTGTGTTAACCTGGAATAAGCACTGATAATTACAAACTCTTAATACTCATCAGCTTGTCCAGACTTACATTCCTCACTCTACAAAAAACTTCTAGATTGGAGGACCAGAAAGGTAAAAAAACAAAACAAAAAAAATAAGACATAGGATGAAAACACTAATAAAAGAGGAGCAGTGGTTAAAAGTGATTAAAAGTAGCCACAGAACATCCAGCATGAATATGCACATGATGCATAATCATAAAGATTTAAATACATGATAAATGATAATGCTTTTTCCAACAGATTATGGCATATTATACAACTGATTATGGCATTTCAACTAATTATGGCATATATGTTTTGAAATACTACAAATTTTACTGCATTTTTTTAGGGATCTAAGTGCATTTTGATATATACAGTCATTCATTTATTCATCTTTATTAAGAGATTTATCTTGGTGAGTGTGTTTATAAAACTAGAGCCCATTCTGTGAACACTGGATGGTAAATAGGTGGAAATACATGAAAATTCTGCTTATATTTGGGGAGGTTTTGAATTTTCTTTTTAACTCTACAATGCATCAGTTATTGCATGAGTTACTTTTTATTTCCTCATTTTGATTAATGGTGCCAACAATTCAGTTGGGAATTACTGAATACATACTCACTTTGTAATATTTGAATAGACGATATATGGAAAGTCCACCTGTTCAACACAAACGCCGTGCATAAAACAACATGATTTGAATAGAACACATTTCCCACTTAAGCTGATGTGACAGCAAAATTCATCTCAAACTGGTTTCATGAACATGGAAATTAATTCTGTGTTATTCAGTAGCCTTCCCAGTCACCAGACCTGGATCTTATGGAACTGTTAAGAACGAGGACGGAGGCAGCGGTTCTCGTTGAGTTGTTTATTTAGAAAGGAAGGAGGGGAGAGCGTGCAGACAAAACAAAGACTTGTAGCGTGGTCGTGGCGTGAACGGGGAAACCGGAGCGTGCCGTGGAGCTGCGTGAGGACAGACAGGTAGAGATCTCTATGAACAAAAGAATGCAAGTTAGCGAGACAGTCCAGAGCATCAACACTACGTGAGGTCTGTGTTAACGATAACGGACGAGTGAGGAGTGTGTCGTGGTGTTATTTATAGGGGAGGTGATTATGGTGTTCAGGTGCGTCTCGTTAAAACTCGGGTGAGGGAGTGCGCTGTGACTGAGTGTGAGCAGAGCCTGGCGTGTCTGTAACATTACCCCCCCCTCCATGGTCCGCTCCTGAGGACCTTGGGCCCCGACGCCACGGCGGTCGGCCTCTGCCCCGGGGCGCTGGTCGGCTGGGGTGGCTGGTGTGGAAGTCCTCGAGGAGGCTCGGATCAAGGATGTCATTTCGGGGAACCCAGGACCGTTCCTCGGGACCGTAGCCTTCCCAGTCGACCAGGTACTCCAGGCGGCCGCCACGGCGCCGGGAGTCCAATATCTCCTTCACCAGATACGCCGTTCCGTCGTCCACGAGCAGTGGAAGGGGGGGCTCCTCCGCTACGCCAGGCCCTGTGGAAAGAAGAACAGAAGGGTGGTGAGGTTTTAGTAGTGACACGTGGAACACTGGATGTATCCTGTACTCTGGAGGAAGCTGGAGGCGGTAGGTGACTGGGTTGATCTGGCGGACTATGGTAAAAGGGCCAATGAACCGGGGACTCAGCTTCTTACAGGGGAGGCGCAGCTTGATGTCACGAGTCGACAGCCAGACCTTTTGTCCAGGTTGGTAGGCCGGGGCTTGGGACCGTCGAAGGTCTGCGGTCGACCTGCGTCTACGTAAGGCCCGTTGGAGCTGTCGATGTGCCTCGCCCCAGACTCTCTCGCTCTCCCGGAACCAGTAATCCACTGCTGGGACGTCCGATGGTTCTCCGTCCCAGGGGAACAGTGGGGGTTGGTAACCGAGCACGCACTGAAATGGGGTGAGACCTGTGGTGGACTGCCGCAGCGAGTTCTGGGCGTATTCGGCCCAACCCAAAAACTGGCTCCAGGATTCCTGATGGCTATGGCAGAAGGTGCGCAGGAAGCGGCCTATCTCTTGAATCTTCCATTCAGTCTGACCGTTGGTTTGGGGGTGGTAACCCGAGGAAAGGCTGATGGTCACACCTAGGCGTTTGAAAAAGGCTCTCCAGACTCTGGAAGTGAACTGCGGTCCCCGGTCCGAGACAATGTCCTCGGGGAGCCCATAATACCTGAAGACGTGGTTGAAGAGGTATTCGGCTGTCTCCAGGGCTGTAGGTGGTCCCGGCAGGGGCATTAGCCGGCACGCCTTGGAAAATCTGTCTACGATAACGAGGACACACGTACACCCCTCAGAGGCTGGGAGATCGACGATGAAGTCGATCCCTAGGTGTGACCACGGGCGATTCGGAACGGGAAGGGGCAGCAGCTTCCCGGCGGGAAGATGACGTGGACTCTTAGACATGGCGCACTCCCTGCATCCCTGAATGTATCTCTTGACATCCACTGCCATGCGGGGCCACCAGAAACGTTGTTGGAGGAGCGAGAGGGTCCCCTTGATCCCCGGATGGCCAGTACCCAGGGAGACATGCGTGGCGTGTATGAGGGAGGTGCGGTGCAACCGTGGAATGAATTGCAGCCCCGGTGGGCAACCTGGTGGAGCACCTGACTCTGGAAGCGTGCCCTCCGACCACGAGATGGGGCTCGCGAAGATCTTCTCGGGGAGAACGGGTTCTGGATCTTCGCTGGCAATGTCTCGTCCATAGATTCGGGACAGGGCATCGGCCTTAACATTTTTCGACCCGGGGCGGTATGATATGGCAAACTTGAACCTCGTGAAGAAGAGGGCCCAGCGGGCCTGGCGGGGGTTCAGCCTCTTCGCGGCCCAGAGATACTCGAGATTCTTGTGGTCGGTAAGGACGGTGAAGGGGTGCTTTGCTCCCTCGAGCCAGTGCCTCCATTCCTCCAGGGCGAGCTTAACGGCCAGTAGTTCCCGATTCCCAATATCATAATTTACTTCGGCTGGGTTCAGCTTCCGCGAAAAGAAGGCACATGGATGGAGCTTCCGTGGGTTCCCCTGCTGCTGAGAGAGGACTGCGCCCACTCTGGTGGTTGAGGCATCAACCTCCACTATGAAGGGAAGCTCCGGATCAGGGTGAACTAAGAGGGGAGCAGTAGTGAAGGCCTGCTTGAGCATTTGGAAGGCGTGTGTGGCGGCCGGGGTCCAGACAAGGGTCTTGGGCTTATTGCGTAGGAGGTTAGTGAGTGGGCTGGTGACTGAACTGTATCCCCGGATGAATCTGCGATAGAAGTTCGCAAACCCTAAAAAACGTTGAAGTTCCTTCACGGTCGTGGGGGTGGGCCAGTCCCGGACGGCGGTCACCTTCTTTTCATCCATGCAAACGCCACTGCGGTCAATGACATATCCGAGAAACTGTACTGTGGGTTGGTGAAACAGGCATTTCTCTGCCTTAAGGAAAAGGTTATGGTCTCGGAGCCGGTGAAGGACCTCCGCAATGTGGCGCTGATGGTCCGCCATGCTCCGGGAGTAGAGGAGTATGTCGTCAATATATACCACCACAAACTTGTGCAGGAAGTCCCGGAGCACCTCGTGCATGAAATCCTGGAACACGGAAGGGGCATTGGCGAGTCCATAAGGCATGACCCGGTACTCATAATGGCCGGTAGGGGTGACGAATGCGGTCTTCCACTCATCCCCCTTCCGTATCCGGATCAAGTTGTAGGCACTGCGGAGGTCAAGCTTTGTGAACACAGTGGCGCCGTGGAGACGCTCTAGCACTGCGGGGACGAGAGGCAGGGGATACCGGAATTTCACCGTGATCTTGTTCAGCGCGCGGTAGTCAATGCAGGGTCGGAGACCGCCATCTTTCTTGGCCACAAAGAAGAAACTGGATGCAGCAGGGGACGTGGACGGACAAATGTAGCCCTGGGCTAAGGCTTCCTTTATGTACTCTTCCATGGCCTTCTCCTCTGGGAGCGTGAGTGAGTAGATCCTCCCCTTGGGTACTGGCTCGCCTGGAATGAGATCGATGGCGCAATCCCATGGCCGGTGTGGGGGCAGCTTGGAGGCTTTCTTGGGACAGAAGACATCCCAGAAGTGAGAGTAGCACGCCAGGATGTTGACAGAGCGGGCCTCGAGGGGGCTCTCCACCAAGGTGGCATGGACCTGAAGGGCGTGCGGTCGTGAAGGTCTTGGGTTTGGTCGCTCGGGAAAGCAGCCCTCGAAGCACTTGTGCCCCCACCTCAGGATCTCTCCTGTCCTCCAAGAAATGATGGAATCATGCTGCTCCAGCCAGGGATGGCCCAGAACCACATCCGCTGTCGAGTCCTCCAGCACCATCAGAACTATCTCCTCCATGTGCATCACCCCGATGTGGAGCCAGAGGGGCCCCGCCTGACGACGCACCTGCCTCAGGAGCTTCCCAGTTACCGCGTGGACCTGGTATATCTTTGGCGTGGCTGCAGTCGGGAGCTGGAGCTGGCGGCAGAGGGCCCCGGAGATAAAGTTCCCGGCCGACCCAGAGTCGATGAGCGCGGTCGCTGAAACACAAAACTCATGGGTAGTAAGACTGACCAAAACTGAGAGAGGTTTACTGATGTTCTGTGTCGGAAAGAGTGAACTCACCAGTGCTCGTGCGGGGCGAAGGGGGCACTTCGCCACGAAATGCCCCGAGCCCCCGCAGTAGAAACAGCAACTCTGGGCCAGCCGCCTCTGCCGCTCCCACTGTCGGTCAGCCGATGACACCTCCGAAAGCTCTAACTGCATGGCGTCGTCAGCGGGCTCTGGGTGACTAACAGATCCCGGCTGGGCGGGAGCAGTGCTAGCTGCCGGCTGACTCTGGTGCTCCTCGAAGCACAGCTGCATCCGAGTCGCGAAACGAATGGAGAGCTGGATAAATTTTTCCAGCCCCATCGAATCCTCATGCGCAGCGAGGTGCAGGCGAACCTGTGGGTCCAGACCCTGACGATAGGTGGTGATCAGTGCCTGTTCGTTCCAGCCGCTGGCTGCGGCGAGGGTGCGGAACTGTAGCGCATATTCACTGACGGACAGATTACCTTGTTTAATACGACACAATCTCTCGCCTACCGATGAGTCCCCCTCTGGTCTCCCGAACACCTCCCTGAAATGCCTGGTGAAGGCGGATAGCGAAGACATCATGGGATTGCTCTGGGACCAGAGAGGCTCGGCCCAGCGAAGCGCCTTCCCGTCGAGACGAGAGATGATGAAGGCAATCTTCGCCCGGTCGTCAGGGTACAGGTGCGACTGCATCTCCAGAGTCAGTGAGCACTGCAGCAGAAACCCGTTGCAATCCTCCGCCACGCCGGAGTATGGTGCTGGGACGGCCATGGGGCTCGCATACACAGGCGGCGAAGAAACGGCCGCGGCGGCGGCGGAAACGCTTGCCGGAGTCGCGGAGCCGGCTGCGCTAGCGAGAGCACGGCGCAGCGCTTCGGCCAGCTCTTCCACCGGATCCCGTGAGCTCATCCTCCTTGCCCAGGCGGTGTTGGTCCGTTATTCTGTTAAGAACGAGGACGGAGGCAGCGGTTCTCGTTGAGGTGTTTATTTAGAAAGGAAGGAGGGGAGAGCGTGCAGACAAAACGAAGACTTGTAGCGTGGTCGTGGCGTGAACGGGGAAACCGGAGCGTGCCGTGGAGCTGCGTGAGGACAGACAGGTAGAGATCTCTATGAACAAAAGAATGCAAGTTAGCGAGACAGTCCAGAGCATCAACACTATGTGAGGTCTGTGTTAACGATAACGGACGAGTGAGGAGTGTGTCGTGGTGTTATTTATAGGGGAGGTGATTATGGTGTTCAGGTGCGTCTCGTTAAAACTCGGGTGAGGGAGTGCGCTGTGACTGAGTGTGAGCAGAGCCTGGCGTGTCTGTAACAGGAACACTTTTAGAATCTGGTAGACGAGGAGATGGCCAGCATGAAAATGTACCTGAATTGTGCGGCCCAATCATGTCAACATGGACCACAATCTCAATAAAATGTTTTTATTTTAACATTTTGTGGGACCAAACCATTAAGAATTACGGCTATTTTAAGAAGAAAGGGAGATCCTATTTTTACTTCAAAGAAAAATACCTTCCTCAGTGGGCTACTTGTGTTCAGTGCTATGACGTATTTCCCAGTTAAAATAATGGAAACAATTCAAAGCATTTGTAGAATTTCATAAAGAATTATGATTTCACAGATGGTTCAGAGCATATTGATTTGTTAACTGTTGGCCTAGGCTCGTATAGTGGTCTGCCCACACCATATAATAATTTGCCTTTTGAGCTTTCAGTGTACTCAGTCATGAGCTGGAAGCACTTTGATTTCTTTTTATAGACTTCCTCTACTTTATTGGCATCAATTATATTCATTTTAGAGTCTCAGTCAGCTGCTTAAAGGGATCCAGGTGTTAACGCCAGGTTTCAAGAATTAATTCTACTCTGGATTTGTTATTCCTAATGACAATTCTCGATCTGACTATCAAGTCCTAAGGAATTCAATAGTTTTGAAAAGATGTCTAAACCTTTGAAAATTCCACAATTTCTATTTTATTTTTGACCTTTTTTTCATTTGACCTTTTTTCAAATGAATTAACCGTGTTAATTTAATGTTTGCATAAACATTTTAAAATATTTTTGATTTTTTGAAGCAGCCATGTTTGCATCTTTTGACTTCTCATTCTTATTCTATATTGAAACATGATCCTGATAATGGTCTTTTCCAGGATGACTCCACCGTTTATCCACAGAGCATGATTGGTTGAATTGGTTGAAGATGGTTCAATTGTAAAGATTTTTCTTTCTTTTCTTGCTGACCTTTAGGACATGTTGATGCAAAAATATGGCATTTTAATACCATTTGCATTCTTAATCTAGCCATGGGGGTCACAGTCCAGTGACTTCTGTGCCGGTCCCAAGCCCAGATAAATAGAGAGGGTTGCATCAGGAAGGGCATCCGGCGTAAAACATTGCCAAATTTAACCATGCGAGTCGTCAGTACTCTGAATTTCATACCGGATCGGTCGAGGCCCGGGTTAACAACGACCACCATCGGCGCCATTGACCTACAGGGCGCCGGTGGAAATTGGGCTACTGTTGGTCAAAGAAGTAGAGGAGGGAGGAAAGTGCACAGACAGAGAGAGAAGAGGAAAGGTAAGAGTGTAGGACTGAGAATAGGAACTCGATGTTGGTACTATGACAGGAAAAGGTAGAGAGCTGGCTGATATGATGGAGAGAAGGAAGGTGGATATACTGTGTGTACAGGAGACCAGGTGGAAGGGTAGCAAGGCTCGTAGTATAGGAGCAGGATTCAAGCTGTTTTATTATGGTGTGGATAGTAAGAGAAATGGGGTAGGTCTGGTCCTGAAGGAGGAGTCTGTGAGGAATGTTCTGGAGGTGAAGAGAGTGTCAGACAGGGTGATGACTCTGAAGTTAGAGATTGAAGGGGTGATGTTGAATGTTGTTAGTGGTTATGCCCCACAGGTAGGTTGTGAGTTAGAGGAGAAAGAGAGATTCTGGAGTGAATTAGATGAGGTGATGGAGAGTATTCCCACGGGTGAGAGAGTGGTGATAGAAACGGATTTTAATGGACATGTTGGTGAGGGGAACAGCGGTGATAAGGAGGTGATGGGCAGGTTTGGAGTTAAGGAAAAGAACCTAGAAGGACAGATGGTAGTGGACTTTGCTAAGAGGATGGACATGGCTGTGGTTAACACTTATTTTCAGAAGAGGGAGGAGCATAGAGTGACTTACAAGAGTGGAGGTAGGAGAACACAGGTAGACTACATCCTATGTAGAAGAGGCAATCTGAAAGAGATTAGTGACTGTAAAGTGGTAGTGGGAAAGAGTGTAGCCAGACAGCATAGGATGGTGGTGTGTAGGATGACTTTGATGGTCTGTAAGAAGAAGAGGTCAAAGAGAGAGATAGAGAAGAAAACCAAGTGGTGGAAGCTGAAAAAGGAGGAATGTTGTGAGGAATTTAGACAGAAGTTGAGGCAGGCTCTGGGTGGTCAGGTAGTGCTGCCAGATGACTGGGAAACTACAGCAGAAGTGATCAGGGAGACAGGGAGAAAGGTGCTGGCTGTGGCATCTGGAAGGAGGAAAGAAGATAAAGAGACTTTGTGGTGGAATGAGGAAGTTCAGGAAAGTATCCAGAGAAAGAGGTTAGCCAAGAAGAAGTGGGACATGGACAGGACTGAAGAGAATAGACAGGAATACAAGGAGTTACAGCGCAGGGTGAAGAGGGAGGTGTCTAAGGCCAAGCAGAAGGTATATGGCGAGTTGTACACTAGGTTAGACACTAGAGAAGGAGAGAAGGACTTGTACAGGTTAGCTAGGCAGAGGGATCGAGATGGGAAGGTTGTGCAGCAAGTTAGAGTTATTAAGGATAGAGATGGAAGGCTGATCACAAGTGAGGAGAGTGTACAGAGGAGATGGAAGGAGTACTTTGAGGAGCTGATGAATGAGGAAAATGAGAGGGAAAAAAGAGTAGAAGGGGTGAACTCTGTGGAACAGAAAGTAGATAAGATTAGAAAGGATGAAGTCAGGAAGGCTTTGAAGAGGATGAAAAGTGGAAAGGCAGTTGGTCCTGAAGACATCCCAGTGGAGGTCTGGAAGTGTCTGGGAGAGGCAGCAGTGGAATTTTTAACTAGTTTGTTCAACAGGGTTTTAGAGAGTGAGAGGATGCCTGATCTTTAAGAATAAGGGTGACGTGTTGCAGCAACTATAGGGGGATAAAGTTGATGAGCCATACAATGAAGCTATGGGAAAGAGTAGTGGAAGCTAGGTTAAGGAAGGTAGTGGAAATTTGTGAGCAGCAGTATGGCTTCATGCCCAGAAAGAGCACAACAGATGCAATTTTTGCTCTGAGAATTTTGATGGAGAAGTATAGGGATGGTCTGAGGGAGTTTTACTGTGTAGACTTGGAGAAAGCGTATGACAGAGTGCCAAGAGAAGAGCTGTGGTACTGTATGAGGAGGTCAGGAGTAGCAGAGAAGTATGTCAGAGTGGTGCAGGACATGTATGAGAGGAGCAGGACAGTGGTGAGGTGTGCTGTAGGTCAGACAGAGGAGTTCAAAGTGGAGGTGGGACTGCATCAGGGATCGGCTCTGAGCCCCTTCCTGTTTGCTATGGTGATGGACCAGTTGTCAGAGGAGGTCAGACAGGAGTCTTCTTGGACAATGATGTTTGCAGATGACATTGTGATCTGTAGTGAGAGCAGGGAGCAGGTGGAGGAAAACCTGGAGAGGGGGAGGCTTGCACTGGAGAGAAGAGGAATGAAAGTCAGTCGTAGTAAGACTGAGTACATGTGTGTGAATGAAAGGGACGGAAGTGGAACAGTAAGGTTACAGGGTGAAGAGGTGAAGAAGGTACAGGAGTTTAAGTACTTGGGGTCAACAGTCCAGAGTAATGGAGAGTGTAGGAAAGAGGTAAAGAAGCGAGTGCAGGCAGGTTGGAATGGGTGGAGAAAGGTGTCGGGAGTTCTGTGTGGAGGAAAATATCAGCGAGAATCAAGGGGAAGGTGTACAGGACAGTGGTGAGACCGGCCATGCTGTATGGTTTAGAGACAAGAGAGAGCAAGAGACAGGAGTCAGAGCTAGAGGTAGCAGAGCTGAAGATGTTGAGGTTCTCTTTGGAAGTGACAAGATTGGACAGGATTAGGAACGAGTACATCAGAGGGACAGCTCATGTTGGACGTTTGAGGGACAAAGTTAGGGAGGCCAGATTAAGGTGGTTTGGACATGTTCAGAGGAGGGAGAGTGAGTATATTGGTAGGAGAATGTTGGACAATGAGCTGCCAGGCAGGAGGCAAAGAGGAAGGGCAAAGAGGAGGTATATGGATGGAATTAATGAGGATATGAAGCTAGTGGGTGCAAGTGTTGAGGATGCAGAAGATAGGGATAGGTGGAGAGAGATGATTCGCTGTGGCGACCCCTGAAGGGAAAAGCCGAAAGCAGAAGAAGAACATGGCCATTTATTAATAAATTGTTGGGTTTGTTATTATTAATGATTTTCTTTTGAAACTGGCCTGCAGTGTAGAAGTGCATTGAACCCAATCTGAATATAGTATATTGTTTGAATATAATTTTTATTGTGTTTGTGAGTATATGTTAAGATATTCTGTTAAATTACACACATGGTGCTAAATGTCAAGTTAATGATAATTATCCTATATTGTTAATATATGTTCATGAAGTTCATGTATATGTAAAGCTGACAAGGCTTAAGAATCTCTTAATCGAAGTGTTTATATATAATTTACCCTCATATGGACCTAATAGGTGATTATCAGTGGAACGTCTACTCAATATAAATAGTAAAAAAGAAAAAGATCTCAGGTTAGTCACCCCGCTATAGCTATTAATGCTAGGGGCACTATATTTGCTTTTCTTATTTCATCAAGTGAAATAAGTGAAGTTATAATTATGTCAAGTTAAGCTTGTATGTCTGCACTCTTCTCTTCTTTTGAATTGTCATGCTTGTTGACAGCCAGAGAAAGTGTATCTGCTGCAAACATGCATTTTACTGGTGTGTAGATAATTTTGACATTGTATTTATGGAGTCATATCATATTTATGGAATGCTGATGAGCATGCATTAGATGCTCATGGGACAGTCATTTAAAGCCTTATGGCTTATGATCAGTTTCCATTTCAAAAAACTGTCCAAAAACATACTGATGAAATCTATCACAGGCATATGGGCAATTTAAAAGTTCCTTCACAATTTGTGCATAGTTGAATTCTGCACTTGTTAAGGCTTGTGATGCATAGGCTACTGACTGTCAACTCTTGCCATGTTGCTGTAGCAGCTCTGCACCTACGCTGTTTCGTGTAGTATTTGCTGAGATTCTAATACTCTTGTGTGGATCATAATATATGAGCACTGGCTTTTCTGTAATGATGCACTTATATATATATTTCTGTAATGATGCAAATATGATGCAAATATATATATATATATATATATATATATATATATATATATATATATATATATATATATATATATATATATATATAAAAATTTATACAGTGGGGCAAAAAAGTATTTAGTCAGCCACCAATTGTGCAAGTTCTCCCACTTAAAAAGATGAGAGAGGCCTGTAATTTTCATCATAGGTACACTTCAACTATGAGAGACAGAATGAGAAAAAAAAATCCAGAAAATCACATTGTCTGATTTTTAAAGAATTTATTTGCAGGTTATGGTGGAAAATAAGTATTTTTTCACCTACAAAAAAGCAAGATTTCTGGCTCTCACAGACCTGTAACTTCTTCTTTAAGAGGCTCCTCTGTCCTCCACTCGTTACCTGTATTAATAGCACCTGTTTGAACTGGTTATCAGTATAAAAGACACCTGTCCACAACCTCAAACAGTCAGACTCCAAACTCCACTATGGCCAAGACCAAAGCGCTGTCAAAGGACACCAGAAACAAATTTGTAGACCTGCACCAGGCTGGGAAGACTGAATCTGCAATAGGTAAGCAGCTTGGTGTGAAGAAATCAACTGTGGGAACAATTATTAGAAAATGGAAGACATACAAGACCACTGATAATCTCCCTCCATCTGGGGCTCCACGCAAGATCTCACCCCGTGGGGTCAAAATGATCACAAGAACGGTGAGCAAAAATCCCAGAACCACACGGGGGGACCTAGTGAATGACCTGCAGAGAGCTGGGACCAAAGTAACAAAGGCTACCATCAGTAACACACTACGCCGCCAGGGACTCAAATCCTGCAGTGCCAGACGTGTCCCCCTGCTTAAGCCAGTACATGTCCGGGCCCGTCTGAAGTTTGATAGAGAGCATTTGGATGATCCAGAAGAGGATTGGGAGAATGTCATATGGTCAGATGAAACCAAAATAGAACTTTTTGGTAAAAACTCAACTTGTCGTGTTTGGAGGAGAAAGAATGCTGAGTTGCATCCAAAGAACACCATACCTACTGTGAAGCATGGGGGTGGAAACATCATGCTTTGGGGCTGTTTTTCTGCAAAGGGACCAGGACGACTGATCCGTGTAAAGGAAAGAATGAATGGGGCCATGTATCGTGAGATTTTGAGTAAAAACCTCCTTCCATCAGCAAGGGCATTGAAGATGAAACATGGCTGGGTCTTTCAGCATGACAATGATCCCAAACATACCGCCCGGGCAACGAAGGAGTGGCTTCGTAAGAAACATTTCAAGGTCCTGGAGTGGCCTAGCCAGTCTCCAGATCTCAACCCCATAGAAAATCTTTGGAGGGAGTTGAAAATCCGTGTTGCCCAGCGACAGCCCCAAAACATCACTGCTCTAGAGGAGATCTGCATGGAGGAATGGGCCAAACTACCAGCAACCGTGTGTAAAAACCTTGTGGCGACTTACAGAAAACGTTTGACCTCTGTCATTGCCAACAAAGGGTATATAACAAAGTATTGAGATGAACTTTTGTTATTGACCAAATACTTATTTTCCACCATAACTTGCAAATAAATTCTTTAAAAATCAGACAATGTGATTTTCTGGATTTTTTTTCTCATTCTGTCTCTCATAGTTGAAGTGTACCTATGATGAAAATTACAGGACTCTCTCATCTTTTTAAGTGGGAGAACTTGCACAATTGGTGGCTGACTAAATACTTTTTTGCCCCACTGTATATATATATATATATATATATATATATATATATACTGTTATCTTTATATATACAGCTGTCTTTTTGCAGAGTCCTCATCTCTTGTTACCTTGTTTTGTCTCATGATTTCTGCTTGTTTTCTGTTTTGTGTTTGTTATGTTATATTTCAGTCACCTAGTTTTCCCTAGTGTTTCCATGTGTCTGTAGTTTTGTTATTTTCTTAATAAATGCCCAGTTTATCATTTTATTCCCGCATTTGTGTCTGGATTTTGTACCCATGGAGGGACCCAAATTCCCAATTTGAGGCATAATTTTCCTATTTTATGGCCCTGTTGAGACCTCTTGGGTCAAGACATATTCTTAAAGCATCATTTTTCCTGAGCACAATAACTCAGTGAGCTCACCCAGTCTGTTAGGTCATTAGTTTTCTTTATGACCTTCAGCTTCAATTAGTATTGAAGATCAGTAAGGTAAGGTCAGCAGCGAGGAAGTGGAAGAAATCTAAACTTGACACAGACCTTATCTCTTATCGTACGCTCCTGTCCAAATTCTCCTTGGACGTGACTTCTGCCAAGACCTCCTTCTACAAGGAAAAGCTTGAAACTTCTGCACAAGATCCCCGAAAGCTCCACAACATCTTCTCGTCACTACTCAACCCTCCGGCACCACCTTCTCCATCCTCCCTGACCGCCGAAGATTTCGCCACTACTTTTTACACAGAGAAGATTGAGAGGATCTGCCAGACCTTCACGTCTCTCTCAACTTCATCTACATCACACAGTCAGCACTCCGCTACTCCTTCACTGACGCAGCTCTCAACTGTAGCAGCAGAAGAGGTTTTGCAAATTACTCGGTCCTGCAATCCTACCACCTGCCCACTGGATCCAATCCCTTCAGCTATGCTCCAGACCATCTCACCTGACCTCCTACCCTTCATCACCACAGTCATCAATGGAACCTTAACATCTGGTCATGTTCAAACTGTCTTTAAGAAAGCCAGGGTCATCCCCATCCTGAAGAAACCTGCTCTGGATCCCTCAGACATCAGCAACTACAGACCGGTATCACTTCTCTCATTTCTTTCAAAAATTCTCAAATGTGTTGTTTGTAATCAGCTGTCTGACTATCTCATGCAGAATAACCTCCATGACCCCAACCAGTCTGGCTTCAAAGCAGCACATTCCACAGAGACTGCCCTTTTGGAAGTCACTGAGAAACTACACTTTGCTGCTAGATCAGCCAAACTGTCATCGGTCCTCATCCTCCTCGACCTGTCTGTAGCATTTGACACAGTAAACCACAAGACTCTCTTGTCCACCCTCAGGAGTCTTGGAATTTGTGGAACAGCATGGGAATGGTTTGCTTCCTACCTGGATGGTCGCTCATATCAGGTAACATGGAAGGGATTGACATCTGCTCCACGCAGACTCTCTACTGGTGTCCCACAAGGCTCAGTACTTGGTCCTCTCCTTTTCTCCCTCTATACTCACTCTCTTGGCAAAGTTATATCCTCACATAGATTTTCATACCACTGCTATGCCGATGACACCCAACTTATCTTCTCCTTCCCTCCCTCAGATACCACGGCTTCTGCTCCGATCTCAGCGTGTCTGGTGGACATTTCATCTTGGATGACTGCTCATCAGCTGAAACTCAATCCCAGCAAAACTGAGCTGCTGGTCATCCCAGGTGATCCATCCCCAGCCCAAGACCTTGCGATATCTCTGAACAACTCCATGATTTCCCCTTCAGCCACTGCTTGCAACCTTGGGGTAACCATGGACAATCAACTATCCTTTTCCTCCCATGTCACTAATGTGACATGCTCATGTCGGTTTCTTCTGTACAACATCAGAAGGATTCGGCCATTTCTATCCACACAGGCTACTCAGGTGCTTGTTCAGTCTCTGGTCATTTCGAGATTGGACTACTGCAACTCTCTTCTGGCAGATCTACCTCTGAACGCAATTCGCCCACTGCAAATGATCCAAAATGCAGCTGCACGACTTGTTTTCAACCTGCCTAAGTTCTCCCACACCACCCCATTGTTGCGTTCCCTCCACTGGCTTCCGGTAGCTGCACGCATCAGATTCAAAACACTAATGCTTGCCTACAAAGCCAAGAATGGACCAGCGCCATCTTACCTCAAAGCTCTCGTCACTCCTCGCACTGCACCTCGCTCACTCAGATCCACTAGCACTGCTCAACTGGTCCCACCATCTCTCAGGGAAAAAGGTAGGTATTTAATCCTATTCACCTACCTTCTTCAGGGATTACTTAATGGTACTTAATTTTAAATGGTACTGGAGTAGACACATTATTGTTTGAATGTAATATTTCTCCTTTTATGAGTTCTTTAAATGTTTTGCCTGTGATTATTACACCATTGCTGAAACTATACAAGAAATGCAACAGGAAAGCTATAAAGCATCCAAAGTAAATTAAAGTAACATCATGAGTGTGGAACTGTGAGATCCATTTAAAAGTGAGACTTGGATGTTCTGGGTGTTTGAGGGTGATCATCTTGGGTTACATTTTTTTTTAATTCTCTAATTAACATAGGGGCACGGTGGCTTAGTGGTTAGCATGTTTGCCTCACACCTCCAGGGTTGGGGGTTCAATTCCCGCCTCTACCATGCGTGTGTGGAGTTTGCATGTTCTCCCCGTGTCTCAGGGATTTCCTCCGAGTACTCCAGTTTCCTCCCCCAGTCCAAAAGCATGCATTGTAGGTTGATTGGCATCTCTAAATTGTCCGTAGAATGAGAACGTGAATGAGAGTGTGTGTGTGCCCTGAGATGGGTTGGCAGTCCGTCCAGGGTGTATCCTGGCTTGATGCCCAATGATGCCTGAGATAGGCACAGGCTCCCCGTGACCCGAGAATAGATTGGATAAGTGGTAGACAATGAATGAATAATTAACATCAAGTATACATGTAAAATATTAATAGTTAAATCTAGTCTGTTGGGACCAATAAAGCAGTACAACTGAGCATTTAAATACCTGTCACAGGAAAATGGACTTATGCAAATTTGTCATTGTTGTTGTTGTTTTTATCTTGAAAAATATCTGAGTTCTTGCTTCAGTGTAATATTGTTCACTTCATGACCTCCTTAAAGTTTATATCTTTAACTTGTTGAAATAATCCAAACAAAATTCAATATATCTAACTAGTGCACCTGATATATATTATATCTTCTTTTTCTTTTTTCTTCTGCTCCCTTTAGAGGAGCAGCGGATCATATTTCTCCACCTCAATCTGTCCTCTGCATCTCTCTGTCACACCAATCCCCTGCATGTCTTCCCTCACCACATCCATAAGCCTCCTCCTTGGTCTTCCTCTTCTCCTCTTTCCCGGTGGTTCCATACTCATTCCATCAAGCATTTTTCTTCCAATATAATCCACATCCCTCCTCTGCACATGCCCAAACAATCTCAATCTCACTTCTCCTACTTTGTCTCCAAACCGCCCCAGCTGTGCTGTCCCTCTAATATACTCATTTCTAATGATATATTATTCATTCATTGTCTACCGCTTATCCAATCTACTCTTGGGTCGCGGTGAGCCTGTGCCTATCTCAGGCGTCATTGGGCATCAAGGCAGGATACACTCTGGATGGAGTGCCAACCCATCTCAGGGCACACACACACTCTCATTCACTCACACAATCACACACTACGGACAATTTAGAGATGCCAATCAACCTACAATGCATGTCTTTGGATCGGGGGAGGAAACCGGAGTACCCGAAGGAAACCCCCGAGGCACGGGGAGAAAATGCAAACTCCACACACACGGTGGAGGTGGGAATTGAACCCCCTAACTACTGCTAACCACCAAGCCACCGTGCCCCCCATGATATGATATATTATATTATATTATATTATATTATATTATATTATATTATATTACAGTGGGGCAAAAAAGTATTTAGTCAGCCATCAATTGTGCAAGTTCTCCCACTTAAAAAGATGAGAGAGGCCTGTAATTTTCATCATAGGTACACTTCAACTATGAGAGACAGAATGAGAAAAAAAAATCCAGAAAATCACATTGTCTGATTTTTAAAGAATTTATTTGCAAGTTATGGTGGAAAATAAGTATTTGGTTAATAACAAAAGTTCATCTCAATACTTTGTTATATACCCTTTGTTGGCAATGACAGAGGTCAAACGTTTTCTGTAAGTCGCCACAAGGTTTTTACACACTGTTGCTGGTAGTTTGGCCCATTCCTCCATGCAGATCTCCTCTAGAGCAGTGATTTTTTGGGGCTGTCGCTGGGCAACACGGATTTTCAACTCCCTCCAAAGACTTTCTATGGGGTTGAGATCTGGAGACTGGTTAGGCCACTCCAGGACCTTGAAATGCTTCTTACGAAGCCACTCCTTCGTTGCCCGGGCGGTGTGTTTGGGATCATTGTCATGCTGAAAGACCCAGCCATGTTTCATCTTCAATGCCCTTGCTGATGGAAGGAGGTTTTTACTCAAAATCTCACGATACATGGCCCCATTCATTCTTTCCTTTACACAGATCAGTCGTCCTGGTCCCTTTGCAGAAAAACAGCCCCAAAGCATGATGTTTCCACCCCCATGCTTCACAGTAGGTATGGTGTTCTTTGGATGCAACTCAGCATTCTTTCTCCTCCAAACATGACAAGTTGAGTTTTTACCAAAAAGTTCTATTTTGGTTTCATCTGACCATATGACATTCTCCCAATCCTCTTCTGGATCATGCAAATGCTCTCTAGCAAACTTCAGACGGGCCCGGACATGTACTGGCTTAAGCAGGGGGACACGTCTGGCACTGCAGGATTTGAGTCCCTCTCTGCAGGTCATTCACTAGGTCCCCCCGTGTGGTTCTGGGATTTTTGCTCACCATTCTTGTGATCATTTTGACCCCACGGGGTGAGATCTTGCGTGGAGCCCCAGATCGAGGGAGATTATCAGTGGTCTTGTATGTCTTCCACTTTCTAATAATTGCTCCCACAGTTGATTTCTTCACACCAAGCTGCTTACCTATTGCAGATTCAGTCTTCCCAGCCTGGTGCAGGTCTACAATTTTGTTTCTGGTGTCCTTTGACAGCTCTTTGGTCTTGGCCATAGTGGAGGTTGGAGTCTGACTGTTTGAGGTTGTGGACAGGTGTCTTTTATACTGATAACGAGTTCAAACAGGTGCCATTAATACAGGTAACGAGTGGAGGACAGAGGAGCCTCTTAAAGAAGTTACAGGTCTGTGAGAGCCAGAAATCTTGCTTTTTTGTAGGTGACCAAATTGTCATGACTCAGCCGAGATCCGACCGCGAGAGGGAGCTGTCGCCCGCGTTTTGAGCCACTTGCGGTTTCGGCGGGCTCAAATACGGGTGCACACTTCCAGCTCTTCACGAGATATTGTTTTCTAATGGGACATATTGAGCTCTATCCTTGTGATATTTCGGCTGGATTTCCGTGTATGACCTGGACTGGCTTTCGTTTCTTCTTTGGGATTTTCTATGACACTGTGTGGATTGGTTATTGGACTTTGCTTGCTTACTGGATTACTCTCTTGGATTACCCTTTCTGTTTTGACGCTTTGGATTACCGCTTCCCCGTTGCCGACTCTCTGACTGTTTTCTCTTCCTCTCTCTCCCTTTCGCCGGTTCCACGTATGGATCCGGCTTCTTCCGGCGCTGGTGGCGCGCCGTCACAGAATATCTCGCCATCTACGGATCCAGCGGAGCTGCACGAAATCATCGTGCGTCAGGACTCACTCATCCGCGCCTTTCAGGCTCAGCTGGAAGCGCTAACTGTCCAGCTGAGCAGCGCGACCGCTGCCACGCCGCGGGAAATGCCGATTGCTCGCGGTGAGTCACCCCGTTTAGCACTTCCGGATAAATTCGATGGTTCTGCTGATCGCTGTCGCGGGTTTCTCCGCCAGTGTGGGGTGTTCTTTTCACACCAACCGGGGATGTACCGCGAAGAGGGGACTAAATGCGCGTTCTTGCTGTCCCTGCTTATGGGGAAAGCCCTCGAATGGGCTTCGGCGGTGTGGGACGTCGACCCTCTGATACGGTCTTCCTACTCCCACTTTGAGGAGGCGATCCGTGAGGTGTTTGAACATCCCACGGGCGGCAAGGACATATCAGTCCAATTGATGGAGATCCGTCAGGGCTCAGACTCTGCCGCTGATTATGCCATCCGGTTCTGGACCCTAGCGGCGCAGTCTGAATGGAACGACGCGGCGCTCTGGGCCGTGTTCCGCGCCGGCTTGAACGCCCTTCAGACGGAACTTGCATGCCACGTGGAAGCCACCTCCCTGTCCCAGTTTGTGGCCACTGCTATCCGCCTTGACAACCTGCGACGCCAACGCCGGACCGGAGCCTCCGAAATGGCCTCCGCCCGCCCCCGCGTCAGACTGGACTGCCCTGTACGGGGTGAGAGAGACCCAGAACCCATGCAGCTGGGGAGATCTAGGTTGGCGGAGGAGGAACATCACCCTCGTGGACCCCCGAGGCGGTGCTACAACTGCGGGTCCACCGGCCACCTAAGTCCCCACTGTCCGGAGAGGGCCTCCAATACCCAGGTGGGTGACCGCTCTCTACTACTGAGTCTCTCCATTCCTGTGTCCCTGTTGTTCTCTGACCGTTGTGTCTGTGTTTCAGCGTTAATTGACTCCGGGGCAGCCGTGAACCTCATCGACAGGGCGTTGGTGGAGGAACTTGGCATCTCCACCTCCCCCTGTGTACCATCTTTAAGGATCACAGCCATTGACAGTCAGCCAATTGGAGAGGGCTACCTCAGACACCAGACAGAGCTGCTGGGTTTCCAGGTGGGCCTTTTCCATCACGAGAGGCTGACTTTCTACGTGACCTCCTCCCCAGTGAACCCTGTGATTCTGGGATTCCCGTGGCTGAGGCGCCACGACCCTCAGATCTCTTGGCGCACGGGGGAACTGACATGCTGGTCACCTGCCTGCTTGAAGAACTGCCTGAGGAACCCAGTGTCCAGGTCCTGTGGGACGTGCAGCGTCGAGGAGGTGAACACCAGGGCTCACATACACCTTCCTCAGCCGTATGCGGACTTTGAAAGAGTGTTCAGTGAGGAGAGGGTGTCACGGCTGCCGGAGCACCAGGTTTGGGCCTGTGCCATCGACCTGCTGCCCAATACCTCGCTCCCCAAGGGCCGGATTTACCCGCTGTCTCTCCCTGAGTCCAAAGCTATGGAGGACTATATCGAGGGGGCCTTGGCAGCAGGCCACATCCGGCCATCTATGTCACCGGCCGCCGCGGGGTTCTTCTTCGTTGAGAAGAAGGATGGGGGGCTCCGTCCATGCATAGACTACCGGGGCCTGAACGCCATCACCGTCAGGTACCCTTACCCCCTGCCAGCCACCGCTCTACTGGCACTGGTCTGGTGGGACCTCCTGGGCGAGATTCGGCGGGCCCACTCTGAGGAACCGCCTCCCGCTGACTGTCCCCCACATCGACTCTTCGTCCCGTCGCAGTTCCGGCCTTAGGTGATGCGGTGGGTGCATGAGGCACCCAGCTCGGGACACCCAGGTACCCGCCGATCCGCTCAGCTGGTCAGCCGACGGTTCTGGTCGCCCTCCTTGGGCTCTGATGTTGAGGACTTCGTCCAACAATGTGCCACCTGTGCCCAGGCACGGACTAGCCGCCAGCGTCCTGAGGGACTACTGGAGCCCCTTCCGGTTCCACGGTGCCCCTGGTCGCACCTCTCCATGGATTTTCTCACGGACCTGCCAGACTCAGGGGGCTTTACGGTGATCATGGTTGTGGTGGACCGCTTCTCTAAGGGGTGCAAGCTGGTTCCCCTCAAAGGTTTGGCCACTGCCATGCAAACGGCGGACGCCATGTTCGCCCATGTTTTCAGGAACTTTGGGCTCCCAGAGGACATTGTGTCGGACCGGGGCCCACAGTTCACCTCTCAGGTGTGGAGAGCGCTGTGCGCGTGACTGGACATTGGGGTGAGCTTGAGTTCGAGTCACCATCCCCAATCTAATGGTCAGGCGGAGCGCCTTAACCAGGAGATAGGCTGCTTCCTGCGGAGTTACTGCAGCAGGGAGCAGCAAAGATGGAGCGAGTTCCTGCCCTGGGCCGAGTACGCCCAAAACTCCCTCATGCACTCTTCCACAGGCCTGACGCCTTTTCAGTGTGTGCTGGGGTACCAGCCCCCACTGTTCCCTTGGTCGGGGGAACCCTCCAGCGTCCCGGCTGTAAAGGAGTGGTACCGACGCAGTCAGGAGGTCTGGGAGCGGGCCCATGTATGGCTTCAGAGGGCAGTGAGGAGGCAGAGGATCCAGGCCGACCTACATCGTCGCCCGCACCCTGCCTACCAAGTCGGGCAGATGGTGTGGTTGTCCACCCGGAACCTCCGCCTCAAGCTGCCCTGCCGGAAACTCAGCCCCAAGTTTATCGGGCCGTTCGAGATCGTCCGTCAGGTGAATCCTGTGGCATATCGACTTTGGCTCCCAGCGTCTTATCGCATCTGCCCCACCTTCCACACATCTCTTCTCAAGCCTGCGCACGCTTCCGCCGGGGAGTCGGTGGTCGGTGGGGACCTGCCGCCACCCCTGGACATCGAGGGGTCGCCGGCTTACCAGGTGCGGTCCCTGCTGGACTCCAGATGACTGCGGTCACGCCTCCAGTACCTCGTGGACTGGGAGGGATACGGCCCCGAGGAGTGGTCGTGGGTGGACACCTCTGACATCTTGGATCCTTCGCTGATTGAGGACTTCCACCGCGACCGCCCAACCAGGCCCTCCCCGCAGCCCAGGGGGCAGCCTCGGCGCAGAACTCCCGGAGGTGTTCCTAGAGAGGGGGGGCTCTGTCACGACTCGGCCGAGATCCGACTGCGAGAGGGAGCTGTTGCCCACGTTTTGAGCCACTTCTGGTTTCGGCGGGCTCAAATACGGGTGCGCACTTCCTGCTCTTCACAAGATATTGTTTTCTAATGGGACATATTGAGCGCTATCCTTGTGATATTTCGGCTGGATTTCTGTGTATGACCTGGACTGGCTTTCGTTTCTTCTTTGGGATTTTCTATGTCACTGTGTGGATTGGTTATTGGACTTTTCTTGCTTACTGGATTACTCTCTTTGATTACCCTTTCTGTTTTGACGCTTTGGATTACCGCTTCCCCGTTGCCGACTCTCTGACTGTTTTCTCTTTTTCTCTCTCCCTTTCGCCGGTTCCACGTATGGATCCGGCTTCTTCCGGCGCTGGTGGCGCGCCGTCACACAAATACTTATTTTCTACCATAATTTGCAAATAAATTCTTTAAAAATCAGACAATGTGATTTTCTGGATTTTTTTTTCTCATTCTGTCTCTCATACTTGAAGTGTACCTATGATGAAAATTACAGGCCTCTCTCACCTTTTTAAGTGTGAGAACTTGCACAATTGGTGGCTGACTAAATACTTTTTTGCCCCACTGTATATTATGTTTTCAGTGAGCTATACAGCCTTAAAACAGCCTGTTAAACTCTTACAAATGATTAATACCAGAAAACCTGTATGTTTCAAAAAGTAAAGAATTACAGTAAGACTTAAGTAAGAATTACATAAATAATAATTCAGAAAGTATCTATATGCTTAGTAAACCATCAATAAAACATTTTGTTTACTGAATCTTTAGCTCTGTGTGTTTATCTGAAATGTACATTTATGATCCTTTTCCTTTTAGGATTCCAGACTCACTTTCCTCACTGTAAAACTGCACATTTTTCCTTTTAGCTTTATTATGGATACTTATAAAAATCATACTAATTACTAGTAATAATAATAACTGTATAATAAGAGTATATTGGAGGAGAGAGTTATCTTTATTGGTGGCATTGCTTATCTAAAAGGATCAGATTTCTAATGAATAAGATTATGGAAAATTTGCTGTTTCTGTTGTTTTCTTATCTTGCAAAAATATCTGTTATTGCTTCAATGTAATATTTTCCACTTCATGACCTCCTTAACAGTTTACTGTATATCCTTAACTTTGTTGAAATAATTGAAAGGGAATTCAACAGATCTCACAAGTGCAATCTGTTACCTTGAAATGTAAATGGTAGCATTCTATGTTATATATTATATATATTCTGTTGTAAGTGAACTATACAGTATAATGCGGTTGTACAGTAATGTTAAAAAGGTCACAAAACTTTTTCAGAGTATCTAAATAATATCTTAATAAGCATTCAGAAAGTATCTAAATGCTTATTAAACTACCAATAAATCGTCAAGTGTCCCAAACAGCATGAAGACCTAATGGACTGTGCCATTGCCCTAGTCAGATAATACTAAATCATTCTGGAAATTGTATTGCATAACAGAGTTCTTCACAACCAGGTTAATGGTTAAAGGTGTTACTATAGCCGAAATGAAAGCAGCTGTTTTTTGGATCTTAATTTGTCCCACTTATTTATAAGTTTATATGCAAACAATACTATCAAATGTTTGAAACATGTATTAGTACATAAGATAGGATTCACCAGAAAAATCAGCATGAAAACAAATGCAGGGGAAGCCTGACATAATACATGTGCGTGACACCCTTTTTCCAGGAAAAATGATGCATGAAATATGATCACAAGTGGTCACTGCAGATACATTCCAACTGCCAGATGTGAATGGCTTTATGTTGGCTTAAGTTGATCAGATTACTCGAGACAGATTTTTATTCCAGGTCTGAACAGAGCCTCTGACTTCATGACCTTGAATTAGTATCTCATGGCTTCATTAGAATATGTGCACAATTAAATGTCAGACAAGAACATTCATAATAATAAACAATAAATCGCAAAATATTATGAATTGAATGCTACAGCCTGATCTGATAACTGATGCTGTCTATGTTCATCCCTTCAAGTACCCATGCTCTAATGGTTATTTCCAATATGGTTATGCACCATGTGATAAAGCAACACTCATCTCAAGCTTATTTCATGAACATGAACATGAATTCAGTGTTATTCAGGGGCCTTCCCAGTCACTGGATCTGAATCCAGTAAAACACCTTTAAGACCTACACAATCTGCAGGAACTGGGTAATGCAATCATGTTAACGTGGACCACTATCTCAATAATATGTTTCCAAAGTCTTGTGGAATTCATGTCATGAACCATTGAGGCTGAATATTTCCCGATTTCTATTTTATTTTTGACTTTTTTGTAATTCATCAATAATGAAGTTACTGCATTCATTTAACATTTATATTAACAACTGCAAAAAAATGTTTTTTAATTAGCTATGTTTGCATCTTTTGACTTTTACTGAGTTTAATTTGCTAATGATTTTGCATACAATTGTATGTGTTTGAATTTTTTTGACTTTTGACCACTCATCCTAAAACCATAATGAAATATTATCCTGATGGGAGTGCTCTCTTCCAGGATGACTTCATCCCCATTACCAGGGCATGACAGCTCACTGAATAGTTTGATGAGAATGAATCTGTCATTTGACAGTCAACAGATCTCAACCAAACTAGGTAGCATATGTTTAAGAATATGAAGCCGTAAATTGTCTGCATGGAGAAGTGAACCACGATTTGCTATTCAAACGTTCTCACATAACCAGACATATAAAGAGAACATTTTCCACACAAAAGTAGTGTACTTTAAAAGAGAGCTACAGGTGAAACTTTTTTTTTGTTTCCTATTCGGTACTCCAGCACATTTGCGGTGTCTCTGGTTCTATTTTTGCACTGATGTAATGCCACGCCAGCAGGGGGAGCCCTCTCCCAAGTACTGACTGTTTGCCGCTTCCTCTGCTTCATGGATTACTTTCTGTTTGGTGGACATTTAAGCAGGGCTATGCTTTCAGGTCATTGCAAAGTATTGCCAGTTTACCTGCCTTACCGAGCGTTTCTATTGCCATTGATTGACTATCGTGTGTATGACCATTGCCTGCTTACTCTGTTTCTGTCTTTTGGATTACCCATTGTACTGTTGTTTGGATCTGACTGCTGTATTGTGTATCGACCTCTGCCTGCCTCACGTTTCTGTCTATTGCCTGCCGGTTTGGATTTGTTTGCTGTGGATTTAAATAAACTCCTGCATATGGATTCTAATGCCGCCTCCGCGACTTTACAGAATACTTCGCCACCGATGAATCCAGCAGAAGTTTCTAATCTACAGGCCGCGTTCGCTTATCAAAGCGACGTCCTCAAGGACTACCGAGATCAACTGACCAAAGCACAAGCGGCCACCGACTATCTCACTCAGTATTTACGATCGCTACCATCGCCTATGCCCAGGAAGGTAAGCTTTGCGTTACCTGATAAATTTGATGGTTCAGCAGAGCAATGCAAAGGTCAAGTAGAGATCTTTTTCATGCATCAAGGAAATGATTTTGAGTCTGAGGAGAAGTGTGCATTTCTCATGTCACTGCTAACTGGTAAAGCGATCGAGTGGGCCGCAGCAGTTTGGGAAACTGATCATTTGTTCCAAACATCCTATACATATTTCGTGAAACAACTCAGAGATGTGTTCGAATATCCAGCAGGGGGCAAGGATGTTTCCACCCGTCTAATGCAGTTATCTCAAGGCCACAGACTAGCAGCTGATTATGCCATCGAGTTCAGAACGCTCGCTGCACAGAGTGGTTGGAATGATGTTGCTCTCAAGGCCGTGTTCCAACGCAGTCTGAATCTAGAGCTACAGGCAGAGCTCGCATGTAAGGGTGAGGATCACTCTTTCACCGAATATGTAACCCTAGCTATCAAGATCGACAATCTCATGCTTAGTAACAATGCTCGAATCAAGTCAACATATATGAGGACCATACCGACCCACGCCAGTGATCATGCTAGTCCAGAACCCATGCAGCTAGGAGTCCCAAGGCTATCTACTGAAGAGAGATCACGACGGTTAGTTCTTGACCTGTGCTTCTACTGTGGAGAGGCAGGCCACCACAATTCAGTATGCCCGCTCAAGGCCCGGAGGATCATCAATGATAACGGCCGGGTGAGTGTTGACAATCTGTTTCTTCTAAGCACCAAATCGCTCACTATTAAAGTCAAGATTACTACTGAAAATGACTCTTTTGAGTTCACAGCACTGATTGACTCCGGTTCTGCATTGAATTTAATTCACCAAGATCTCATAACAACACTCAACATACCCATCCAACCCTGCCACCCTCCACTTAAAGTTACCACTGTTAACAACAAGCCTATTGGAGACGGCATCCTCCAACAAACTCTGCCCATGCAACTTCAAGTGGGACTATTTCATCAGGAAACCATTACATTCTACGTCATTGACTCTCCCCGCCATGAAATCATCCTAGGGTACCCCTGGTTATCTGTTCACGACCCAGTCATCTCTTGGCATCATGGTGAGATCACACATTGGTCACAATTCTGTTTTTCCCACTGCCTGAACAACACCATTGTCAAGCCATGTCTAACCACCAGTGTAGAAAGTCCCGAATGTAACCCAGTCACCATCCTGTCATGCTACCACGACCTACAGGAGGTCTTCAGTAAGACCAAAGCTACCCAGCTACCACCTCATGGGGATTGTATGGTATATAGAGTAAGGTATATCCTCTTTCACGTCCTGAGACCCAAGCCATGGAGGACTATATTGAGGAAGCCCTCAGTTCTGGTTTCATTCGTCCATCCACTTCCCCAGTAGCTGCAGGCTTCTTTTTTGTGGAAAAGAAGGATGGAGGACTTCGTCCGTGTATCAATTACAGAAGGTTGAATAATGTCACAGTGAAGTTTTGATACCCACTACCATTAGTACCTGCAGCACTTGAGCAGCTCAGGGAAGCCAAAATCTACACCAAGTTAGATCTCAGGAGTGCCTACAACCTCATTAGAATCAAAGAAGGTGATCAGTGGAAAACTGCCTTTCTGACCACGAGGGGGCACTACGAATACAGGGTTATGCCATATGGACTAGCCAATGCACCTGCCGTCTTTCAGTCATTCATCAACGAGATCTTCAGGGACATCATGAACAAATACGTAGTTGCTTACATCGATGATATTTTAATTTACTCCAAGTCAGTAGAAGAACACCAAAGTCATGTCAGAACTGTACACACCAGGCTACTGGAGAATCAACTTTACGTGAAAGCAGAAAAATGTGAGTTCCATGTCCAGCGAACGTCATTCCTGGGATACAATGTGAGCTATCAGGGTGTGGAGATGAATAACTCCAAGATCACAGCAGTTACTGAATGGCCACGACCCACCACAATTAAAGAACTTCAGCGTTTCCTGGGATTTGCAAATTTCTACCTCCGCTTCATCCGCAAATATAGCATCACAGCAGCACCACTGACATCCTTGCTGAAAGGTCAACCTTCAAGATTAAAATGGACTGAAAATGCCACTCAAGCATTCACTAACCTTAAGAGCAGCTTCATGACTGCACCCATCCTTAAACATCCAGATCCCAATCTACCATTCGTTGTGGAGGTTGATGCTTCTGATAGTGGAATAGGTGCAGTGCTCTCTCAGCGCCACGGACAACCAGGCAAGCTCTTCCCCTGTGCGTACTTCTCCAGAAAACTCACGGATACCGAACGCAACTATGATGTTGGCAACAAGGAACTTCTAGCCATGAAAGCGGCAATCGAAGAATGGATACACTGGCTGGAGGGCTCCACTTACACTTTCCAGGTAATCACGGATCACAAGAACCTTGAATACATCAAGAGTGCCAAGAGACTAAACCCTCGCCAAGCATGCTGGTCATTATTCTTCACTAGATTCCAGTTCACTGTAACCTACTGTCCTGGCAGCAAGAACAGCAGGGTGAACCAACACCACCAGGCTGTCCTCCCACGAAACACTACATTCCCTCAAATCTCCGAATCCGAGTTATGCAATGGGTCCACACATCACTTTGCTCAGGTCATCCAGGTATTTCAAGAACACTTCGTCTCACACAAAACTCATTCTGGTGGCCGTCCATGGTCAAGGATGTAGCAACCTATGTCAAGTCATGTTCAGTCTGTGCCCAGTCCAAAACACCTAAGGAACTACCGTCTGGTTTGTTACAACCATTGCCCATACCCCAAGGACCATGGTCACATCTATCTATAGACTTTGTCACTGATCTGCCCCCATCCAACGGATTCACTACGATTCTGGTAATCATTGACCGCTTCTCTAAAGCCTGCCGGTTAATCCCTCTGAAGGGTCTCCCCACGGCCATGGAAACTGCGCAATCTCTGTTCCATCATGTCTTCAGGGTCTATGGCATACCTGAAGACATCGTTTCTGACAGGGGAACACAGTTCACATCACAGGTGTAGAAAGCTTTCTGTAAGCAGCTGGACATCAACGTTAGTTTGACTTCGGGCTACCATCCTCAATCTAACGGGCAAGTGGAGAGGCTGAACCAAGAAATTGGCAGGTATCTCAGGTCATATTGTGGTCGTGAACAGCATCGTTGGTCTGAGTTTCTACCATGGTCAGAGTATGCACAGAATTTGTTAAGGCATTCATCTACTGGTCTCACACCGTTTCAATGCGTGCTAGGATACCAACCCCCCATGTTCCTGTGGTCTGGTGAACCCTCTCTGGTACCTGCAGTCGATGACTGGATTCGGCGTAGTGAGAGGGTGTGGGACAGTGCTCATGTGCATCTGCAAAGGGCTGTCAGGAGTCAGGAGATCCAGGCCAATAGACGACGTCACCCACATCCTCCCTACCAACCTGGACAGAGGGTCTGGCTCTCCACACGGGACCTCAAGTTACGGCTACCCAGCAGGAAGCTGAGCCCAAGGTATGTAGGCCCATTTAAAATCTTGAAACAGATTAATGAGGTCACTTACCAGTTGGAGCTTCCTGCTAATTATCGTGTCTCTCCCTCCTTCCATGTCTCCCTCCTCAAACCGGTCCACCCGGATGCTGAACCCAATGTCGAGAACCGGGAGCCAACTCCACCGCTGGACATTGACAGAACCCCGGCATATGCGGTAAAGGAGTTGTTGGACTCCAGACGGAGAGGGGGTCAGCTCCAATATTTGGTGGACTGGGAGGGATACGGACCTGAGGAGAGATCATGGGTAGCCGCTCACGACATCCTGGACCCGTCACTGATCGAGGACTTTCATCGAGCCAGACCCGATCGTCCAGCACCGCGACCACGGGGACGTCCTCGTAGAGCTCCAGGAGTCGCTCCTGGGGGGGGGGGGGATTCTGTAACGCCACGCCAGCAGAGGGAGCCCACTCCTGAGTACTGACTGTTTGCCGCTCCCTCTGCTTCATGGATTACTTCCTGTTTGGTAGACATTTAAGCAGGGCTATGCTTTCAGGTCATTGCGAAGTATTGCCAGTTTACCTGCCTTACCGAGCATTTCTATTGCCATTGATTGACTATCGTGTGTATGACCATTGCCTGCTTACTCTGTTTCTGTCTTTTGGATTACCCATTGTACTGTTGTTTGGATCTGACTGCTGTATTGTGTATCGACCTCTGCCTGCCTCACGTTTCTGTCTATTGCCTGCCGGTTTGGATTTGTTTGCTGTGGATTTAAATAAACTCCTGCATATGGATTCTAACGCCACCTCCGTGACTTTACAACTGAACAGAAAATCAAAGACATGCAGTTGTTTTTTCTGATTCATACTGTTATGGAGATCATCTACTTTATAGAATGTGGTATGGTAATACTGAACTAGTATATTATCAACAATGCCATGGTGTGGAATGTGTTGTTTTTCTTTTTTGGTCTGTCCTGGATTGGAAGGCCACTGTTACAAATCTGCATTTGTATTGAACAATCCAAATCATCCAGAAACATTCTTGAGATATAACGGTATAAAGTACAGAATTACACTTAGCTTCCCTTTGCGAGACAGATTGCAACACAGTGATCATTGGAGACTCCATTGCCAGGCACGTCTGCGCTACCGCGGCTAAAGGTAAGGTGCGCACTCGCTGTCTTCCTGGTGCTTGTGTTCTTGATGTCGCTGCACAGGTACCCACGATCCTGAACAAGAACATCAGAGCTGTGGTCCTCCATGCTGGCATGAAGGACATCAGGCTGAGGCAGACAGAGATCCTGAAGAAGGACTTCAGGAGCCTGGTGAAGAAGGTATGCACCACATCGCCACAACAAGGACCATCGTGTTAGGACCACTTCCCACACTCCAGCGTGGAATCAAGAGATTCAGTAGGCTATTTGCTTTTAATGAATGGTTACAGTCATGGTGTCAAGACCAGAAATTACCCTTTGTTGATAATTGGAATATTTTCTGGGCATGTTCTAGGCTCTACCAGTCTGATGGCCTGCACCCAAGCAGAGTTGGAGCAGCAGTCCTCTCGAACAACATTTCCAGGACACTACGCACCATCTGATTGGTAAGTCATACCTTAGATTACAATTATAATAGCTACTGTTCAACTCATAACTCTTCTTATAGAAACTGTGTCTGTTCCCCAAATAGAGAGATCAAAGAATAAATTCGTTAATAGCTCTTGAAATAATCTAATCACAATTAAACCCGAAAAAGTCAAAGCCAAATAAGTAAAGAAAAACTATTTCTAAAGTTTGGGCTTCTCAACATTAGATCCCATGCACCAAAAGCACTTATTGTTAATGAAATGATAGTTTTGATGCACTCTGCCTTACCAAAACCTGGCTTAGACCAAATGAATACAACGGTCTGAATGAGTCTACTCCGTCAGGATATTGCTATAAGCATGAGCCCCGTCAGACTGGTCGTGGAGGTGGTGTTGCAACTATCTATGGCAATTCCCTTACCATTACTCAGAAAATAGGACCCAGGTTTAACTCATTTAAAGTGCTTGTCCTTAATGTTGCACTCACAGACATACATAAAAAATCCCTTCTATATCTTGCGCTGGCCACCGTGTATAGACCCCCAGGGCCCTACATTGATTTTCTTAAAGAGTTTGCACATTTACTCTCAGACCTTTTGATTAATTTTGACAAGGTGTTGATTGTAGGAGACTTTAACATTCATGTAGACGATGCTAATGATGCTTTAGGACTCGCATTTATAGATTTACTAAATTCTTTTGGGGTTAAACAAAACATTAATAGACCAACTCATTGTTTTAATCATACACTAGATTTAGTTATATCACATGGAACAGATGTCACTGATATAGCTGTTCTACCTCAAAGCGATGATATCACAGAACCTCACCTCTTAGTGTACACTCTATTTGTAGAACATATTAGACATGTCTCTCCACATTATCAATTTGGTAAAACTATTATTCTGACCACTAAAGACATATTCACAAGCAATCTGCCTGATCTGTCTCAACTTCTTACTATATCCCTAAATGCAGATGATTTAGATGAAGTAACTAACAGCATAGGCACTATTTTCACCAGCACACTAGATACTGTTGCCCCCATCTGATTAAAAAAGGTCAGATATAAAATACCTGCACCATGGTACAATAGTCATACTCAAGGCTTCAAGAGAGCAACCCGTAACCTCAAGCGAAAGTGGAGAAAAAGTAAATTAGAAGTTTTTAGAATTGCGTATAAAGACAGTATGTGCAGCTATAGACAGGCTCTAAAAGCTGCTAGGGCTGAGCATCTGAGAAAACTGATAGAAACAAACCAAAACAATTCCAGATTCTTATTAATACAGTGGCTAGACTAACAAATATGAGATATCTGGAGAGAGTACTCCATCACAGTTTAGTAATGAGGACTTTATGAACTTCTTCACCATAACAAAATAATGGATGTTCGACCTTTGACAGCATCCGGTGATCTAGTCCAGCCTAAAGCTCCACATTTAAAGCTACAATGTTTTACAAGTATAGGGCAGGAAAAGCTATATAAACTTATCACCATGGCTAACTCAATGTGTTTGTTAGATCCAATTCCAACTAGATTGCTGAAAGAAGTGATACATACAGCTGGAGAGCCTCTCCTCAACATTATTAATTCTTCATTATATTTAGGTTACGTCCCTAAACCTCTGAAGTTAGCAGTTATTAAGCCTCTTCTTAATAAACGTAACTAGACCCTAATGAATTATCAAATTACAGACCAATTTCAAACCTTCTGTTTATATCTAAAATGTTAGAAAAGGTTGTGTCTGCTCAATTATGGTCCTTCTTACAGGAAAACAATATCCTTGAAGAATTTCAGTCAGGTTTCAGGCCTCATCATAGCACAGAAACTGCACTAGTAAAAATCACAAATGACTTGTTTCTAGCTTCGGACCAAGGATGCATGTCAATATTAGTCTTGTTTGATCTTAGTCCTGCATTCGACACTGTAGATCATAACATTCTCATAGATTGCTTAGAAAATCATATAGGTATTCAGGGACAGGCATTAAAATGATTTAAATCCTACCTGTCTGATCGATACCATTTTGTAGATTTAAATGGAGAACTGTCCAGTGTAATGCCAGTGAAATATGGGGTCCCACATGGATCAGTTTTAGGACCTCTGCTGTTCTCAATATCCATGCTTCCATAGGGTAACATCATTAAAAGACATTGGATTAGTTTCCATTGTTATGCTGACAATACCCAGTTATATATCTCATCAAAACCAGATGAAATATCTAAATTGATATCTAGATTAAGGCAGAGTGTTGAAGACATAAATGATTGGATGACTGAAAATTTTCTATTACTAAATCCTGATAAGACAGAGATATTACTGATTAGTCCTAAAACCAGTACACAAAAGCTCTCACGATTCAACTTGTACTTAGAAGGATACTATTACTACTAGCTCAACAGTTAAAGACCTGGGCATAATATTAGACAGCAACTTGTCATTTGAAAATCATATTTCTGATATTACTAAAACAGCCTTCATCCACCTCAGAAATATTGCCAAGCTTAGGAACATTTTTATCTGTATCTGATACAGAAAAGCTGGTTCCTGCATTCATGACCTCCAGACTGGATTATTGTAATGCATTACTAGGTGGTTGTCCTGCATCTTCAATAAACAAGCTACTGTTAGTCCAAAATGCAGCTGCCAGAGTCCTTACCAGGTCAAGAAAATATGATCATATAACCCCAATTATCCCTGCACTGGCTACCTGTTAAGTTTATAATTGATTATAAACTAGCACTATTTACATACAAGGCTCTAAATGGTTTTGCTCCCACGTATCTAGCCAGTCTTCTAACACATTACAATCAATCACGCTCCTTAAGAAGTCCAGAAGATCATTCTGGACTTCTGGTAGTTCCCAGAATATCAAAGTCTACAAAAGGGGCTAAACTTTGGAATAGCCTTCCTGACAGTGTTTGGGGCTCAGACACAGTCTCCCAATTCAAACATAGACTAAAGATATATCTCTTTAGCCAGGCATACATTTAATACATCCAATAACAGCAGCTATGCTAATTACTTTCCACTTGTTTCCCTTCTTCCTCCCATCACAAGGCATACAGAGACTGTGTCAGCTCCAGTGGCATCCAGAAATGGACCAGCTCCAGCTGGGTTCTGCTTTGTGAGGACTGGGGTATTCAAAGCAACTCTGCCAACCCTATGTGGACAACAACAACCTCCTAATTAATTTACACATAACTTTCTACACATGCTGTATCTGCATCACACAATTGACTATCTATAAATGCAGAAAGGACATTGTTCTTATCACACTCTCCGGTGTTACCCAAATGATGATGGGTTCCCTTTTGAGTCAGGTTCCTCTCAAAGTTTCTTCCTCATACCATCTAAGGGAGTTTTTTCTTGCCATAGTCACCTTACTAGGGATAATTTTGTCTAACATTTAGGACTGTTTGTCGGTTTGTATGTTTTGTTGTTTCTTATGATCTGGAAAGCTGCTTTGAGACAATGCTCTTTGTTAAAAGCACTATACAAATAAAATTGAATTGAATTGAATTGACTTGAATAAAATTACTTACAAATCTGTAGAAGTGGAGGTGTGGTCAAACACCAGTTTGTGAATGGAAAGCAGAGCCGAGTGGAGATATTTGTAATGATCACACACCTGTGCTTTAATTGTACTAATGATTGTTCTCTGTTGCAGAGTCATGTGTCTGAATGTTCCTGTGTTTATGTGCATTTAAATAATAAAGCTGAAAAGCAAAAATAAAAATAAAGTGCACTGTGGAGTTTCCCAAGTTTCTTCACATGAGAGACAGTGACCCCATTTGTCAGAGTTGAGTCTGGGAAATCCACAGGACTCGCGTCTGTTTGTTCACTAGTGTAAATGTCAGACACCTCTTGGTCATTTGGTTGCATATCAGCTTCTTGAACTGACACTTTTGGTCTCGGATCCTGTCAGTTCCTTCTCAGAGTTACACCATGCTCTGACCTCAAATGTACGCGGAACCAATTCCCTTTCCACACAGCCTTGTTGTGTCCATTTGCCCGTTTCATGGTTTAGGACACAAACTTTATCTCCAGGCATGGGCTCGTCATGGTTTTTCATTCTTTTCTTAATGCCATTTTTGCTTGTCTCTGTATTTGTTTTGTGGTTGTGATTTTGCTTGCTGCCAAAAGATTGGTGCGTATCCATTGACCCATCAGCATTTGGGCTGCAGACAACCCATTTTGCAATGAAGCACTTCTGTAAATCATTAGGTTCCTAGAAAAATCTGCCTTTTCATCTTGATTCTTTTTCATGAGAGCTTGAAGAGGTGTGTTGAAATCCCCAATCTTTAGCAAAAAACTTAACCTCCTGCTAGAGAACTGAGGACTATTATCAGTAAACAAATTACAGGAAACTCCATGTCTAGCAAAAACTGTCTTTAGTAAACCAATGACAACTTGGCTGGATGTCACCTGAAGTGTTGCAACCTCTGGATAATTAGTGAAATTGGAGGCAAGAGCATGGGTAGCCCCAGCAGCACATTCAGCCCTGTCAACTCTCTGGCTCTTCAGAGGGCTAAGTACAGCACCAGAACCTTCGGCTCAGCTCATTGACATCTTTACCACATCTGCTCCAACTTACATAAGTCAAATGCTGGAGACCAGTCTTCAGCAGCAAGGCATGACCCAGGGTTAGCCCTGGTGCCATGGTTTGTCAGTTGCCAGCACATGACCTCACATGCTCTGCATTTACATGTCTCCTCTTCTAAATGCCCTTCATGTTATTGCAGCATTTCTTTGTGCATTGATGCTGGGATGACAAACTTGATTCCTTTGAAGATGATGTCATTCACTAGTAAAAATTCAGCTCTGCATGCCCACAAATCTTGGATTCGCCTTGGACACTTTTATATTCTGGCCAGCCTTTCAGTAAGACCTCTCTAAGTTCTGTCAATGTTTCATCTAGCTCGGTTGCTTTTCTTATTTGTTCTGTTCTCTGTTTAAGTGAAGTTATAACCATGTCAACACAATCTTCGAAGACATAGCAGTATTGAGCAGTATTGCTCTCTATGGCAGCATGAATAAACTTGCATGCCCATTCATCAGCCTGAGTGAAGAGTTCATGGTAACCTGAGTGAGAGAGCTGCTGCAGTATAGAGAGTCCAACAATCCGAAAGTCTCCCAGGCTGGCATTGAGGTGAGGACCGGAAGAAATTGGAGGGCAACAGAAGCAGCTGACCTGGCAGAATCATTACTGTGCCACAGAGGTTAGAGCTGGGGTTGAGGAGCTTAGTGCAAGCCTGATGGTAGAGTTGCGTCAGCATTGTGCGTGGACCAAATGGGAACAAGCAACAGAGTACAAGATCATGTGGATGGGGCTTTGGAAGGCAGAACCATCTCGCATCAAGTTCCTCATCCAGTCGGTGTATGATGTTCTGCCAAGCCCAGCTAAACTTTTCTGTTGGGACAAAGCTGAAACACCATTATTGTCCTTTGTGCCAAGGAAGAGGAACACTGGAGCTGGTCCTCAGTAGCTGCCCTAGAGCACTAACACAAGGTCCCTACTGCTGGCACCATAACCAAGTGCTAAAGGCAGTTGCTGAATCTATCAACAGCACTATCGGCCAGGCCAGAGGTCTCTGACAGGTAAAACCCAGTAACTCCTTTGTGTAATCAGGAGAACATCCAAACCCCAAGTCAAAAACCCAGACGGGCCTCTTGAGATTGGCGCAGGACTGGCAGATGAGAGTTGATCTGGGGAAACAGCTTAGATTTCCGGAAAACATCAAAGGTACTTCTCTGAGGCCAGATATTGAGCTGATGTCAGATTCATCAAAACAAGTCATCATGCTGGAGCTGATAGTACTGTAGGAGGAGAGAATGGAGAAGGCCAATGAAATATACAGAACTGGTGGAGGACTGCCACAGTCGGGGGTGGTGTGCACAGTGTATGCCAGTTGAGGTGGGGGGCTTTGCAGGGAAGTCACTGTGCAAGGCCTATAGCCATCTGGGCATCACTGGAGCTCGGAAAATGCAAGCCATCAGGAGAGCTTCTGAAGCTGAATGCTGCTTAGACACAGGCCAGTAATTGATCACTCCTGGTCAGGTCCTCAGGATGAGGGGGTTTGAAGTTGAAAGACCCAAAATCCATAAGGACCCCTGGTACTGTCACTGATGATGTGTCCAAAAGCATCAGTAGATGTATCTTACAACCAAGCCATTCTGGCTAAACCAGTGACATCAAGGAATAGACTGGATGACCACCACAAATAGAGTGGCAACGGCTGTAGAGACAACAAACAGCCTGGAAAGATGGCAACCAGGGCAGGAAGGGCTAGCAACCCAACTTGCATCTTCTGTAAGGAAGAGGTCTCAGAGAGAAACACCCCCAGGGGAGCCAGAGGGGGGGTGTTGTTGAGCACCCCAAACGGACCGACCAGCAGGCAACGACTACTGCAAACAAAGAAACAACAATGATATCGGTATCCATATGTGGCAAGAGTTGCAAAAACTCTGAAGATTCACCAGGCCAAGATGAGGTGTGTGGTGAGGGCGCAGCCAGAGCAATGCACAGGAAGTAATCCTGGTAAGGCGGAGGAGGAGCTAGGCTGGGAGACACCCCACAGCACCCAGATCCTCCAAGTTTTGGATGTCCTGGTACCACACGCACCACAAAATCAAGTGCGGGTGAAGTGTCCTCCAGCCAGCGAAATAAGTGAATAGTGCCAGTTCGACAACATAGACAGCATCCTGGAAGCAACAATGAAGGGAGGAGTGGACAAGAAACTACAAATCATAGCAACCATAACTGTCAGCATTGCCTCTGAAAGGTTTGGTATAGTGGAGAAGAGAGAGGACAAGAGACAGTACACAAAGAACTGCAGGGCAGAGACTATCACCCAGCTAAGGTGTGAGCTGCGGATTTCAAAAAGGATGTTTAGTGGGGCAGGTAAGGAGGAGAAGATCTGGAAATATTATGCAGGTCATTATATCTGAGCACTGGCTTTTCTGTAATGAAGCATTTCAGGGTTTAAAAGCATGTCTCCTGCTTGTAAGACCACACTCCCTCATTCTTTTGCTCTAGTAGACATCTAAATGGAGCATTGTATGTGACCATTCCAAGGAATTTTCTTGATTCCTCTGTTTTTTTTTTTATTTTTTAGGCCGATCCCTGTTGACTATTGCTGAGCTTTTTTCTTCGTTTTGGCCTAATGCCTTCCTCAGACAGGACATCTCCAACAAAAATTTATCTCTTAACTCCAAACTCATATTTCTTTCTGCTCAATTTTAGATTTAGTTTTGTTTGCTCCAAAACCTGCTTTAATCTTGTATCATGTTCCTGACGGTTGGAACCACACACAATTATACCATCTGTCATAGACTCTACAGACGAGATCGAACCAGATCGGGCGTTTTCAGAGGGTGACTTCATGATTGAAATTGAAAGGAAATTCAACACATCTCACAAGTACCTTACAATCTGAATGATATCTGTCATTATATCTAATCTGTTACCTTACAATATGAATGATAGCATCCTATATTATATATTATAGATATTCTGTTTTATGATGAATGAGGAAAATGAGAGGGAAAAAAGAGTAGAAGGGGTGAACTCTGTGGAACAGAAAGTAGATAAGATTAGAAAGGATGAAGTCAGGAAGGAAGTCAGAAATATTAGCGAGAATCAAGGGGAAGGTGTAAAGGACAGTGGTGAGACCGGCCATGCTGTATGGTTTAGAGACAGTGTCACTGAGGAAGAGACAGGAGTCAGAGCTAGAGGTAGCAGAGCTGAAGATGTTGAGGTTCTCTTTGGGAGTGACAAGATTGGACAGGATTAGGAACGCGTACATCAGAGGGACAGTTCATGTTGGACATATGGGGGACAAAGTTAGGGAGACCAGATTAAGATGGTTTGGACATGTTCAGAGGAGGGAGAGTGAGTATATTGGTAGGAGAATTTTGGACATGGAGCTGCCAGGCAGGATGCAAAGAGGAAGGCCAAAGAGGAGGTATATGGATGGAATAAATGAGGATATGAAGCTAGTGGGTGCAAGTGTTGAGGATGCAGAAGATAGGGATAGGTGGAGAGAGATGATTCGCTGTGGTGACCCCTGAAGGGAAAAGCCGAAAGAAGAAGAAGATAGATATTCTGTTTTAAGTGAGCTACACAGTATAATACGGGCATGTACAGTAATGTTAGAACAGCGAAACCCTTACAAAGGTCACAAAAAGTGTAGCTGTTAGCCAGACTTACATAACTAACAATTCAAAAAGTATCTATGAAGTTGCTTTCGGCTGCTCCCTGTTCGGGGTCACCACAGCGGACCAACTGGTCCGCACAACAACTTGGCAAATGTTTTACACTAGATGCCTTTCCTGACTCAACCCTCCCATTTTTCCGGGCTTGGGACCGACACTGCATCCAGTGGCTGGGGTTGAGGCATTGGCTGGGAATCGAACCTGGGCCTTTCACATGATAGGCGAGAAACCTACCACTGAGCCACGAATGCCCCAATTCAAAAAGTATCTATATGCTTAATAAACTACCAACAAATAAGTAAAACATGTCCGTGACACCCTGTTTCCAGTAAAATGATGCATGAAATCCGATCACAAGTGGTCACTGCAGATACATTCCAACTGCCAGATGTAAATGGCTTGACGTTTCAGTTGATGTTTATACCAGTCTGGTCACACTTCATGAACTTGATTTAGTATCTCATTAAATTATGTGCACAATTAAGTTTCAAGAACATTCATAATAATAAAAAATACATCTCAAAATAATATGAGTTGCTGGATAAGCTTCCAAATAATAAGTCCTCTTTGTAGCACTTCTTAATAAAATTTAAGTTATGAGTTGAATGCTACAGCAGACCTGCTTTCATGGTCACAAATTACCCATCTTCTATTAGTTTCAACTGCAAAAACATTTTTTTAATTAGCTGTGTTTGCATCTTTTGACTTAAAAATTTTGTTTATAGTAAAATATATAATTTGCTAATGGGTTTGCATACAAATGTATGTATTTGCATTTTTTTTTACTTCTGATTGCTCATCCTAATCCCATAATGAAACATTATCTTGATGGTAGTGGTTCATTCTGGGACAACTCCACCCCCATTCACAGGGCATGACAGCTCACTGAATGGTTTGATGAGAATGACAAATGGTCTCAATCAAACTGAGCAGCATATGCCAAGAATTTAAAGAAGCATAAAATTTTCTGCATGGAGAAGTGGAGCACAGTTTTCCATTTGAATTTCCCACACTACCTGACATATGAAGAGAACCCTTTTCAACACAAAAGTAGTGTACTTTAAAAGAGCGCTATTTATATAGGACATGTGATCTGATTTAATAGCCTTTAAAGGTTGATATTTTGCAGGAGGTTTGGCATCAGTCCACAGGTAAAACTTTTTTGGAAATTTCTTTTAAGCATACAGGCTACAAAATGTGAAAAGATAAGAATTAAAAAAGGACTTTTTTATTACTCAGTTTTATTTATTCTGCAGTGATATATCTGTATTGTAAATGAAATAACATACATAGAAGGTTTTCTTTCCTTTTCTATCTCTATCTGCTGAGCTTTATATGGCAAATATAAGGAAATAGATGGCAGTTGAAAGTTTTGTAATAGTTTGAGTTTTTATTTGTATTTTACACATGAATGACTAATTTTAGTTTCTGTAAAAGGGCTGCATCACAAAGTCTTTTCATGGGATAAATTCACATTTTTCCTGTTTTTGCAGCACACAGTTGATAGAGAATGGCTAACACATCTGAAGAATTCTTAAACTTCAGTCTGGATTTTTCATCTTCACTGCAACCTGAGGACTGTTTAAAGGGAATTCATTTTGGATTTATTTTCATCATCTTGATTATGGCACTTTGTTTCTTAGTCGGGACTCCAGCCCATTTGTGGTGTCTCTGGTTCTATTTTTGCACTGAACAGAAAATCAAAGACACTCAGGTGTTTTTTCTGAATCACACTGTTATGGAGATCATCTACTCTATAGAATGTGGTATGGAAATACTGAACTGGTTTATTATCAGTAATGACATAGTGTGGAATGTGTTGTTTTTCTTTTTTGGTCTGTCCTGGACTGGAAGACCACTGTTACAAATCTGCATTTGTATTGAACAATATTTGGCCGTGATTCATCCAGTAACGTTCTTGAGATATAAGGGTGTGAAGTACAGAATTACAGCAGCTGTAGCAGTTTGGCTTATAGCCTTTGCGTATGGCATATATGGGACTTACACAATGAAATTTCCTGATTATTTTTATACTTTTGTATTTGTCATAGCATTGTCTGTGATTTTGTTCTGCTGTGTGTCTGTGTTGTGTGCTCTGAAAAACCCAGGACCAGGAGATACACATGCCACAAAGCAGACTGGTAGAGATGGAGGAAACCAACAGAAGAGAAATGCTTTTAATACTATATTATCAGCTCTGCTTTTAATCCTATTCACCTACCTTCCTCAGGGATTACTTATGATTTTTGCTAGTATTGGAGTAGATGAATTATTGTTCGAATGTAATATTTCTCTTTTTATGATTTCTTTAAATATTTTGGGTGTGATTATTACACCATTGCTAAAACTTTATAAGGAAAGTCATCTGAAATGTCTAAATCATACAAAGGAAATTATAATAACATCATTAGTGGAATTGTGAGATCCACTAAAATGTGAAACTTGAATGTTCTACAAAGAGATGTAGGTTTGAAGGTAATCATGTTGGTTTAAATTTTTTTATTTAATGTTTATCTAATTATTGTTGACCAGTAGTATTAGAAAATGTTAAGAGTTAAACATACACAGTTGGGTCCAATAAAGAAACTCAACAAACAACATGTTAAACCCTTAGCAATGTTCCAGAAAGTGTAGTTGATTATAAGAATTACGTAAATAATAATTCAGAAAGCATCTATATGCTTAGTAAATCATCAATAAAACATTTTGTTTACTGACTGTGTACTTTGCGTTTATCTGGAATGGGCATTTATGATAATTTTAATAGGGCTCATAGGACTCATTTTAATAGACTCAAATTCCTCACTGTAAAACTATACACATTTCTTTTTAGCTTTATTATGCTTAACTATTAAAAGCATAGCAATTACTAGTAATAATAATAACTGAATAATAAGACATTAGGAAGTGATCAAGTTTATCTAAATGATCAGATTTCTAATGGACTTATGACCTAGACTTACTTAAAGTGAGTTGTAAGGATTGCTGATGACTGCTGATTAAGCTTAACGTTCAACCATCTACAGAAGAGCACATCAAACTGACAATTTTGTACAAATAAATTGTACATTGTAAAATAACACAATAAAATACTTTATACTCTGTGCATTTCTGTAAGTCACTCTGGATAAGGACATATGCCAAATGCTATAAATCTATATCCATTAAGACCTGGAATTTACACGTGTCCAATTATAAGTGGAAGTACAGGTGTGAATAGGGTTTAATGTGGGGCTCATTATGATCTGTTCAATTAAATCACACTTATGGGTGATGTGTGAGAAATATGACAACGAAAAATTTGTAGTGTAAACATAAAAACATCCTGAAGTGTCCCAAACAGCATGAAGATCCACCTAATGGCACCTAATTGCCATTGCCCTAGCCAGAAAAGACAAAATCATTCTGCTAGTATTGCATAATAAAGATCTCCACAACTAGAGTAATGGTTAAAGGTGTTACTATAACAGAAATGAAAGCAGCTGCTTTTTGGACCTTCTTTTGTCCCATTTATTGATAATCTTATATGCAAATGACACAATTAAACGTTTGAAACATTTATTAGTAGATAAGATATGATTTGCCAGACAAATCTGCATGAAAACAAATGCAGTGGAAGACTGATATAATACATGTGTGTGACACCCTTTTTCCAGAAAAAATGATGTATGAAATCTGATCACAAATGGTCACTGCAGATACATTCCAACTGCCAGGTGTGAATAGCTTTATGTTTCAGTTGATCAGATTACTCGAGACAGGTGTTTATACCAAGTGTGAACAGGGCATCAGAGTTCATGACTTTGCTTTAGTATCTCATGGTTTGTTACAAAATCTATGGCCAGATGGGACCATGGGTGTTGTGGTATGGGGAGTGGCTTTAAAAGTAGATAATTTGCAGGGAGACTTGGTTTGTGCACACATGGAGCAAGCATTTACATACCCTTCCACATTGCATTAGAGCGAGCATTCTACAAATGCCTGGGTGTCCGGAGCTGGGAGATGTATGCACCCACTGCATGGTTTTAACTCATGGTTTTGCATGGTTGGTGGGCACAAACAACTTATAAGGTGGGGCACTCCAGAGGCAGGGTTTCAGTTTGTTGCTCCTGCCGGATTTCTTCCATTATAATCCAGCACACCAGTGCTATGATTGAGGGTGGCAGGGTGGCAGGATTGGTTCTGAGGCTATAGGCTTTAAGTTAGGGTCATGTCAGGTTGAACTGAAAAATGCACTCATTTTAATCTAAATCTAATCCTAATCTACTTTAATCTTTAAATCAAAAGTTAATTTTGATTGTTAAATTTACTCATTTAGTCTAAATCATATCTAAGACTATTTTAATTAGTAAATCCAAAGTTAATTTTAATTTTTATTTATTTTAGTAAAGAGCGATTGGACAACGGCGTTGCTATTTTTTTATCCTGGCTGGAAGGTCACCGAAAAATTTAAGGTGGGTAAAAATTATTTTTAAGGCATTTTAAGGCATTTTTAAGGTACTCAATATTTTCATGGTCTGTGATTACTTAAAACTGCCATCAGGCCCACTCCAGCCAGTGCTGCCATTCTTCCAGTGCTTCTTTTATAGGTAACAGTTTTCAATTGCCCATGTCATAGTTGTTTTCTGCAGGGGTTAGTTTTCTTGAGAAAAAGGCTCATGGGTAAAGCATGGCAGGACTGCTGTGTCGCTGTAATAGCACAGCTCTGATCTCATAACTGGAGATTGGGCTTTTTCTGACCAGCATAGTCTCATAGGTTTTCCTTTTAGTAAGGCAGTGAGGGGGGATGCCACTGAGTTAAATCCTCATATAAAACACAGGTAAAAGTTACCAAACCCCAGAAAACATTGTAGTCATCCATTTTCACTCCCTTTTGGCTTATTATATATCCAAGAAAGGCTATCGAGTCTTTGTGAAATCCACATTTCTCCAGCTTGACATAAAGTTGGTTCTGGAGTAATCGAGAGAGCACTAGATGCACATGATGGACATGCGATTACTTAGATTTTGAATATATCAAAATATCGTTGATGTAGACAATAACACAATGGTTGAGCAGGTCTTCAAACAGTACGTTAACAAAGGCCTGGACTCGTAGTGCCCCCTGGTGGTATGGAAGGCTGCCTTCCACTGCCCACCCTCCTTTATCCGTATCAGAATGTACGCACTTCATAGGTCCAGGATTCAGGACTCTCCACAGTAGTGGTGCAACATGGCTGAGGAGTGAGTTGAGGGAAGTAGTGTTCCATACAATGTGGTGACCAATGAGTCAGTTCTTTGTCCTGCCATGAAATACAAGGGTCATGTACCTGGAGCCATGGAAACCCTAAGATAACCGGGATAGATGGGGACAAGATTTGAAAAAATACCAGTTTTTCAGTATGAAAGAGTCCAACTTAAAGGGTTATGGGTAAGGTTTGATGGGTAATGAAGCCTTTTCCAATAGGCTGATTATCAATGGCAGTCACATTCAGGGGCATGGTGCAGGGGATTGTTGGCAGGTTTAGTTTGCTCACCAGTTGGTCATGGATGATGTTGATTGCAGAGCTGGAATCCAGTAATGCTGTGAGCCAAGACACCTCATTTGTATGTTAAACAGGCGTCAGCAGTTGAGAAGCCTCCATGCTCACCTTAGTAGACTTCTGTCCGGGTTTTTCAGGACAGCAAATAAGCAAAGCAGATCAATGAGCTACATACCTGCATGTCACTGTCCCACACAGCGGATGCCCAATCCGAACACCCTTCCAGTAAGTAGTGACATAGTGAAGGCACACTTGCTGGATTCCTTGTGGTATGCGTTTTGTTCGCATACCACAATTCTCAAAATTCTCAAATTGACAGAGGAATCCTCTGCAGCAATCTGCAGATCAGTCGAATTTACCTGGAATCGCCATTTTGGCTGATTTAGTGCTAACAGGTGGTGTCGCTTGGCCGTTGGTGGCCTGTAGCGGCACAATTTGTTGATATGCTGCTAGCATTTCTCCTTGATGCACGCCAATGGCTTGTAATTGTGCTATCTCCACTGGAGTCAGGGGAGGCGAAGTATTCTGTGAGGGATTCACAGAAGCGGTGGGAGTAGATTCTACATGCAGAGATTTATTAAAGACATAGCACAACAAACAAATCGAAATCAGCAGACAAGAGGCACAATCCAGAAAAACCAGATAGGCAGTCAATGAGGGAGAGGTACAAAAAAAGGTACAAAAATAGAATCAATGGTCGATATACAGAGAGATAGACAGTAGCAAGACAAATGGCTCAGTAGAGTAGCATAAACTAATAATATTTCACACCGAGTTCCTAAAACTACCAGTTTAAATACTCGCAGAGGCAGGAATAAACCCAGAAGTGCTTTAATATTCAGGCAAGGGTTCCCTCCGGTGGTCTGAACGGGGAACTGCAGGTGGCATTGTTACAGCCACAAGGTTATTTCCAGCATTAACGTGCACCGTGTAACAAAGGAAAAGTCGTTTAATGAACATGACAATGAATTCAGCATTATTCAGTGGGCTTCCCAGCCACTGGATCTGAATTCAATAAAATCTGCAGTAATTGGGTGACGCAATCATGTCAACATGAATAAATAAATTAAAATGTTTCCAACATCTTGTGGAATCCATACCATGAAGAACTGAGACTGAATATTCCACAATATCTATTTTGTTTTTGTCTTTTCTTTCATTAATTAAAAATGAAGTAACTACATTATTTTAACATTTATATTAACAACTCCAAAAAATGTTTTTAATAAGCTGTGTTTGCATCTTTTAACTTGAAAAATTAAAATATATAATTTGCTAATGTTTTTGCATACAAATGTCAGGGATTATCCTGATGGAAGTGGTCTAGGGCATTGGTGGCTCATTAGTAGGTTTCTCACCTACCATGTGGAAAGCCCGGCTTCAATCCCCAGCCACTGGATGCAGTGCCGGTCCCAAGCCCGGAAAAATGGGAGTGTTGTGTCAGGAAGGGCATCTGGCATAAAACCTGTGCCAAGTTGTTGTGCAGACCAGTTTACCCTGAACAGGGAGCAGCTGAAAGCAACTTCTATCCTGATGGAAGTGGTCTCTTCCAGGCCAACTCTGCCCCCATCCACAGAGCATGACAGCATACTGAATGGTTTGATGAGAAGTAAAAAAATAGCGCAAGTTATTTGACCAGATCTCAACTAAACTGAGCAGCATATGCTTAAGAATATAACAAAGTTTAAAATTGTCTGCATGGAGAAGTGAACCACGATTTGTTATTCAAATATTCTCACATTACCTGACATATAAAGAGAATCTTTTCACCATAAAAGTAGTGTACTTTAAAAGAGTATTTAAATAGCACATGACCTGATTTAATTGCCTTTAAAGGTTGCTATTTTGCAGGACATTTTGCATCAGCCTTCAGGTAAAACATTTTTTTTATTCTTTTAAGCATTAAGCACTACAGTGATAGGTCTATGGTGTATATAAAATAACATATGTAGATGTTTCAATACTGAAATATTGAAAACATTTCAATACCTTTTGGGCTCCTGTTGTTGTTGTTTTTTTAATACTTTTTGTATTTTACTTGAATGATTTCTGTTTATACACTAAATTGAAATTTTTCCTGTTTTTGCAGCACACAGTTGATAGAGAATGGCTAATGCATCTGAAGAATTCGTAAACTTCACTATGGATTTTTCATCTTCACTGCAACCTGAGAATTGTTTTAAGGAAATTCATTTTGGATTTATTTTCTGCAGCTTGATTATGGCACTTTGTTTCTTAGTCGGGACTCCAGCCCATTTGTGGTGTCTCTGGTTCTATTTTTGCACTGAACAGAAAATCAAAGACACTCAGGTGTTTTTTCTGAATCACACTGTTATGGAGATCATCTACTCTATAGAATGTGGTATGGAAATACTGAACAGGTTTATTATCAGTAATGACATAGTGTGGAATGTGTTGTTTTTCTTTTTTGGTCTGTCCTGGACTGGAAGGCCACTGTTACAAATCTGCATTTGTATTGAACAATACTTGGCTGTGATTCATCCAGTAACATTCTTGAGATATAAGGGTATAAAGTACAGAATTGCAGCAGCTGTAGCAGTTTGGCTGATGACATTGGCATATGGCTTATATGGGCATTACACAATGAAATTTCCTGACTATATTTATACTTTTGTTTTCATCATAGCATTGTCTGTGATTTTGTTCTGCTGTGTGTCTGTGTTGTGTGCTCTGAAACAGCCAGGACCAGGAGATACACATGCCACAAAGCAGACTGGTAGAGATGGAGGAAACCAACAGAAGAGAAAAGCCTTTAATACTATACTTTCAGTGCTACTTTTAATCCTATTCACTTACCTTCCTCAGGCATTACTTGTGATTTTATCTGGTACTGTAGTAGACCCATTATTGTTTGAATGTAATATTTCTCTTTTTCTGAGTTCTTTAAATATTTTGGGTGTGATTATTACACCATTGCTGAAACTATATAACGAAAGTCACCAGAAATTTATAAAGCATCCAAAGTAAATTAAAGTAACATTATTAGTGGAATTGTGAGATTCACTCAAAGGTGAGAGTTGAATGTTCTACAAAGGTTTGAGGTTCTAGGTTTGAGGGCAATCATGTTGGTTTAAATGTTTTATTCTCTAATTTAGATCAACTATTCCTGGAATCATTAATAGTTAAAAGTATTCCATTGGGACTTAAAAACAGCACACCTGACCATTTAAATATCTGCACCTGTCACTGGAAATTTGTCATTCTTGTTGTTGCTGAATTATTGCATCAATGTAATATTTTTCACTTCCTAACCTCCCTAGAAGTTGATGTTCTTAACTTAGTTGAAATAATCGAAATTAAATTCAATACATCTCAAAAGTGTAGATGTAAATATCACAAATGTAGATGTAAATATCTGTTATCGCTTCAGTGTAGTATTGTTCACTTGATGACCTCCTTAATTCAATTCAATTTTATTTGCATAGCGCTTTTAACAAAGAGCATTGTCTCAAAGCAGCTTTACAGAACATAAGGAACAATAAACATACAAACAAACAGTCCTAGATTTTAACAGTTTATATCTTTAACTTTGTTGAAATAATTGACAGGAAATTCAAGTGAGCTATACAGTATAATATGTTGTACCTACGTATGTACCTAAGTATCTATGTGCTTAGTAAACCATCAATAAAACATTTTGTTTACTGATTGTGTACTACTGTGTGTTTATCAGGACTGGGCATTAATGATCCTTTGAAACTCTTAGTACTCTTTGGCATGTCCAGACTTTGGCATGCCCAGATTTCTCACACTAAATCTACAAATCTTTCCTTTTAGTTTAATATTCGTTAGTTATTAAAGCATAGTAATTACTAGTAATAATAATAACTGAATAATAAGAGGATTTTTGGAGGAGAGTATCATTATTGGTGGCATTGCTTATCTAAAGATCAAATTTCTAACAGATAAAACTATGACCAGGGGGCACGGTGCTTGGTGGCTTGGTGGTTAGCATGTTTGCCTCCCACCTCCAAAGTTAGGGGTTCAATTCCCACCTCTGCCATGTGTGTTTGGAGTTTGCATGTTCTCCCCGTGCCTCGGGGGTTTCCTCCCCTGGTCCAAAGACATGCATTGTAGGTTGATTGGCATCTCTAAATTGTCCGTAGTGTGTGATTGGGGGGGGGTGTGTGTGTGTGTGTGTGTGTGTGTGTGTGTGTGTGTGTGTGTGCCCTGTGCTGGGTTGGCACTCTGTCCAGGGTGTATCCTACCTTGATGCCCAATGACGCCTGAGATAGGCACAGGCTCCCCATGACCCGAGAGTAGATCGGATAAGCGGTAGACAATGAATGAACGAAAATTATGACCTACATTTACTTAAAGTGAGTCATAAGTATGACTAATAAGTGCTGAGTCAGCTTAGACTTCAAACTGTGGGAATGTTTTCCACAGGATAGCACATCAAACTGACAATTTTGTGCAAATAAATTATATATCCCAAATTAGCAAATAAAAATGCATAAAAATGTAAGCTGGAAGCTCTTTGATATCTATTTATAGACTTCCTCTAGTATGTAGGCATCAGTTAGGTTAATTTTTAGAGTCTCAGTCAGCTGCTTAGAGGAGCCCAAGTGTTAACGCAAGGTTTGAAGAATTTACCGTGGATTTGTTATTCCTAATAAGAATTCTTGATCTGACTATCAAGTCTTTTTGTTTTCATCTGTTTAATACCTTTTGTATTAACGTTTTCAAAAACAAAGTTTTTTTTAAGGAGCTGTGTTTGCATTTTCTGACTTTAAAATCAGTTTTATCAAATCTGTAAAATATATAATTCATACAAATGTATGTAGAAAAATACATTAATGAAGCATAATATAATAATACATTAAAAAATGAATAATGTTGTATTTCGCCTCATCAAAAGCTTACAAAATGCCAAAGTGACCCTGTTTGATTTTGATACCCCTGTTTTAGAGAAGCACCACTGCAAATCAAACATATTCTGGCTGCTCATTCTTATCCCACAACGAAACATTATGCTGAGGGGAGTGATCTTTTCCACGATGACTCCGACCCCATCAACAGGGCATGACTGCTCAGTGAAAGGTTTGATGAGAATGGAAAAATAGTCACGGGATCTCAACCCAACTGAGAGGCATACCTTTAAGGTTATAAAAAAGCTTAACATTTTCTGCATGGAAAAGAGGACTATGATTTGTTCTTAGAAATTTCGAACATTATCTGACTTACGAAGTGTATTTTTTGACACAGAAGTACTGTTTAAATAGAACTGTAAAAGAGCTCTATTTGAATGGCACATAATTGCTTTTAAATCCTGCTATTTTGCAGGATATTTTGCATCAGTCCACAGGTAAAAAATCCTTTTCAGGGTTGGTTTATGCAAAATGTGAATAGCTCGGTTTACAAATTACTTTGTGCATTTTATTTTTTTAACAGTGATAGATCAGTAGTGTATATGAAATAACATACACAGATGTAGGAAGAAGAGTTTTTTTCTTTTCTTTCTGGATCTGCTGAGTTTTATATGGCAAATATAAGGAAATATATGACACAGAAAACATTTTTATACCTTTTGGGCTCCTGTTTTTTTTAATAGTTTTTGTATTTTGCATGTGAATGATTTCTGTTTATACAATAAATTTTATTTTTTTTCCTGTTTTTGCAGCACACAGTTGCTAGAGAATGGCTAACACATCTGAAGAATTCATAAACTTCAGCCTGGATTTTTCATCTTCACTGCAACCTGAGGATTGTTTAAAGGGAATTCATTTTGGATTTATTTTAAATAGCGTGATCACCACACTTTGTTTCTTAGTCGGGACTCCAGTCACCAGCCCATTTGTGGTGTCTCTGGTTCTATTTTTGCACTGAACAGAAAATCAAAGACACTCAGGTGTTTTTTCTGAATCACACTGTTATGGAGATCATCTACTCTATAGAATGTGGTATGGAAATACTGAACTGGTTTATTATCAGTATTGACATAGTGTGGAATGTGTTGTATTTCTTTTTTGGTCTGTCCTGGACTAGAAGGCCACTGTTTCAAATCTGCATTTGTATTGAACAATACTTGGCTGTGATTCATCCAGTAACATTCTTGAGATATAAGGGTATAAAGTACAGAATTTCAGCAGCTGTAGCAGTTTGGCTGATGACCTTTGCATATGGCTTATATGAGATTTACACAATGAAATTTCCTGACTATATTTATACTTTTGTTTTCGTCATAGCATTGTCTGTGATTTTGTTCTGCTGTGTGTCTGTGTTGTGTGCTCTGAAACAGCCAGGACCAGGAGATACACATGCCACAAAGCAGACTGGTAGAGATGGAGGAAACCAACAGAAGAGAAAAGTCTTTAATACTATATATTCAGCGCTACTTTTAATCCTATTCACCTACCTTCCTCAGACATTACTTATCATTGTTACTGGTACTGGAGTAGACCCATTATTGTTTGAATGTAATATTTCTTTTTTTATGATTTCTTTAAATATTTTGGGTGTGATTATTACACCATTGCTGAAACCATATAAGGAAAGTCATCAGAAATGTATAAAGCATCCAAAGTAAATTAAAGTAACACAATAAGTTGAATTGTGAGATCCACTTAAATGTGAAGCTTGAATGTTCTACTAAGAGATATAGGTTTGCGAGTGATCATGTTGCCTTAAATGTCTTATCTAATTAACATCAACCAGTCTTAGTTAGACATAGTTAGTTGGGACCAATACAACAGCACAACGGGGCATTTAAATACCTGCACCTGTCAAGGGAAAATTGACTTGTATTAGTTTGTTGTTGTTGTTGCTTTTTATCTTATCTTGCAAAAATATATTCTGTTTTCAGTGAGCTATACAGTATAATATGTGCTTGTACAGTAGTGTTAGAACAGCCTGTTAAGCCTTTACCAATGTTCCAAAAAATTGTAGTCTGTTATCAGAATTGCTTAAATAATAATTCAGAAAGTATCTATATGCTTAGTAAGCCATCAATAAAACATTTTGTTTACTTACTGTTTACTTCTGTATGTTTATCTGGAATGGACATTTATGATTATTTCAACTCTTAGAACTCTCTGACATATCCAGACTCAAATTCCTCATTCTAAATCTACTCATCTTCCCTTACATTTTATTATGGTTATTGATTAAAGGCATAATAATATTATATATTTATAAGTATTAATAATAACTGAATACTAAGAGGACACTGGAGGAGAGATTTTGGCAGCATTGCTTATCTCAAGGACTGGATTTCTAATGGATAAAATTGTGACCTAAGCTTACTAAAAGTGTCACTGATGAGTGCTGTCACCTTACCCTTAAAACTAGGATTGTTTTCTACAGACAAGCACATCAAACATGTTTTTATAAATGTAAAATAGCAAATTAAAAGCACAATAAAACACTATATGTTGCAGACTTCTGAAAGTTTCTCTGGATAAGGATATCTGCCAAATACCATAAACCGTAATATATTATGGCCTGTTCATACCTGGCATTAAAATGTGTCCTCTGTGATCCAACTGTCAAGAGAAGTACAGGTGTGAAGTCAAATTGTGATCCATTCACTTATACAGAATTCAATGGTGATTTCGTAGGAATATGACAATAGAACATTTGCACTGTGAACAAAAAAGCATCCTAATGCATCTTAAAAAAGCATGAAGATCCACCTCAATGATTGTGCAATTGCCCTAGCCAGAAAATACAAAATCATTCTTTGAATCATACTGCATAATAAGAGTTCTTCACCACTAGGTTAATGGTTATAGGTGATGCTGAAATGAAAGCGGCTGCTTTTTAGATCTTCTTTTGTCCCATTTATTTATATGTTTATGAGCAGGCTAGCACAATAAAAACATGCGAAACAGGTTTGTGTAAATAATATAGGATTCATGTCTGCATGAAAACAAATGCAGTGGAAAACTGACATAACACATGTGCGTGACACCCTTCCTCCAATGAAAATGATGCATGAAATCCGATCACAATGGTCACTGGAGACACATTCAAAGTGGCAGGTGTAAATGACTATACATTTCATTTGATCAGATCACTCGAGACAGAGCCTCAGAGTTCATGACCTTGATTTAATATCTCATGGCTTAATTAATTTGTTTACACCAAGTGTCAGACAAAACCAGTCATAATATTTGAGAAAAGAAGATAATAAAAAAGAAGACATAATTTGCTGTGTAGTATGTGTTGGGGGAGAAAAAAGATTTATTTGAATGCAGCATAATTCCTGCCTCAGTGTCTACTTGCGTTTAGTGCTCTGACGCATATCCCTGTTGCAATAATGGAGCCCTCATGTTTCCAATAGCATTTGCTGAGTTCAAGAGACATAATTCTGACCACAGCAAGTAAAGAAGTATTCAGAAAGTCTCCTCAAACTCAGATTCAGCATGTGCCATCAGCATCATCATCAACAGTACATAAGGTATTACTTTTGAGTAAGGTAGATTATTTTTAAATGAACAAATAAATGAATAAGTTTGTTGGTTTAAGGAGGCAAATATATATCAATTATTACAGTAATCTGGGTAGCTAGTTCATTCATTCATTGTCTACCGCTTATCCGATCTACTCTCGGGTCACAGGGAGCCTGTGCCTATCTCAGGCGTCATTGGGCATCAAGGCAGGATACACCCTGGACGGAGTGCCAACCCATCGCAGGGCACGCACACACTCTCATTCACTCACACAATTTAGAGATGCCAATCAACCTACAATGCATGTCTTTGGACCGGTGGACGAAACCGGAGCACCCAGAGGAAACCCCCGAGGCACAGGGAGAACATGCAAACTCTACATACACAGCGGAGGCGGGAATCGAACCCCCAACCCTGGAGGTGTGAGGCAAACGTGCTAACCACTAAGCCACTATGCCCAGGTAGCTAGTTGCTAACAAAAAATTAAGAAATAGATAGATAGATAGATAGATAGATAGATAGATAGATAGATAGATAGATAGATAGATAGATAGATAGATAGATAGATAGATAGATAGATAGATAGATAGATAGATAGATAGATAGACTTTATTGATCCCATGAGGGAAAATATTGTGTTAAAAATTAGAATATAGAATTAGAATATATAAAGAATATATATGTATATATAAGAGAAAAAAGAAAACCTTAAATATAGAATAGAATTAAATTAAGTTAAAGGTAGTTGTGCAGATATTTACATCAGTACATTACAGTACAGAACACTTGTGCAAAATGGCAGTAGATAATAAATATGAAGTACCTTGAGTGTCTAGAAAATAGTGTTAATAGTTGTAGTAGTGCAATGTGAAAGTGTTAGCTCACACAGGTGAACTATTGTACAGTGTTATGGCAAATGTTATGAATGTCCTCCTGTAACGGTCTCTGTTTCACAAATCTGAACAAGTCTTTTGGAGAATGAACTCCGCTGACTGTGTAGTGTATTGTAGAGTATGTATATCTTCCTCAGAAGATGTTGAGGTTCTCTTTGGGAGTGACAAAATTGGACAGGATTAGGAACGAGTACATCAGAGGGACAGCTCATGTTGGACATTTGGGGGACAAAGTTAGGGAGGCCAGATTAAGATGGTTTGGACATGTTCAGAGGAGGGAGAGTGAGTATATTGGTAGGAGAATGTTGGACATGGAGCTACCAGGCAGGAGGCAAAGAGGAAGGCCAAAGAGGAGGTATATGGATGGAATTAATGAGGGTATGAAGCTAGTGGGTGCAAGTGTTGAGGATGCAGAAAATAGGGATAGGTGGAGAGAGATGATTTGCTGTGACGACCCCTAAAGGGAAAAGCCGAAAGAAGAAGAAGAAGAAGTATATATTCCTCAGAAAATAGAAAATAGTATAGCTTGTAGTGTATGCATAGCTTTCTCACACCCAAATACCTTAGTAGTATTTAGTAGTATTCCAACCTCCTTGCCCATGATGGTTATGGGCTCAATCAAAGTTTTAGTCCTCCTAAAGTCCACCACCATTTCATCTATGATTCATCTATAGTTCTGACTTCCCATTTCGTGTTCAGTCAAATAGCGTTATTCAGTACAATGAGAAAATTAAACATAAATCATGTGTCTTGAATCCAATATCATGGGTGTTATGCATTAAAAACACCCAACTGATGACAATATAATCTGTTTGCATTGAAATTTATTGGCTGAGCAAACAGCTTCATCATATGATGATTTGGAGACCCTTCAAAAGGTCTGAATCTTCTAATCAACTGCCAATTAAATAAGGCAAATGGTAAGGAACACAACTGACAATTCAAACTCAAACATATACGCATCAGTCAGACTCACAGAGTACTCTGAACTGTACTACTGTCAGTACTGTACCCAAATCTACAACATTGCTAGATATCTACAATATCTTTCTGGTCTTTTCATTTGGAATTGGTAAATATTGTAAATAACTTGTAAGTGTAAAGTTATTTGATTATTTGCAATTTCTCTGTTTTTAGCTGGCACTACCTAGAGAACTACTTAGAGAAATTTAGCTAGCATGACGTGGCAGACATTACTTTTTACGTTATGTTAAACTGATTTTGAAAAAGTCTTTTGAGGCTCTTACTTATCACTTAATGCAGATATGGGCAAACAACTTCATGGAAATGTTTGCACCAACCATCAGAATGGAGAAAAAAATGTGATTCTAACTGTGGCATGAATGTTGGTGTCAGATGGGCTGGTTTGAATATTTCTGTAATTGGTGATCTGGAATTTCCACACACAACAGTCTTTAGAGTTTACTCAGAATAGTACGATAAAGAACAAATATTCAGTGAGTGACAGTTTAGCGGACAGCAACAGCTTGTTGATGAGAGAGGTCAATGTATAATGGCCACATTTACATTTCATTTACATTTCTGGCATTTGGCATACACTCTTATCCAGAGCACTATACAGAAGTGCTTTAAAGTCTCTATCAATGAATACATTAACACTGGTTCAATAGGTCACAGACTTAGGATACCATTAGCCTAAAAACTGAGTTGGCTATTTTTATTTTTATTTTTTGTACATATAGCAATACATTAAAACTGGGAAAAATTCAGTTGAACCATTTGAAGACGGTCAGTGACTCGGCTGTACGGACATCTAGTGGAAGTTCATTCCACCACCTTGGTGCCAGAACAGAGAAGAGTCTCGATGTATACCTACCTTCTACCCTGAGAGATGGTGGGACCAGTCGAGCAGTGCTAGTGGATCTGAGGGAGCGAGGTGCAGTGCAAAGAGTGACGAGAGCTTTGAGGTAAGATGGCGCTGGTCCATTCTTGGCTTTGTAGGCGAGCATCAGTGTTTTGAATCTGATACGTGCAGCTACAGGAAGCCAGTGGAGGGGACGCAGCAGTGGGGTGGTGTGGGAAAACTTAGGCAGGTTGAAAACAAGTGCAGCTGCATTTTGGATCATTTGCAGTGAGCGAATTGCGTTTAGAGGTAGACCTGCCAGAAGAGAGTTGCAGTAGTCCAGTCTCGAAATGGCCGAATCCTTCTGATGTTGTACAGAAGAAACCGACATGAGCGTGTCACATTAGCAACATGGGAGGAAAAGGACAGTTGATTGTCCATGGTTTCCCCAAGGTTGCGAGCAGTGGCTGAAGGGGAGATCATGGAGTTGTTCAGAGATAACACAAGATCCTGGGCTGGGGATGGATCACCTGGGATGACCAGCAGTTCAGTTTTGCTGGGATTGAGTTTCAGCTGATGAGCCGTCATCCAAGATGAAATGCCCACCAGACACGCTGAGAAGCCGTGGTATCTGAGGGAGGGAAAGAGAAGAAAAGTTGGGTATCAACGGCATAGCAGTGGTATGAAAACCCATGTGAGGATATAATTTTGCCAAGAGAGTGAGTATAGATGGAGAAAAGGAGAGGACCAAGTACTGAGCCTTGTGGGACACCAGTAGAGAGTACTGTGTATCTCAGAAGAACATTCAGCACCCCATAAGTAACTGTTTAGACTCAAAAACAACAACATAATAATGTATCAATCTTTTTGAGTTATTACAATGTCTGATGAATATTGAATATTGAAATCTTGTTTTTTCAACAACTACAACAACACAAATTTAAAATTAGAGTTTTAATCATACATTTAAATAGTTAATGCTTTTGGCTGCTCCCTGTTCGGGGTCACCACAGGAGACCAACTGGTCCGCACATCAACTTGGCAAATGTTTTACGCTGGATGCCCTTCCCGACGCAACCCTCCCATTTTTCCGGGTTTGGGACCGGCACTGCATCCAGTGGCTGGGGTTCGAACCCGGGCCTCCCGCATGATAGGCGAGAAACCTACCACTGAGCCACCAATGCCCCCACTTAAGCATACATTTAAATAAGTTGTGGTAATAGGTCTCCTGAATTACATTTTAGAGCGTTTACAATTGTGGTGAGCAGAAAAGTATCTCAAAATGTACAAGATATTGAATTTTGAGGTTGATGTGCTACAGGAGCAGAAGACCATGGCAGGTTCCACTCCACTCAACCAAGAACAGGAAGCTGAGGCTGCAGTGGGCACAGAATCACCAAACTTAGACAGTTTATGAATGAAAAAAATGCCTGGTCTGATGAATTCTGAATTCTGCTACAGCACACAGATGGTAGGGTGAGAATTGGGTGCCAACAGCATGACTCCATGGACCCAACCTGACTTATGTCAAAAGTCCAGGCTGCTGGTGGTGGTGTAATGGTGTGTGGAAAGTTTTCTTGAAACACATTGGAACCATTATTACCAATCAATGATCACTTGCATGCCACAGCCTGTTAAATATTGTTGCTGACCATGTACATCTCTTCATAGCCACAAATGACTCATCTTCTAATGGCTTCAGCTTCCAGCATGATAATGCACCATGTCACAAAGTCATCTCAACCTGGTTCCATAAACATGAAAATGTTCAAGTTTCTGCAGTGGCCTTCCCAGTCACCACCTCTGAATCCAGTAAGACATCATGGGATTGATGGAACAGGAGATTTGCAGCATGCAACTGGACCTGGAAAATCTGCAAGAACTGCATGAACCAATCATTCAAACATGGACCTCAATCCTAAATGAAATATTTCCAACATCTTGTGCAAACCATGCCATCAGGTCAATAGTTAAGACTGTTTTGAGAAGAAAGGGAGACCCTACTTAGTATTAATGTAGTGTTCCTAATAAAGTGTTCAGTGAGTATATTCTTGCATATCCAATAAATTTCACTGTCATCCTATTTCTGAGAGCTCTTGCAGAAACTCAGGGTGAAATATAGTTATTTGGATCTAGGTGTAATAACAACTCTATGGAAGCCTAGTATGTGTGTCACATCCGAGCACCCCCACCCTATGCAGGGCTCGAACCCGGACCTCCATGGTGCTGCGTACACGCACCTGCACACCGTGGAAGATAGACCCATATTCGGGATTCAGCGAAGCGCTGCTTTATTCACATACACACAATACAGAGGGAAGACGAACCTAACTCGAAGACATGACACCAATAAAACAAAACCTCACAGACGGAACAATGACAGATACAAAAGGATCCCTATTTATAGGGCTAAACTTTAGGGCTAATTGGATACAGGTGACACAATCAGGAACGAGAACAATGGGCAGGGAAACACACAGACAAGCAGGCTTCCAAGATTCACCTGCCAGCGCCCTCTCCAGGCCTGGCAGGGAACTGCCCAGCTGTTCCTGACAGAGTGTGTGCTCTGCTTTATGACAATGCGTCACCTAGAATGGTGAGCAAGTCATTGGCATATTTTAATTGACCTAACAAGTTCATTAAATTTCAATTAAGTAACTGAAAAGGTTTCACATGCACATGCTGCAAATTCTGTTATATTTGTCTTTTTTTTTTTTTTTTTTTTTTTTAAATATGTTAAAAATTAATATAACTGTCATTTTAATCTTTGCATTGAGTTACTTTGATGATTTTTTTGGTTATTTTTTTGCGGCTATGCTTGCATGTTTTGTCTTGAAAAATACATTAAAAAATCAGTAAAATATCATTTCAAATAGTTTTTCATACAACTGTATGAAAAACAGAACATTTAATAAAGCATACTATAATAATAAACTAAACGGATTTACAGCATTACATTATGCCCTTCAGAGGCTCACAAAATGCCAGAGTGACTCTGGCAACATTTTGTTAGAGAAGCAACACTACAAATCAAACTTCTTCTGATTGCTCATTCTCATCCCATAATGAAACCTTTCTATTCAGATGGGAGTGGCCTCTTCTAGGACTCTGCCCCATCCTTATTACACATCACTGAATATTTTGATGACAATGATAAATGATGTAGGTCATATCACAGCATTGACAGGCTTGTCAGTCATCAGATCTTGACCCAATTGAGCAGCATATGCTTAAGAATATAAAGGAGCTTGGCATGTTTTGCGTGGAGAAGTGGACAAAGATTTGCTACGAGAATTTTCCAATATTACTTGACATATAAAGCGCACCTTTTCAACAAAAAAAGTGTTCAATTAGCGCTAGATCTGATTTAGTTGCTTTTAATTCTTGCTATTTTGCAAGACGTTTTGCATCAGTCCACAGGTAAACTTTTTTTTTTTTTTGTGTGTGTAAATTTTTAAGCATACATGCTGCTAAAGGTGAATAGCTAGGGATAAGAAAATACTTTGTGTTTTTTTTATTTAATCTGCAATGATAGATCTGTAGTGTATGTGAAATAACACAGATTTAGGAAGATGTTTTCAAAGTTGTTTATTTCTTTTCTTTCTGTATCTGCTGGCTTTTAAATTGTTGATACAAAAATGTAGCACAGAAAACATTTTAACATTTTTTGAGTTCCAGTTTTTCTTGTTATTGTTTAGGTACTTATTTGTATTTTACAAACAAAAGCTTAATTTTAGTTTCTGTAATATCACAAAGTCTTTTCATATACTAATTTTACACATTTTTTGTTTCCTTTTGCAGAATTGAGTTAACAGAGAATGGCTAACACATCTGAAGAATTCATGAACTCCACTCCAGAACTGTTTTTGGAGTGTTTTAAGGAGATTCATCTTGGATTTTCTTTCTGCTACACGATCATGGGCCTTTGTTTCTTAGTCGGGACTCCAGCCCATTTGTGGTGTCTCTGGTCCTATTTTTGTACTCAACAGAAAATCAAAGACACTCAGGTGTTTTTTCTTAATCACACTATTATGGAGCTCATCTACTCTATAGAATGTGGTATAGAACTATTGACCACGTTTTTTTTTTATAATAATGACACAATGTGGATTACAGTGTATTTCTGTTTTGGTCTGTCCTGGACTGGAAGGCCACTGTTTCAAGTCTGCATTTGTATTGAACAATACTTGGCCGTCATTCATCCAGTAACGTTCTTGAGATATAAAGGTATGAAGTACAGAATTGCAGCAGTTGTAGCAGCTTGGCCGATGGCCTGTGCATATGGCATATATGAGTTTAATACAATGATTTTCCCTGATTATATTTATACTTGTATATTCATCACAGCAATGGCTGTGATTTTTTTCTGCTGTGTGTCTGTGTTGTGTGCTCTGAAAAACCGAGGACCAGGAGATACACATGCCACAAAGCAGACAGGTAGAGATGGAGGAAACCAACAAAAGAGAAATGCTTTTAATACTATATTATCAGCTCTGCTTTTAATCCTATTCACCTACCTTCCTCAGGTAATGCTTATCGATTTTACTCGTGCTCAGATAGATCCATTATTGCTTGCATGCGATATTGTTCCTTTTCTGATTTCGTTAAATATTTTGGGTGTGATTATTACACCATTGCTGAAACTGTACAAGGAATGTCAACAAAAACGTCTAAAGTCCCAAAAGGAAATTACAGTAACATCCTGAATGGAATTGTTAGATTTACTTAATTGTAAAACTAAAATGTTCTAAAAAGAAATGTAGGTTTGAGGGTGAACATGTTGGTTTAAATGTTGATTATCTAATGATAATCTGAGTAATATCAACCAGTACTACTGGAAGATATTAAAAGTTATTCCGTTAAGCCTAATAAAGCAAAGCAAATACCTACACCTGTAAGAGGATAATGGAACACTACCAATGTCTTGTTGTTGTTACAAATACCTGAGTTAATGTTTACATGTAATATTGATCACTTTATTACTTCCTTAAAAGTTTATATATTTAACAGCTGAAATAATCAAAAGGAAATTCAACACATCTCAGAAATGAAATCTGTTAACTTAAAATGTAAATTATACCATCCTGTCCTTTTATGTAAATGAGCTGTATAATATGTGGTTGTAAACTAGTGTTAGAATTGCTTGTTAAACTAATACAAATATTTAATGCAATAACTGAAAAGCTGTATGCTCTAAAAGGTAGTTGGTTATCAGACTTGCCTCAGAATTTTTTTTTATATACATATATATATATATATATATATATATATATATATATATATATATATATATATATATATATAATAAATAATATATATATATATATATATATATATATATATATATATATATATATATATATATATATATATATATACGTGTACTAACATACAAATATATATATACATTTTGTTTACTTATTTGTGTACTACTGTGTGGTTATCTGGAATGGACATGTATAGTCATTTTAAACTCTTAGGATTCTTTGACATGTCCAGTCTCATGTCTCAATCTACACGTTTCACATCTTTCCTACACATCTCACCTACACATCTTTCCTGTTTTATTGTGTTTAATAAAAGAATAGTAATTACTAGTAATATAATAATATTTGGGGCTTATAATAATATTTTGGTGGTTAGCACATTTGCCTCACACCGCCATGGTTGGGGGTTTGATGTGTGTGTGGAGTTTGCATGTTCTCCCTGTGCCTCGGGGGTTTCCTCCCCCAGTCCAAAGACATGCATTGTAGGTTGATTGGCATCTCTAAATTGTCCATAGTGTGTGAGTGTGTGTGATGTATGTGTGTGATTTGGCCCTGCGATAGACTGGCATCCTGTCCAGGGTGTACTCTGCCTTGTGCTCGTAGTCTCCTGGGATAGGCTCCAGGTTCCCTGTGACCCAGTAGTAGGATAAGCAGGTATATAAAATGGATGGATGGATAATAATATTTGATAACTAGAGGACATTGGATGAGAGAGCATCTCAACTGGCAGCAATGTTTATCTTGGTGACTGGCTTTCATACAAATAAAATTATGCTCTCTGTTTACTTAAAGTGAGTTGTAATTATCACTGAGTCAATTAGCTTATCCTTCAAACTGTAGGAATGTTTTCTACGGGAGAGCACATCAAAAAAATAAATAAATTCTACAATTCAAAATAGCAACTTAAAAGCAGAATAAAATACACCGCACCTTGCAAACTTCTGTAACACTTTGGATAAGGGCTCCTGTTAAATACCATAACAAATGACAAAACTTTGACAAAGCATACAGATTGAAGCCTTTGGATGTATTCTTACCAATGGCCATCACCGACATTGGATTTCCAGGAGCTCTTGCAGACACGTAGTGTAAAGTATCATTTTTGGGAGTGTGGTGAATGTACCATAAGCACAGTAGCCATACTAAGAAGAAAGCAGTTGTTGCAGGTGTACCAGATGGATTAACAATCCTGTGGAAGTTAAGTAGGGCAGTGTGTGCAAGGGTTAGGATCCCCACAATTGTGCAACACCTAGAAAGGTAAACAAATCAACTTTGGGATGTTATTAGCTTTTAACATGCCCCTTTGAATGATGTATTTACGTGTATATGTATTTACGTGTAACTAATGCTTGTTAGTTCTTTGCCCAGAACTCACCAAAATATTGACTTGTGTTTCATGTTTATAGCAATTAGTCAATTCATCTTCAATAAGGTCTTTATCCTGGGCACACTATGGAAAACTCTTATGAGATAGTACAGCAGTCCATACAGGGCACCATGACGACATATATTCACATGCTCATTCATATCTATTCAGGCACTTTAGTAATTACATAATGATGATTTCCCTGATGGTTTGGAGCAAATTGTTTTTATTAACTGTTGAAGTAAACACGTATAGTGGTCTGCTGTCACGAAATAATAATTTGCCTTCAGTGTGCTCAGAATGAGGAGCATCAATTGCACCTGTTCACAATAAAAACAAATTGAACAACATTATTTGATAAGCAAATGTGATCCACCATTTTTAATAGGAGACTCTAGTGTCAGTGTCTCAAGTGACAAGTTACTCCATTGGAGGATGCTGTAACATACAGAATCAGGGGCAAATAAATGGGTGGGGGCCCGTTATCCAGGACAGGGTGTGTGCTGAGCTTCCTTGGCCATGGTCTTAATGGGTCCTCATGTGACTGTCTCCATAATGCAGGAAGGACGGAGCCTCAGAGATCAAGGGGATTGCTTCAAATTGGCAGGAAAGACATTGGGCTTGACATTCTTGAAACCAGGGCAGTACATAATAGTGATCCAACTTAAGAACATAGCCCAGCATACCTGAAGTGAGTTTGTCTACTTGACGGTTTTATTTAGGTTGAATTTTTTTGTCCCCACACGATAACTGGTTGTTCAGCCTTCTCAAGCCAGTGCCTCCACTCCAACTCACACTCCAACTCCACTAGAAACTCACAATTCCTCACATCGTAGTTGCATTCAGTGGAAGACAGGCAGCAAGAAAAGAAGGAACACTGGTGAAATTTCTGGTCTGGAGCTTCGCTTTGGGACAGGACAGCAGCCACACCTACACAAAAGCATTCCCTCACTCCAATGAATTGTCAAGAAGGGTTTGGTTGGATCAGCACCGGGGCCAAGGTAAACAAAGGAGTCTGACAAAGATGTGAGCTTCTATAAAATGAAAGTAGAAATGAGCAAAACCCCAAAAAAGTGGTTGCTTCAGGTTGGAGGGTTTGGGCTAGTCATTGTCTGGATCTTTTGGGGTTTTGTCTTTACCCAAATTCCCTTGATGATGTACCCCAGAAAGCTGAACAATGGAACTCACACTTCTCCATTTTTGCAATCTCCAGGAGCCATTGAAGAACCTGATGGGCATTGGGGGTGTACGAGAGAAAATTAGGATGTTGCCAAAATACACACAAATACAGTAGCCCAGGAAGTCCCTGAGAATGTTATTCAGCAGAACCTAGGGAATTGGTGAGGCTGAAGGTACTCAAAGTTTACTCAAAGTACTCAGGTACTCGAAGTGTACTCAATTTTGTAAAGATGGTAATCATGTGAAATGAGCCACAGGGGAGAGGAAGCATGGATTAGCATCAGTTACTGTTCACATTTCTTTGTGACCACAATTTAACCATCTTATAATGGCTACTTTCAGCATGCTAATCAGCCATGCCACAAAGCACAAGTAATCTTACATTTGTTCCATGAATATGGCAAAGAATTTAGTGTACTTCATTGACCTCTCCAGTCACCAGAGAACACTTTTGTGGAGATTCACAAGTAATTTGCAGCTGACAAATCTGTGGAAATTGTAGTGTTGTAATCATGTCAACATGGACCAGAAGCAAAAAGTAATGTTTCCAATAGCTTTTGGCTGCTCCCTCTTCGGGGTCACCACAGAGGACCAAGTGGTCCGCACAACCACCTGGCAAAGGTTTTACACCGGATGTCCTTCCTGACGCAACCCTCCCTTTTTTTTTTCCGGGCTTGGGACCAGCACTGCATCAACAGTGGCTGGGGTTTCAACCTAGGCCTTCTGCATGGTAAGTGAGAAACCTACCACTGAGCCACCAATGCCCGTAAAAAGTAATGTTTCCAATATTTTGTGGAATTCATGGCATGAAAAATTGCAGCTCTTTTGAAAGCAAAGAGGGTCCTACCTAGTATTTGCATGTTACTGATAATTTATATAGGCATATAGTCTTGACTTCATAATGTAAGATGTGTCTTTAGTCTTTGCTTTTTTGTCTCTGTAGGACAGAAATGATAAAGGATGGCCGACAAAACTGAAGAAACACATTCGACTTTGGTAACACTATTCGCATTTTACAATATAAAAGAGAATAGCCACAAAAACACTGTCCTTATCAACCCACTAAGCCTTTAGAATGTAACCTGTTGAGTTACTGGCTCTAGACTGACCACATTTCAAAGAACACTTTTATGTCCATATTTTGGGATCAAATCTAAATCTTCTGTCTATGTTGCTTGGATGGTTTACTTGTTTATCAAATGACTAGAAATGATTTTCAGCATGCTTGCAATCAGTAATTTAAAACTTGCCCCCAACAATGAACACTTTTCCAGGGTCACTACAAAATTCATCGGACATACCTCATGCAGACAACTAGACAACAATAAGTGCCATTGAAATCATTGACCTTAATGAGGATGATCTTACTGCAGACATCTGCAAGAAAACAGTTATTTCTCAGGATGGTGAACTTTTATTAGCATTTTATCACATGCTTTTCCAGAATTGCTTAGCCACCATTCCAGTTTAATGTAGGACAAATGTATAGAGAAAAAGACACAAATAAAAGGACCTATTCTGTGGTTTTCTTCAAACATGTGAAAAAGGACTGGAAAAGGAAATGCCAGAGGGTCCGGGTACGTCTGAAACGGGCAGTTTGTACTCCAAGATTCTTTTATTGCAATTACTGTAATTGGGTTTGGTACAGCTCAATAATCAACAATAACCAATACAATAACAAAAATCGCAAGAAAAGTGCAAAACTTTATTAACTCAATGTAGGAAAATTTAGCAGATTATGTGCAAATGTTGCAATCACACAAACTGAGTGATTGTTGTAGAAGTGTAATGTTATATAATGTATATGAATTAATACTATCCGAAATAAGAATTCTGTGCAAACATTATGGCAGTCTTGATGGAAAGAACCAGGGCTTTGCAGCATTCTCTACTACCAATTACGAGTTGAACTGTCTAATAGCAGAAAGAAAGAACCCTAGTTGTGACACTGGATCTTTTGCCAGAAAAAATGGGAGCAAAAGTATGAGCTGGTTGGGAGGGGTCAGAGGACATTTAATGCTTATTCATGCACAGATTACACAAAATGTTAACACTGCGGTGTAGGCATCCCCTAAATTCAGAGATTACCGAGGGCAGTGAAAAGAATTTAAAGCATAAAAACGGTTAAGGACCGATGGTGTAAATGTAAATGCCATTAGCCAACAATATTTTAATTATTTACATATGTAGATATCAATATTTTGGGGTAAAATTAGGCATAAATTACGATCTAGATTGTTTTGTTTCTATTGTAAATCCATTTAGCTGCACTTATATCACTTCAGTTACGGACAACCTAGCCTTAATTCTTCAAAATTTTATCAGCTGTTACTCTTGACATGTCATGTTCAGTTTTTAGACATGTCAGTCAGCATTTATTCATTCAGGCATCCATTCATCTTCATTGATATGACAATGCCACCCTCTGTACGAAACTAAAGTTAATTAACTCTGGTGAAATATCTCCTGTTTTACTTCCTGTTTTATACACATAATAATGTTAGCTGAAGGTACTGTACTGAAGGTACTATATGAATTGTTTGCTGGACAGGATAGGATGCCATCTATTGGATATGCACAGTAGTATGTCTACACCACATCATTCATACAAGAAAAATCTTTAAATACACCGTTGTTTCCAATTTCGAACCTAACGTATTCTTAGTATGTCGAACATGAATTATTCCTGGTTACAACAAAAACAATGGTCAGGTTCAGATAATAGTTTTTAAATAGCCAATGTGCTACATATGTATACTTTTGACAGCTTGATATTGCATACAATCTTCAGAATAATAATAAAATATAAAATAAAATATTGTTTTGTATATTATTTATGTATATTTTGCACGAAAAGATAACTATATATATATATATATATATATATATATATATATATATATATATATATATATATATATATATATATATGTATATTTTTTTTTTTTCATTTTTTAATTTTTTTCCATTGCCTGTACCGCTTATCCGATCTTTTTATCGGGTCACAGGGATCCTGTGCCTATCTCAGGCGTCATCGGGCATCAAGGCAGGATACACCCTGTACGGCGTGCCAACCCATGGCAGGGCACACACACGCTCATTCACTCATGCAATCACACACTATGGGCAATTTAGAGACTCTAATCAGCCTAGAAGCATGTCTTTGGACTGTGGGAGAAAACCAGAGCACCCAGAGAAAACCCACCAAGCATGGGGAGAACATGCAAGCTCCACACACACAGTGAGTGGGAGCTCGAACCCAGGACACTGGAAATGTGAGGCAAACGTGCTAACCACTAAGCCTGAGTCTCCTGTCTCCACTGAGTTCTACAGTAAATGCAGATTTAAAAATGATCAGTATTACTGCCTTCCCTTTCTGAGCTCTTTTACTGTGATTTTGCTTTGAATACAAAGGTTGGTGGAAGGGTTGTACAGCAGGTACAAGGCAACTCATAGATCTAGAGTGCTGAGTTTGGTCCCAGCTAGCATTACTGTCTTTGTGAATATTTCTTTGCGTGTCATCTCTCTGTGTTTGTTATAAGTTATACTCTCTCATCTCTCTCACACATACACTATATTGCCAAAAGTTTTGGGACACCCCTCCAAATCATTGAATTCAGGTGTTGTGTCTCAGGGGTTGGGCTCGGCCCCTTAGTTCCAGTGAAAGTAACTCTTAATGCTTCAGCATACAAAGACATTTTGGACAATTTCATGCTCCCAACTTTGTGGGAACAGTTTGGGGATGACCCCTTCCTGTTCCAACATGACTGTATTCAGTGATTTGGAGGGTTGTCCCAAAACCTTTGGTAATATAGTGTATGTTTATGAAATGTAGTCAACTAGTCAATTGTATGAAATGTAAATGCCAAATGTACATCAGCTTTCACTGCCTTTCTTTTACTTTCTAATGAAAACCCTCGTTTGTTTCGTTCCTTCATTTCTTTTTTCTCTTTCTTGTTTATTACCTCGCCGCCTGGAGACTTGTATTTTGATGAGTGTTTAGTAACCCGGAAGTTGCTGGTACATTGTTTCTCGCCTGATACTGGTTCAAAAATGGCAGATGTCAGAACCCGATGGAGTATCTCCTGCGTCCCGTTCATTTTCTCCGGATTTTTGGTGATCTAGAGTCTGTGGAGTTTACAGCGGAAAGTCACGTTAACCTTTGCCGTGTTATACCTTATTTGCGGTGTTTCGTATTAGACACGCGAGACTTGTTGCTAAGCAAACTGGCTAATCCGAAATTTGTAAACATTGGCTAGCTAGCGATTTATTCCCCGGGCTAGCTAAGCTAACGGTCTAAAAATGGCCACTATGGAGAAATTAATGAAAGCCTTCGAGTCACTTAAATCATTCCAGCAACAACAGCAAGGCCCGCTGTCTGCAGAGGAACTTGTCCAAAAACAGTAAGTAAAGATCACCAAGAACAACATTTTATATTGCTAGCTTAAGTGTTGACAGCGCTAGCTTAACCTAGCCATTAACGTTTTCACATGACATTCATAGCTCTGTGGTTTCTAATCCTGCTCCTGAAATAACGTTAACATTAGCTGATTTCTCTCTCTCTCTCTCTCTCTCTCGCTCTCACTCACTCACTCACTCACACACACACACACACACACACGCACGGTTAACCTGATGAAGCACTCGTTTAACAGCGTTACGCACTGTGTATGTTAAAGGAGGGGAAAATTAGATGTGATATCCACATATTCCAGTTCTTCATATTTTGCATCTACATCTTGTAAACTCTACTTAAAGGTGCAATAGTCCTTATTTTTCATTTCTTACTGGCACAATTAACGTGGATGATGATGTTTGGTAATTAATAATAACAATTTAAGCTATTGTCTCAGAACAAGTGCAGTACATGGCTGAAAAAAAAAAAACACTGGAAAATTCTTTCCGCTTCCGGAATTGTTTGTTTGAATTGGGATTATTCTCTGGTCTGTCATTCTGTAGACACGCCCCCAAACGCCCACTTTAACCTTCTCATACATATAATTATGAGAAGTTTAATGTTTATAGAGCTGTAACTAAGCATTAAAGCAGTTTTGAGTCCGAGTGCAATTGAAAGTCATGTCAGACAGCTAGTTAGCATGCTAAGTATAGTTTAGCCACCACTAGATTTGGGGGCGGAGCTTTGTGGAAACTGGAGCACCTTTCTATTAGAACCAGTATTAACTTCTTCAGCAATTTGAGCAACAGTAGCTCGTTTGGATCAGATCACACGGGTCAGCCTTCACTCCCCACATGCATCAGTGAGCCTTGGCCGCCTATGACCGTGTCGCCGGTTCACCACTGTTCCTTCCTTGGAGCACTTTTGATAGATACTGACCACTGCAGACCGGGAACACCCCACAAGAGCTGCAGTTTTGGAGATGCTCTGATCCAGTCGTCTAGCCATCACCATTTGGCCCATTTCAAACTCGCTCAAATCCTTACGCTTGCCCATTTTTCCTGCCTCTAACACATCAACTTTGAGGACAAAATGTTCACTTGCTGCCTAATATATCCCACCCACTAACGGGTGCCATGATGAGGAGATCATCAGTGTTATTCACTTCACCTCCCAGTTTGAAGCATTGCTGCAAATGATTTTCTTTCTCAAAATATTGACACTTGTAACCTCAGGAGTGTAGATCTGATATTTGGGCTGAGTACTGGCCTGAAATACTGAATTTGCATTATGACCTGTAAGACTTTGTAATACTTGGCATCAGAAGTTTGCTGAAGGCCAACATGGAAATATGTGAGCGGTGTATACTCGTTTGAAATGCATACTCGGTGCATTAAAAATCGATAAATGTAAACATAATGTCTTAGTAAATGTCCCCTTTTTTTTTAAAATAAATATGATATTCACGTAATATTTATGATCATATATAATGTTCATGTTTACTCTATAATATGTGGATCTTTGCTTAAATAAGTACATGTGAATTTCTGTTTTCTTAAAGCAGGTGTTTTGCCATCATTTTAGCTAGTGATTACGGGTGTTTACTGAGGTACAGCTTTAGAGCTTAGGACTGATTTCTTTATACTGATTAATTGTTAGCAATGTGGAGTCTTAGCAAGTTACCTGCATATTATTTCAGAGTATGTCTATACAGCAGCCTACCAATAAAGTACATGTCTATAGACCATACATACACATGTAATAAATGCTTAACAGTGTATTAAGTGAAATTCCAAGAATAATGTACATGTAAGGAATCATACTGTTATAATGTACTCCACACCCAAGTGCATTATTTTCATATAACTTCTGAAGAGTATTATTATGCTTATACCAAGGGAATTTGATTAATTAGTCTTTTAATGGTTTATCGTTAGATTTAATGTTGTCACATGCCTGAGAGAAAATTTTATTCCTTTTCTCACTTCTCTTTCTTTCTTTCTCTCTCTCTCTCTCTCTCTCTCTCTGACACACACACACACACACACACACACTCACACTCTTACCCTTTCTCTCTTTCGTCATTTTACTGAAGGACAGAAAACAAACTCCTCTGTCTTAAAGAATTTCCTGAGCCAGGACACTTAGACTGTTAGAAAGTGCTGAAACTCAACACTCCTTCCATAAATCTGTAATATATGTCTGCTAAAAAATACACTGCATCAAAAAAATTTTTTTTTTATTCCTGGTTTGTTATTAGTCTCGACTTCTAGACTACAGAACAATAACATTTTAGACCCAACATCCTAAAGTTTATGTTACTACCAGATCTACTGACCGAGTCGTGCTGTTATATAATGCACTCCCTTTAGGGTCAGTGTCTCTGGATGATGTCTCAAATAACATTTGGCACATCGTCTCTATTACCCTATTAAATGAACACAGGATAAGTGACTTACTACGGAGTTATTTTCCCTACGAACCTGGATGCTTGCAACACATTGTTTTTATATGCCATTATCAGTGAGAACATGTATAGATCATTATATTATTAATAGAAACTATAAGGCACATATTGAGACAAACATGAATAAAAAGTGCTTTAAATTCTTGTAACTGTCATGATAGGAGCTTTAAATATCTTGCTACTGCTTGCTCTCACAGGCTAGGAACTGAGCTTTTCTTATAAACAACAGTCAGAAATTTTTATGCACGCCAAATCTTGTTTGACTTTAAAGGCCATTGAATAGTAACATAGAATTTTATAATGTATAAAATGATGTACAAGCATATTCAGGATGTAAATGTACACTTTTTCCCTCCCATCATGTGTTTTTCAGATTGTTCATTGCTACAGTATGCTCTAAATGCTTTTATTTTTTCTTTTCAGGAAGAAAGATCTCGCAACGACCAAAAAGGATCGAGTGACTCATTGTTTGACAATATGTGAGAATATCGTAGCACAGTCTCTGAGGTAGGAGGCTCACAACCACTTCATTTTAGTTTACTAGCATCCATTCAGCCATTCTGAGTATCCTAAAATGTTCATTTCTATTCAGGTGACTGATGAGGTTCTTTCCTCATTCAGTATTAATGACACAAGGAATTAAAAGTGCTCAGTTCAGTTCTCTTAATCATCTCCTTAGATAATGAACTCAAATAGTGGTTGAAGATTATTCTGCCTTGCCATATATAAACGATTGATTTATTCTGGGATTAAGATGGATTAAAATGCCACGCTGGTTAAAGGGCAACTCGGCGGACATTAATATCCTCCGTATGATGACAGACGGCCAGGTGCTGTATGAAGATTCAGAAGTGTATCAGTTCACAACATGCTTAGCAACTCGGGCTGTTCTCTGGTTACATCTTTTTCCACTTATAGCTTTAAGGTGTAAATTTATGGGTGTAAATTTATCACCTCACCTGGACTGTGTGTTCTGTACAACAGTCAACAGCTTGCTTTTGTCATCCTGATTCAGTCAATTTCCTGTTTGTACATCATACTGACCATTAAAGAAATTCCAATTTTCCGATCTGGATCTGAATATGTCTCTCTCATGCATTATGGCTCTGGCACCAGGACTTCACCAGAGTTCCAGAAACTTCTGGGAATCGCCATGGAAATGTTCCTGTTATGCAGCGATGACAAGGAGTCCGACGTCAGGATGGTTGCAGACGAGTGCCTGAACAAAATCATTAAAGTGAGTCCTTCCATGCTTCTAATTCCTGAAGTCTGTGCTTGGTATTCTTTTTTTGTCGTTCAAGGAGATGTCTTGAAAATGAAATTATTATTAATAATTTAATTATTGGAATTTTTTCCTTTGGATCATTGGATTTGTTTCAGCCTGTTGATATGAAATAAAGTGGAATGAATATCTCTGCGTTCTCTCATTAGGCATTGATGGACTCCAACTTGCCTCGATTGCAGCTTGAGCTATATAAAGAGATTAAAAAGGTACAGTATGTGTTATAATGATGGTTAATTATATGGTGTATGTTGTTCACTGATTGTATTTTAAAATATAAGTAGAAATATTTGTAGACCCTATGGCTGACTGACAGGTAAATTTAACATGAACATGAAACAGTTCCAGCTACGAAACTGCTTAAGCTTTGCGGCTTACGTTTTAAGGTTCAAACAGCAGAAAATTAAGAAACCAAGCAGATCCAGTGTATATTAATATTGTTTTTACCTTTATTTTTTTAACATTGATTGATTAGTGGAAGTCTGGAAATGCATTCAAGTAAACTGTACCTTTTTCTGTTTTATTTTTTTTTTTAGAACGGTGCCTCTCGGAGCCTGCGGGCAGCGCTGTGGAGGTTTGCTGAACTCGCTCATCTTGTGCGCCCACAGAAATGCAGGTACTATAAGCAGGTTGCATTTTCTCTTTAAGTACCTTTCAGTATGGGCGGTGGTAGGTCAAGTGGTTAAGGCTTTGGGTCGTTGACCGGAAGATCAGGGGTTCAAGCCCCAGCACCGCCAAGCTGCCATCATTGGGCCCTTGAGCAAGACCCCCAATCCACCCTGCTCCAGGAGCGTTGTATCATGTCTGACCCTGCGCTCTGACCCCAACCCCTAAGGATGGGATATGCGAAGACAGAATTTCACTGTGCAGTAATGTATATGTGACAAATAAGGCAACTTAACTTAAAATGGCTGTACAAGATTTATGTGTCTCCCAGATATAACTGACTCATTACATATTCTGAATTTCTAAGCAGTCCCTCCAGGATTACACTGTTTTTTTTTTGTGTGCCAAAAATGCTTGTTTTTGCACCCTTTTTCTTTTTTTATCCCCACAATGCAACTTGCAGAGATTTTACAATATGTCTTAATAACATCACATGATGTGCCTTGAACCAAATCTGCAGTAATTCTAAAGAATTGCAAGCTTCTATGAATATTATGGAGTTTGCTTGATTTTGTTTTAAATTGAATTTAAGTTTGTAAGTAGATTGTTTTAACATATAAAAGTTGATTTGTACATAATTGGTGCTTTCTCCTCACCTGTCCCAGGCCTTATCTGGTGAACCTGCTACCCTGCCTGACACGGATCACTAAACGTCAAGAGGAGACGGTGCAGGAAACTCTGGCTTCCTCCATCCCCAAAATTATGGCAGCCCTTGGGAACTTTGCCAATGACACTGAGATCAAGGTACAATAAGAAACTCTAGTGAAGAACAAAATGATTTATATTAATATTATTATTTTTCATTTTAGAGCATTGGTTCTCAAAATTAATGGAACGAGTGCCTTCTTAGCTCAGGAATCAAGATTTTTTTTATTTTATTTATTTTTTTTTACATTTATTTTTATTTATTTATAGTATCATAAAATATTGCATTTAGTATTTTTTTTTTTTTAAAAAGGCAGTCTTTAAAAAAGACTGAATTTTCCTACGCAGTTTCTCCATTATTCTGCTGTTCGAGTCTCACTATGGAGCTTCAGCTTAATAGCTGAACTGATCATCAGCCATTTTAGTATCCAGTGTGTGTAAGAGACATGTGACCTTGTTTGTCATGTGACTGTAATGCAGGGGATCAGCTGGGGATCTAATATGTTTTCCTGCTTCAGAATTGTTGGCATCTTGGACGTTCAGATTCCAGTCATGAGAGCATGAGGGTGACATCATATTCTAAATGTGGAGTGTGACTCATTCAGATTGGCTTCACTTATCCATGATCTCCTTCTCTCCATCTCTCCCTCTCTACCTCCTCCCACTGACTCTCACTTGCTCTGTATTACTCATTCACCCACTTTACCATGCACTTTCCCTTTAGAGGGAAATGCTGTGAAGGATTTATCTCTTAAAATTGGTGCTATTTTGTAAGAGATGCTCAATGTATTTGTGGTTAAATTTGATTGTCACACTGAAGATATGTCTCACCTTTTAATTGGGGTATAAATCGTATAAAAAAATAGATTATTGGCATCTGCACTTATATTTGGGCATTTTAAATGAATCCGAGAGCTCTTATGTGTCTATGAGGTGGCACAGAGACTTTTTCCCTTAGTTAATCATCAACATGGGCAAGATGAGAGATTATAGAAATGAAAAGGTGACCGATCGTCGTAAATCAGCCAATGGCTGTAAAATTTGTGGCATGAAAATCCCCTCAGCTGTCAGGAAAATAAATGAAGAAGTTGTAAACAGCTGGAGCTTGGATGAACCTGCCTGGAGTAGGATGAAAGTGTTTGAGCCTCCACACACAGTATAAGCCATTTCTCTTTGTTTTAAACACAAGCATAAGCTCCTGGAGTCTGCTAAATCCTGGTGGTTGAGGTGTATGAATTATGAGGTTGTGCTGATGTTTTTCCCTGAGAATCTTGATAGGCTGTATAACATCATGAAGTCCCAAAAGCACCAGGAGATTTTAAATGGACGTTTAGCTGCCCAAACTCCACAGCTGGGTCATGGTTGGATCTTTTAGCAGTGATCCAAATGATATCCAATCCATATAAATAGGGCTGCACGATTATGACAAAATCATAATTGTCGATTATTCCCTTGAAATTGTAATTGCGATTATTAATTACGATGATCACAATTAACATTAAATGGTGTTTTAATCTAAGCTTTATACCATTGTTTGAAGCAACTGCATGCCATAATTTATATAAAAATTAAAAAAAAGCCGAAAACATTCTTCCTGAAAAACTTTTATTACTTAAGACTCAAATGTCAACTATACATTGCTTTGGTTTCTTTAAATAAAAAAAAAAGAAAAAAAAAAAAAAAGAGAGAAATATGCATGGTATAAATAATGTTATACTAAAAATAAAATTAAAGCAACGAAAAAACTCGTAAGATAACCCTTAGAAAAAAAACTGTTTGCCTTATCAAGTATTTTGGCCTAGAACACAAGGCATAAAAACACTTCAAGTTTTCAGGAATTTACAAAATTTGACTTTTAAAGATTTTTGGCCAGGAACACAAGCCTGTCCACACTTTCAGGCAGTATTTCCTCCAGTGCTGAACACTCTTTCCGAGGCAGAACTTGTGGCAGGAATGCACAAATACTTTTGTGCTAACTTGAAGAGTGCTGAGAAGGATCCTCCTCACTATCAACAGCAGCAGAGAAAAAATAAGACTGTAGCTCAGCAGTTATGGCCATGTCTTGGAGACTGGAGAGAGATGATGGTGCTGGTCTGTGGTCCCCATCCACTTTAAAGAAACTACCTAATGTTTTTTTTGGTCTTCTTTAGTGCTGGTAGATTTTGGTCATTTGCTTCCTCACTGACCGTCACAGATGACTGTATCCACAGACACAAGAGTTGCTTGACATGGCTTCTATAATTGACCCCAGATTCAAGCTGAAGTATGTCAAGGAAGACAGAATTGACGCTTTTAATAAACCAAAGGCAAAAATTTAGTTTAACTCATAAAAGGTAATGTCGTATACTATTACTAGTACATTAAAGACTAGTTATTAATGTTCAATTAATAATGAAAATAGACCGAATAAAATATTACACACAACAGATAATTATAATTACCTTGATCACTCTAGATACTGATGGCATTTCAGTTCTCAAACAAATCTTGAAAACTTCAACCCTGTCTTCTTTGACATACTTCAGCTTGAATCTGGGATCAGTTATAGAAGCCATGTCAAGCAACTCTTGTGTCTGTGGATCATCATACTTCTCATTCAGGTAGTCCAGGATCTTTTTCTTGATGCATTTTGAGAGTTCTGTTTCTCCCTCTTTCTCTGCCAAGATTTTATTGTTGAACAAATGAAGAACAGGCTTCACGTACGATACACTTACATATTGCTCTCCTGAAAGAGCATCAGCGAATTCAGCAAGAGGAGAAAGGGAGTTGTTGACTGCTTCAAGGACTTCTATGTCCTGCCATGTGGGGACAAGGTGTCTGATTTGTTTATCCGTGGAGAGAACACAAGAAATGGCACTCTGTCGTTCCAACACCCAGGCAATCATTGCTTGTTTTGATCCCCATCTTGTGGGACACTCAGTCTTTAGCCTGTGTTCAGGTAACTTGAACTCTTTCTCCCTCCTTCGTCTCCTGCTATAGGAAAAGCATCCCACCACCTTTTTGCAGACATTCAGGGCACGTTCAATCCGTCCATCTTTCAAAGCATTTTCTGAAAACACAAACACAAAGTTTACTAAAGCTATATATTTTATTTACAATTAATAAAACTTTCTGGGAGGATGGTGTTCCCAGGAATGGAACTGAAAACCCCTGTCTACATGTTATTAGAAAGTATGACATTGCAATGGCATAATAATAGTATTATGTGTACATTTAGATAAATGAATATTATTAAGTAACAGCAGGCTACTTACCAATTGCCAGATGCAGCCTGTGCCCAAAACACTGGAGTCTGGTCCTGTCAGGTTTTGGGCTGTTTTGTTTTTGGACGCTAGAGATCCTCGGGAAGCCCCTGCGCCTGTGCAATTAGTGTATTGCTTTCACATGTGTCTCGTTTGGGTGTGGGTATTTAAGTCTCTTTGTTTCGGGGTTGGGATCTTTAATTGTCGTTAGTCGGCGTTAGAGGTTATGTGGCCGGCTTTTCGGGTGGGCTTCTGGTGCTGTCTCTGTTTTGTGCTCGGGCTTCGGGATCTGCCTTCTTCTCCTCGGGAGTCTCTCTTTCTCTTTGTTTTTGTTTCGAGTCCCAAGTTTCCCTCCCGAGTTTCCCTTCCGAGTTCCGAGTTTCCCTTTCGAGCTTCCCTTTATGTTTTGTCCTTTTCAGTGTATTTTCATCCCTCCGATGATGATCTGGATCTGAGGAGCCCTATAAGGAGCACTAAAAGAGCACTAGACACCAAAAGCCTGACAGGTCCATTTATTAATAGCAACGGAGTTCACTATATTTGCTGCATTGTCTGTAGTGACAAACTTGTTGCTCCTCTTTTAATCCCCAGGCAGCCAGAATCTCTTTCAATCCTTGAGCAATCGCATCCCCAGTGTGATCCTGTGGAAAATACGACGTTTGCAAGCATTTGCTTTTGAGTTGAAACTCATCATCAGTGTAATGAACTGTTAGGCTCATATATGGTTCCATAGTTCTACTTGACCATAAATCTGTCGTGGTGGAATAGGGCTCTAATCAGATCTGATTCAATGCCTTCCCGGCATTTTGAATAAAGTGAAGGCAGCGCAATTTTAGAAAAGTGATTATGGAAGGGGATGACGTGTCTCTTATCCATTGTGTTTGAGTTTTCTAAACCCAGCGCTGCAAACTGTATTAATCGGCGCCATGCCTTTTGCAATGAAATGCGTAATGGCTTCAGTTATCTCCATTTGTCTTCTAGAACCTGCCGCATAAGGAGAAGCACAAAACAACAATGTCGTGATGGGAGTCTGTGTTGCAGTTCTCGCATGGCTTGTTGCTTTTTTCTTCCCACTAAGACACTCGTCGTATAGCACTCTGTGGTTGAATTTTAAATGGTTGAACAAATTCAGGTTGATTGGCATCTCTAAATTGTCCGTAGTGTGTAATTGCGTGAGTGAATGAGAGTGTGTGTGTGTGCCCTGTGATGGGTTGGCACTCCGTTCAGGGTGTATCCTGCCTTGATGCCCGATGATGCCTGAGATAGGCACAGGCTCCCCGTGACCCGAGAATAGTTCGGATAAGCGGTAGACAATGAATGCATGAACAAATTCATGGTGCTGCTTGATGGTGCAGAAACAGTTGTTCGACATAACTTGCACACTATAACTCGATATCATCGTTAGTGAATCCAAAAGAATTCCACACCACAGAAGAAGCATTTCTTTTCGCTTCTAATTCTTGATTCTTCTCAGCAACACATTGCAAACTGTTGGAATCTGATGTTTCTTTAGCAGCACACATGTTCATGAAATTAACATGAGATGCGCAAGTGGATAATCAGGTCGTTGATAAGGACACGCCTACAGACTATTAGGCATAATAAAAGTCTTTATTCGCCCCTCTCTATGTAACATGCAATAAACACCCTTTAAGCACGCAGAATAATGCAAATAGATTTTTTTGTAATTGCAGCTTTAAACAATTACGTAATCGTGGCATCTATAATCGTAATCGCGATTAGAAAATCGATTAATTGTGCAGCCCTACATTCATTCATTCATTGTCTACCGCTTATCCGAACTATACTCGGGTCACGGGGAGCCTGTGCCTATCTCAGGCGTCATTGGGCATCAAGGCAGGATACACCCTGGACAGAGTGCCAACCCATCGCAGGGCACACACACACTCTCATTCACTCATGCAATCACACACTACGGACAATTCAGAGATGCCAATCAACCTACCACGCATGTCTTTGGACTGGGGGAGGAAACCGGAGAACATGCAAACTCACAGGGAGAACATGCAAACTCCACACACACGGCGGAGGCGGGAATCGAACCTCCAACCCTGGAGGTGTGAGGCAAACGTGCTAACCACTAAGCCACCGTGTCTCCCTGCAGCCCTATATAAATATAAATAAAATTCACTGACAACACACTGCAGCTGCTGATGTTGATGTTCCAAAACCCTAGTGAAAACCTGTGAGTGAGCTGAAGAGGAGTTCATAAGAAAGAACCCAGGAGTAAATTTAGACAGTTTTTAAGAATACTCTCTGCTATTACAGTGGCACAAAGTACTACATGCACTGGTACCAGTAAATGTGAATACCTCATTTTATTTTTATTTATTGTTTTAGAATAAATTAAATTTAAAGGATAGATTACTCCAACAACACCCAGTGGGATTTACCTAGGGTGCTGATTATTTTAGAGCTGAAAATTTATGTATACAATATTGAATGTTTGATGCTTGATGTGTCGTTAATGAGGAAAGAAAAGAAAACCTTTCTGCAATCAACTTTTTCTTTTTTAAACAGTACTAAGTGGTGCAGGACTTTGGATATTGAATATGTGGTGTGTGTGTGTGTGTGTGTGTGTGTTTGCGTTTTTGGGTTTTTTAGGTGCTTCTGAAAGCCTTTGTGGCAAATCTGAAGTCCAGCTCTCCCACAATTCGGCGCACGGCGGCCAGTTCAGCTGTCAGTGTTTGTCAGCACTCACGCAGAACCAATTACTTCTACACTTGGCTCCTTAACGTACTGCTAGGTATGACACACACACACACACACACACACACACACACACACACACACACACACATGCACTTCCCCAACACACTACTTCAACATTCATTCATATACTGTACATATCTCAGTGCTTTAATTTTCTCCTTTCTCGTTCTCTAACACATTCTCTCCACCTCTCTGTTTTCTGTTCTCTCAGGCCTGGTGGTGCCAGTGGATGAGGAACATTCAAGCCACCTGATTCTGGGTGTGCTGTTAACCCTGCGCTACCTGATGCCCCTGCTGCAGCAGCAAGATGCCGGCACCAGTCTGAAAGGCAGCTTCGGTGTCATGCGAAAAGAAGCGGACATCTCGCCCACACCTGAGCAGCTTATCCAGGTACGATAGCTTTATAGAAAACGTTTTGTCATGTTGTCTGTGTTTGTTAATAGTAATTTAGAAAGCATATTGAACGTCTGTGATTTTATTTTATTCTTTTAAAAAAAACAAACCCTCAGTCTTTATATTAGTCAAGTTGTGTGTCTCCATTCAGGTGTATGAGCTGACGCTACACTACACACAGCACCGTGATCATAACGTGGTAACAGCATCTCTGGAGCTTCTGCAACAGCTGTTCCGTACTCCATCCCCTGAGCTCCTAAACATGCTCATAGTTCCTGGCAAAATCGCACACACCCGTGTCTTCAGAGAGGAGATGGAGAGCCGTGCACGCAGCGGGAGCATCGTTGAGCTCATTGGTACTTTGTTCCGTTATTTATGCAATTTATGTCTGCCTTTGTGATATATAGCCTTCAGATATGGTCTTTTATTACATCACGAGCTTTCTATTAAATAACATTAAGGACAGGCACTCTCTAAGTGACCATATATAAGTTGAACATAAACTTACTGAGTGAATTAGCTTATAAAGGATGAATAGCATTTTACCTGTAAGGGGTCCAGTCTGATAAGAGTAATCACATTTGATCACATGATTTCACCTAGGGTTGTTTTATTCAGCTTTGACCGTGCGTGAACTTGGCTTGTGTATATCTAACCAGTCTCTTTTCTGAGTCTATAATTTATTAAACAAACACAGTCAAAAGACTATCTGAGTTTTTATTAGATTTATGGTTACAGACCGTAAATATACATAAAACTATTCTAAGCAACCATACTTACCATACTAGGAGTAGAACACATCGCAGTTGATTATTTTCCTGTAACAACATGTCCTGAAATGTTGAATTCCTCTTATAGCATAGCAGTTTGCCAGTTTTTATTTATTAATGAACCACACATAGGCTAATACTTTTTATCTGTTTACTTGATATTGTCAAGTATGCACAAAACAAGCCTGTTCCTGTAGAGCAGTATAGGAATGTTAGTTGTTAAGACAAAAATTATGCAGCTTGTCCTGTTACAAAGAAAACAAAGAACTCCATCCTGAAGACTTTGTGTCAAAAAGCTAAGCTTTACCTCTGACTGTTACAAAGCATTGACATCAGAAACTCTTTCCATAGATGCTCACACAAGATTTCAACAATCACACTTTTTACGAAAACTTAACTTGACTGTTCTTCATATGAATCAATGCACAAGATGTTATTACGGAAATAAATAAAGCATTAGAACTTACCCATTTGAGCAGACACTATTGTCAGAGCTGTTGTTCTAGACAAATAATCACCTGCTTCTGTTTAATCAGACTTAACATCACCGCGTTATAAATGAAATGGTAAAAATTCCCACACAGTGAAATTCTGGTGTGCGATCTATTTTAACACAAAGCTCCTAACATCTCTAACAGTGTTTCTTTACTTTCATATACTGTATGTTCCTCATAACTTGCATGTGACTTTTGATTAAGTATTTCTATTATTCCACTTAATGGCTTTCTGGAAAACTCGTATCATTCTGTGAAATAATCACTCATCTGATTTTTAGTTTCTTCTCCTCTGCTCTTTGTCTCAACCTAATCTCTAACTGTCTAAACACCATTTCCTTTGGTTTCTGGGGCTTTTTGCTGTTCTCGCTACTCCCTGTTGCATGTGCACAAGCTGGTGGATCAACATCCAGTCCACTCGTCCTCAGGAAGCAAAAAGGTGACGTCCTGCTTGACCTTTTAACCTTTGAATCACACCAAACCTTTTGATTCCATCACCATTTTAAAAGAGACATGCAGACATATAGCTGTAGGATTTGCTGCATTCATTCACCAGTAGCATGCTGCATTATTACTTCTAATGCAAAATGAATACTGTGATACAAAACTGCATAGTGATTTACAATCATCAAAAATTTTATTTTGTGTACCAGAGTAGTTACAATGGATAGTTGACTAGATATAGTATGTTATATATGAAGTGTATGCTAATTTGTGATCAGTTATTGAAGTGCATTGGAGCATTTACATCGGGGCATCATATTCTGTTGGAATCTTTTAGGTCATTAAAACTGCATAATATGTACTACAGTGTATAACCTTTTTTGGGGTCATTTCACCTACATACTGCAACTGTTTCAGGTAAAATTCTGTCCGGGGAAGAGGAGGGCCTGGAGGATGATCCTGAGAAGGCAGAGGTCACAACAGGCTCCTTTACAGGTAGCACTTAAGACCTTAAATGGACCTCAGTGTGTCCATTCAATAAATAAGAAGTAAAGCATGTGGGAACAGTAAAGCACAATCAACGGTAGGGTGATGTGATTATTTGTTTTCTTATAACAGCCTGAACTGTTTTTTCATTAACAATTAAACTATGTTTATTAAAAGAAGACAAGCCATGCTTTTAACCATTTATAGTTCAAAAAATTGGCTTCTTCTTGTTATCAGTGATGTTATAGGAGCTATAAACAGTTCCCTCACCTGCATCTCTTTTTTTTTTCTATGCCTGATGTTAATGAGACAAATAAACACAGCGTTTCATGTAATCAAGAGTCTTAAAAAGTTCCCCATACTGGTCAACACTGAATACTCCTTCCATAGATGTTTAATATTAATGGCTGTTTATTATTATTAGGTGTGAAGCGTTTGTGATGAGGTTCCTGCGAATGATCTGTCGCTAAAGAAATGATAATCGTTGTAGTATCTAATCCTGTGATTTTAATAACTGCTTTAATGGAAAATTAAGCTACTCCTTCTGACCAAACAGAACTCAACAGTGCCTTGGTATAATGCTCATTCATCAATTCATTAGATTGTATGAAGCAAAATGCATTACTTTGATTTATCTGTTCAACACCTGCAGCCTCTGTGGGAGCGGAAAGCTCCAGCGACGCCACCTCCTCAACAGGGGTGGCATCTCTCAGCCAGGCTGACATCATCACAGAGCAGCCACGCTCTTCCCAGCATGCCCTGCAGCCAGGCGACTCTGTAGACCTGAGTGCGTCTTCAGAACAAGGGGGCGGACCTGACACACCTGACGAGGAAGACGAAGACATGCTGAGTCGCAGCTCGAGCAGTGCTGTCAGGGCCGTTGGCGCCACAACCGACTTGCACGCCAATCCTTCTTCAGTGGGGGCGGGGTCATCGTCGCCTCCTAGTGACAGCTCCCAGACGACCACAGAGGGGCCTGATTCGGCCGTGACGCCCTCGGACTGCGCTGAGCTCGTAAGATACACTTCCTTCCACTCCGACAGCGAGACCTCTTCATCCTACACAGCCTCCTCTTCCATATCTTCTTCTTCTTCTTCCTCTTCTGCCGTCTCCTTCGCTAGCAGTAGTGACAAGGTCAGCAGGTGGCAGAATGAGGTTTATGTCTTAATCTTCCCATCCTTCTGTCTGAGCTCATCTGCATTTTTAAGAAATGAATCTTTTTTTTCTTATGCTCTCATATATTGCATAGAAAGCACAAAAAGCAGTCAAGTGCTTTTTTTTTTTGTTTTTGGTTTAATGAGTTTTCACTTCCACTCTAAAAGAAGGGTTCGGACATGTCCCTCTATACTTTTAATTCTGACCTTCACCAGGAAGCATGATGATGAGATCTTCTTTTGGCTATTTGGATTCTAGCATTTGGAATGCATGCTTGTGCACTTTTGAGATTCATCTGTTAAGTTTTGACACAGCACGAATAGCAATTACATTTCTTAGACTATTTTCTCATTAAAAAGACCGGGGATGTGCGCTGATTTCATGAACAATGTGCAAACTCTTTGGCTGAATCTGTTTGTAAGTTTGCAAACTGGAATATCCTGATTCCTTTTTCATATAAGAAATGATCATGCATGTATGTCAGTTTTTGTGTTTTGTCTTTATGCCTATGTATGCGGCCATGTTTGTCTGTGAATGATGGTGTGTTCTTGGTTCTTGATACTCTTTGTCATTTGTGCGTGTGTGTGTGTAGGTGTTGGATGGCAGTGAGAGTCAGTACTCAGGGATGCAGATAGGCACTCTGCAGGATGAAGAAGAGGAAGGGGCAGCTCCTGCCCCTGATGAAGCTCCAGAGTCTTTTGCTCATTCTGTGCTGGGTAAGAATCCCGTTCAAGCAGCATGTACAATCTGGCAATACACAAAGTCACACCAAAAATCATGGCCTTTTCAATGCATTTCTGAACCTTCATATATATAGCCACTATATATTACCTTAAGACATTTTCAAGAGAGTTTTATTTAACAAAATCTTAATCTACTACTCTCAACATAGCTAAAAAAAAATAGCTAGTATATTGCAAAACCTTTTATTTTAGCTTTTAGTCGAATTCTGTGGTATCATCTGATCTGATCTGATTTTGGTTGGCAAACTACATGCACCGTCTTGCTCTCTTATAAGTAGTTAAATGTGTGGTTTTGTATTTATTTGTCAGCACTGAGTAAGCCTCACCTACTGGAGGGTAAAGGCCACAACAGACAAGCTTCTGATAGCAGTGTTGATCGCTTTATACCAAAGGATGAGGTTCTGGAGCCAGTAGACCTCGATAACAAGGTTAAAATATGCACATACACCCATAATACAATGTTAGATTATAAATAAAAACACACAAAGCCAACAATGACCACATCAATGCTTTAATTAAGTGTGCTATCTCCCTAAACATGCTTTCTGTACATTCAGGGCTTGTTTAGTGTCTAGTAGTCTGTCGTAGTCTGCATGAACAGTGAAATAATTGAAAGCTTCATGTTCTTTAGAAAGTATAGTCTTTTTTTCTCTTTACATTTGTCCTTCATTTACACTTTTAATTGGTTGAAAACTCTCTTGTTTTAATCTACACGGCAACCTTTTCTTTATTTTCACAAAAGCACACACTGATACCGGAAATTCATTTCAAACTTTTGTATGTATTATCTGCGTGCCATAGCTGTCTAGGATTAAAGGGGACATCGGACACTACACTGATCCAGCAGAGGCGCCACTGGTGCACTGTGTGAGACTGCTGTCTGCCTCCTTCCTGCTCACCGGCCAGAGAAACGGTAAGAGCTGTAAGAACATAACCCATTCATTGTGCTTTGAAAGTGCTGTGATTAGGAATTTAGGGATAAATGTGTGCAAATTAAATTTTGGTTTAAGAAGTATGCAGCAGATTTAGAAATAAACCTCTGACGTATTATTTTGACAGTATGTGCATGTGCTTCACAGGGCTGGTTCCTGATAAGGAGGTTCGTGTGAGCGTGAAGGCTTTAGCCGTCAGTTGTGTAGGCACAGCAGCAGCTCTTCTCCCTGAAACGTTTTTTAACAGGCTCTACCTGCAGCCCCTGGATGGACAACAGACAAATGGTAAGATACTTAAATATGTTCGGAATATAATTATATTACAGCGTTTTGCCTGTAATTTGATCGTAACTGAGTTCTGTACATAAAAATTTTATTCTCTGTGACAATAAATCCAAATGAATGATTTTGAACACATTGTTACGCACTGTGTGCACTTCATTATTCCATAATAAAGATTGTTGCATTGTCACAAATGCTGCACATAATAACAATTATTCTACAATCATTTCTTTTCTTTTTTTTTTTTTTTTAGCTCTAATGTCTTCTGGTGTGTTTGTTTAACAGAGCAGCAGTACATCAGTGACATCCTGCTTTACATTGAGCACGGGGATCCTCAGATTAGAGGAGCTACAGCCATACTGTGTGGAGCTTTGATCCAAGCCATCCTGCTCAAGACTCGCTTCAGCACAGAGTCATGGCTCACGCGTCTCCAAAGCACAACTGGTCAGAATCGTAGAAAAACATGTCCTAAGTTTGAGAAATAGAAAAAAGAAATTGTTCAGATTAGAAGAAGCTGCACAGGTTAAAGGAAAAATCCCTGTATCGTGTTAATATGTTTATACTGACCTTTTTAAAATGGGTTTATCGTTAATTTATTGATTAGATTTGTATTTTCTTTGGTCTTGTGAGAAGCTGATGTCAACTCTTGTGTCACTTTGTTTCAACAACGGCAAAGAAATAAATGTATAAATAGTGCAGTGGCGTCATGTCTGAATGCTTAAGTTCAGAGTTTAAAATATTAATTCAGTTATTGTTCTCAGTGACTCCACTTCATCTTAAATGATCAGTCTAACTTCAGTCACTTTATCTATTTATCTTGTGCCTTCTTTCATTTCTCTGTGTCTCAGGGAACAAAGTGTCTCTGGAAGACATTGTACCCTTACTACAACGCAGTCTGAAGGATGAGTCCTCGGTGACCTGTAAGATGGCCTGTTCGGCTGTGAGGGTAAGAACATGTACATGCCTTTGCAATGTAGACAATCAGCTACATGTGAATATAAAGATTAATGTTTGTTTCTCATTTCAGCACTGTATCATGGCTCTGTGCAGCAGCACTCTCAGTGAGCTGGGTCTGCAGCTTCTCATTGACCTTTTGACCCTGAGGGATTGCTCTTATTGGCTGGTCCGTAACGAGCTGCTAGAAACCCTGGCAGAAGTAGATTTTCGGTAAGACGAATTTGAGATGAACTCTGCTTCATTTCTCATACTGATATTAAAATACTGCTGGTTCGTTATTTCTTTATGAAAATGGTAAATTCTCTAACATGTCTTCTCTTGGTTGCAGGTTAGTGTGCTTCCTAGAGAGGAAAACGGAGAAGTTACACAAAGGAGAGCATCATTATACTGGGGTAAGGATACACAGACCTCATTCTTACCCTTAATGATACAGCTTGTGCTGTATTGTCACTCCCCACGCTTGCAGTATACTAGTGCAATCAGACTGCATCGTGACTTGTTTTTTATTTCACTTTTGCTCTGTCACATTTTAATATGTGTTTCGGTGTGTTATCTGTCTCTCAGCTGTTGCGTCTGCAGGATAGAATAATAAAGGACGTAGTGCTTTACCTTCTTGGTGACGATGATCCACGTGTGCGACATGTTGCGGCATCTATTGCTTTCCAGGTAAACAACCTATGGCACACTAACGAACAGCAAAGGGACAGTGGATTGACCATTCATGCCATAAGTACATTCGCAGCACAGAGCTGTGATTTCAACATCACAGCAAGTCAAAAAATATATATATATATATATATATATATATATATTTTATATATATATATATATATATATATATATATATAATATAGTGATGTGTGTTAGGCATATATAGGCATGTGTGTTTTTGCAGACGAGCCTAGTTCCAGTCTGTAAATAGTTCCCATTTACTGTTTGATATGTAAAAATGGAAGAAAAACTTAACCATGCTTTCATCTTTTATTATGTACAACCTTTAATTAAATGTGGAATTCATTTCTTAGTGCCTCTGTAGTGAATGTATATAACTATTAAACTTTTCTTTTTTTGTCACTTGCTTGGGTGAATGTGCTTGCTTATTGAAAGTTCCAGACATTCACCAACAAGAAGGAGCTCCTTTTTTAAAATGGTATTGACTTTATTGGCACACAGTATTTATCCTCCTGGTCCATAAAAAGAAAGCTATTGTCTGCTGTCTCTGGTTAGCCATGCTACCTGATTTCGCACTCGGGGCAGAATGCAGTTTTTTTCTAAGTAGAATGCCAATATTCTTTGTATGCTGTGACCATCTTTATGATTTTTTTTCCCCCACTTGACAGTTTAATGCTAGCTGAAATTATAAACCTATGTTTTCCTCTTTCCAGGCTGGTGTCTAGGTTGTTCTACGATTGTGACCAGGCTCAGGCAGATCCAGTGGTGGCCATTGCACGTGATCAGAGTAGTGTCTACTTGCAGCTTCTAATGCATGAGACCCAGCCACCATCTCAGTTTACTGTCAGCACCATTACACGGTAAAAACACTCAGTGCTATAATGTGACATCACTGTATAGCATTTTAAGGTACCATATAATGAGATACACTATAATGTTGCGTGCAGTTTAATGATCAATTGTGTAGTGTGTTATAGCTGTTTTTTTTTTTTTCCAAATGGCACGTGCTTTCTAATAGGACATATCGAGGTTACAGTCTATCACCGGGTGTGCCGGATGTTACAGTGGAGAACAACCTTTCCCGAGTGATCACTGCCATCTCTCACGCTCTTACCTCCTCCACCTCTAGAGCTCTGACTGTAAGTCTCAGAAGGCTGAGATTTGAGTTCACTTTCAAATTTGTGTCTTATTAATTCCATCAAGTATACATGAAACTCAGGGTATTCAATTGAGTTTTCTGTTTTCTATTCTTTCCCTCCCAGTTTGGCTGCTGTGAGGCACTATGTCTGCTGTCTTTCACTTTCCCAGTGTGCACCTGGAGCACAGGATGGCACTGCGGTTTTGTCAGCTCCCCTGTGTCCCACTTTGGCCGGTCCAGCCAGAACCGCAGCCAAACACGCTCCTACAGGTGAGCACAGTGTGTGCACTTTATTTCCTAGATGTAAGTTGCTCCACAGTATAAGATGCATCACCAATATTTGTATTATACTTATTATTATCGGCATCCTTCCTCTGACATTCACATGAGACTTTCTGTAAGACTTAAGAGACACGTGAAACAAGTAACAAACTTCTATTTTAAAATATAGCAAAACTTATATAAATGTTAATTTTACAGTTTACTGTGAATGTTTCAGTAAAAATTGTTTGTGGAAAGCATTAACAATATTGTCGTACTGCCTAGCTAACACCTGTATCGTGATGCATTGTCTGCTAGAAAGCAAAACTGTACCCAAAACTCTGGGAAACATGCACATGTTTATTTCACACTGTATCTTGTTAACATGCATTACTCATAGCCTTAACCTGTACATCTGTTTTTCTCTCTCTCTCTCTCTCTCTCTCTCTCTCTCTCTCTCTCTAGCCTATCTCAGAGCCAGAGTGGCGGCAGTGAAGACAGCCGCAGGTCCTTGATTGTTGGCATGGCCAGCATGGTACTGTCCCTGCTCTCCTCTGCCTGGTTCCCACTGGACCTCTCTGCCCACCAGGATGCCTTGATACTGGCTGGAAACCTGCTTGCTGGTACGCCCATGCCTTAGCCCGTCACACTAATAAAATTTTACCACTATTTTCACATGAGCACAAAGAGGAACTGACAGAATTAATTATTTTCTTGACATATTAAAGACATATTAAAGAATCCCCAGTTACTACAGTATACTTCATTTGCTGTTAAAAATAAAATAAATTGCATTATTGAGTCGCTTTATAAATTGCATTATAGAGTTGCTCTTATGATTGTGTAATTTTACCGTGTTAGGGGTGTCGTAGGAATTGGCAGGAAATCTGTACACCTCCTGCATACACCAGCTCAGATATGTCATATAACATCATGCCTCATGACAGGACATATATCCAATTTAGAGAGAGAGAGAGAGTAAATGTGAACAAAGGGGAGTGAGAGTGTGGTATAAGAGGATATGTGTGACATAAGAGAAGCAATTGTAAAATCTTAAATGTGAATCTGTTGATGCCTAAAAGGAGCATATATGAGACAAACGGGTTAGAATCTTTAATGTTTGTTCTTGTGGGTTTAATATTTGTTGCCTTACCTGTCTGTCTTCCATTCTGAAACTCAAGCTACTGCACCAAAGTGTATGAAAAACCCATGGGGTGGTGAAGAAGAGTCCGGCTCTGCTCCCTCCAAACAGGAAGAGGCGTGGCCTGCTCTGAGTGACAGTTCTCTAGTTGCTATGGCAGAGCAATTGTTTTCACACTTACTAAAAGTCCTAAATATCTGTGCACATGTACTGGAGGACACTTCCCCAGGTCCTGCTGTGAAGGTAATACAATATTAAGATGCTAAGCAGAACACTTCAGTGGTTTTATAAAGAAAAAAAGCTTTGCATACATTTCATATTTGCTTTTCTGATTATATTTCGACATTATTAATCACTGTATGACATTTTCTACCAGGCTACCTTGCCATCACTGACCAACACTCCATCCCTGAGTCCAATCAGGAGAAAGGGCAAAGAAAAGGACACGACTGAAGCCAGCACTACTCCTATGAGCCCAAAGAAAGGAGGAGACACCAATGCTGGTAAGATGAGATGAGCCAGGACACTTTGTGTCAGTCCAGTTGCATTTTTGTTTCCACTTGTGGTCAGCAGTTCCATAAAGTACTTGTCAATAGTTGAACAGGAAAGTAACCACCTTTCTCCACTGCAATTTTATGGCATTTATGTTGAATCTTGAATTAATTGAACTGCCATGCTTTACAAATTAGCATCTTAGTCTAAAGAAAGAGAGCTTGGCATCCTAGCTATGCTAAATGTTTGTATCGGTCATAAATGTGGCATGGATGAATAAAAATCCAACTAGGATGTTCATAAAGTCTGTTTCAGTGGAAGAGTTCTTAAATATGTTTAAAAAACTGCTTCATTTAAAAAAATACTTAAGTCACTAATAATAAGTCACTGAAAAATGTAAAAAATATCTGGAGTGGCTTGTTTTGCGTTTAACTTTAAAGATCTGAAACCTTCTCTGTTTTTACACAGGCAGACCAGCAGACAGCACAGGCACAGCTCCAGCGAGCAAATCCACCTCAGTGGGCAGTTTTTATCACCTGCCTCCTTATCTGAAGCTTTACGATGTGCTCAAGGCCACTCATGCCAACTACAAAGTGAGAAAGCTTAGTGTCTGACATCTGATTATTTCTTCTAAAGCTCCTTTGACCTGAGAAGGGTGTCTGTACATTATAAATAAATAACTGAAAAGTCTTTTAAAAGGTAGTTTGTCATATCTGACTTTGTGGGTGTTTTCAAGGTAACACTCGACCTCCATAGCACCAGTGAGAAATTTGGCGGCTTCCTGCGGTCTGCACTCGATGTCCTGTCCCAGCTGTTGGAACTGGCCACCCTGCATGACATTGGCAAAGTATGGCCGAATGTATAACGTTTATATCTTTGCTTGTTGGAATATGCCATCATCTTCAACCTCATCTCCATACATTTAGACACATTTCCCAGTAGAAGGAAAAGAACGTAAAACTCATTTGCTCAAAACTCCCTTTAATCAGAGGGTAGTTTTCATCTGTCCATAAACGTTTCAGTTAAAATAAAGGATGAAACACATGACAGAGATTTCCTTAGTAAAGCTAATCATGATTTATTTTTTTTTTCAACTTATTGTTACTTTAAAAATACAGAGAAAGGTAATTCGGGCAAAAACTAGCTACCAGATAACTACAAAAACGTTACTCTAAATGTAATTGAGATTAAAATGACTCAAAATTGTATCTCAAAGTGTCTCACATAAATGTTTATTTTCTTCCCCAACAACTTCCCTTATACTTCCTTTCTTAAATGTATGACAGATGGAGATTAATCTGGCTAAAGACAAGAATTGCTGGAGTTTTCTTTTGGCACTGTTTTATATTTAATATTACGGTGCTTTTAAACTCTGAAAGTGCTGAAAATCACAGGTTTTTATTAAGATGCTCAGTCTAATAAGTTATTGTTTCTATAGTAAACTAATCTACAGAGACTTGTTTAACAAGGAAAAAGTTTATGATCATTGATATGATCAGCCATTAGTTTTTTGGTTTTTTTTTTTACTTGTTATTTACAATGCTTTGTAATCCATAGGTAAAGCTTTTACTTATTTATTTTTGGAACGTCTATGAACCAATATTAGGTTTGGCAGGTTCTTGTTAAAATGCCAAACCACATCTTTTTGTCTTAATTTCTAGTGAATGAAGGAACAGCAAATTGTTGTAGTTAAAGAGGAATAAAACGCTTTATGGCCTGTGGATTGAACTCTGGTTCATACCAACCTGTCATTTTATTCCTTATTTGTTCCTGTGCATAATGTAATTTGTTAATAAGGATAAAGAGAATGAGTGCATTTTTGTTTTGCTTTCAGTGTGTGGAGGAAATCTTGGGTTATCTGAAGTCCTGTTTCTCACGGGAACCCACTCTAGCCACAGTGTGTGTCCAACAGGTGTGTCACATGCTCACATCTTCACACTCACACATACACACCTCTAACTGTAACGTGAAAGCACTGTGATATTCTGCTGAGCTGCACTGTTTGTCCCTCAGCTGCTTAAGACTCTATTTGGCACAAACCTGGCCTCTCAGTATGATGGGACCTCTTCACACCCGTGCCGCTCTCAGGGGAAGGCTCTCCGTCTGGGATCATCCAGCCTGCGACCAGGCCTCTATCATTATTGCTTTATGGCACCATATACACACTTCACCCAGGCTCTTGCAGATGCCAGTTTAAGGAACATGGTACAAGCTGAACCTGAGCAAGATGCATCAGGGTGAGTAAAGACACATGTACATAAGGACTTGTATGCTTTAGTAGAACTTTATAGAAGATTTTTGTTTGTGCACTCCTGCAGGTGGTTTGATGTAATGCAGAAAGTGTCCAATCAGCTGAGGTCAAGCATCACTAATGTGACACGTCATCGAGGAGACAAGGTAAAGCAGTAAAGTCTGTTTAATTTGATCAGATTCCTTAGTTTTTCCTTAGTCCTTTTTCTTCAACTTTCCCGTTTGGGAGAGTTTGTACCCATGATTAGCTCAGATTCTTGTTCTTGGCTGACAGGAGTGTAACCTGATGTGGTACTCTGCTGTTGTAGCTCATCCACCTCAGAGTTTAATGTTTTGTGCATGCTGAGATAATTTCCTGGTCACCACAGTTCTAAAGAGTAATTATTTGAGTTACTATATCTTTCTTGAGCTTGAACGCTTTTGGCAATTTTCCTCTCTTATCAGCAAGGCTTTTGTTTTTTTTGTTTTTTTATACCATTTTGTGTATACTCTAGAGACTGTTGTGTGTGAAAATCTATGTCCATGCAATAATTACAAATCAAATCATAATGAAGAAGAATCGTAAACTTTGTAATTTTGTGAATGATAACTAAAACATTAGCTGCTACCACATGAGTGGCTGATTAAATAACTGCATGAATATACGGGTGTTCCTAATAAAATGGGCAATTTGTGTAGATATAGTTTTTATGGGCAGGAAAAAACTAATTTGTTCAAAAGCAATAGGCTGTATGCTAGATTTCAGCCACAGTGACATCCAAGCCATGCCCCCCTCCACATACATACATGCACACACAATACCATGATTGGGATGTCACTACTAGTTTGTCCAAAGTAAATTCTAACTGGGTTTATAATCTAATGTTGCTCATATTTGTATTTGTTTGACTAACTTGGTTTATTTGATTAATGGATTAGTCTGTTAGCTGTCCGTATATTCACCGATCAGCCATAACACTGTGAGCACTGACAGGTGACGTGAATAACTCTGATTATCTCCTCATCATGGCACCTGTTAGTGGGTGGGATATATTAGGCAGCAAGTGAACATTTTGTCCTCATTAAGTTGATGTGTTAGAAGCAGGAAAAATGAGCAAGCGTAAGGATTTGAGCGAGTTTGACAAGGGCCAAATTGTGATGGTTAGACGACTGGATCAGAGCATCTCCAAAACTGCAGCTCTTGTGGGGTGTTCCCGGTCTGCAGTGGTCAGTATCTATCAAAAGTGGTCCAAGGAAGGAACAGTGGTGAACCGGCGACAGGGTCATGGGCGGCCAAGACCCATTGATGTACGCGGGGAGCGAAGGCTGGCCCGTGTGATCCGATCCAACAGACGAGCTACTGTTTCTGATAGAAAGGTGTCAGAATACACAGTGCATGACGGGTCAGGGCTGTTTTGGCAGCAAAAGGGGGACTAACACAATATAAGGCAGGTGGTCACAATGTTATGCCTGATGTATTTCTATCCAAGAAAAGTTCGTGACTTGTTCCATCATGTGCGTGTGTTTCAGAATGCCATCCACAATCATATCCGCCTGTTTGAGCCGCTGGTGATCAAAGCGCTGAAGCAGTACACCACCAGCACCTGTGTAGCCCTGCAGCGACAAGTGCTGGACCTGCTCGCTCAGCTCGTGCAGCTCCGAGTCAACTACTGCCTGCTCGATTCTGACCAGGTGAGTCATACAGCTTTATTGGAAATACTGATGCTTCTTAAATGTACTTAACCTTCAATCAGATACATGTCCACTAGTGCCTGTTGCTAAATGCTCGTACACATTTTTCCACTTATCTCAAATATATTTGATCATCGAAGGCATGTTTGGCCTTAGATCAATTACATTTAAATCAGCACACTCTTGCTTTAAACTGACTTAAGAAATTTCATATAAATTTGACAATTTGGTTCAAATTTTGGGGGGCATGGTGGCTTGGTGGTTAGCACGTTGGCCTCACGCGTCCAGGGTTGGGGGTTTGATTCCCGCCTCTGCCGTGTGTGTGGAGTTTGCATGTTCTCCCCGTGCCTCGGGGGTTTCCTCCGGGTACTCCGGTTTCCTCCCCCGGTCCAAAGACATGCATTGTAGGTTGATTGGCATCTCTAAATTGTCCATCGTGTGTGATTGCGTGAGTGTGTGTGTGTGTGTGTGTGTGTGTGTGTGTGTGTGTGTGTGTGTACCCTGCATCCAGGGTGTATCCTGCCTTGATGCCCAATGACGCCTGAGATTGGATAAGCGGTGGACAATGAATGAATGAATGAATGGTTCAAATTTTTAAGTACAAAGCACATAAGCGCAAAAAATGTCTAGTAATGATGTAGATTTACACAGTAATCAAAAGGTAGCTATATGCTTTCTTAGAGAACTGTCTAGAACAAAAAAAACAAACAAATACAAAGTGGCAAGCATGTCTTGACTAATAAGGAAAGAGGAAACCTGTGCATATGAATGTATAATGTTGAATTGATAAAACCTAAGATCTTAATTGTTCCAAATAACAGTATGAGACAGAACGACTGAGTGGTATGATATAATTGGATTGATATTGCTTCTCAAAAATCCCTGCCTTGCAGACCATATTTCTGTGCTGTGGGGCTCCAATAAGGCTGAGCTGTAGCCAGATAATAACATTAGCCTCCAGTGTAGCACTAAAAAAACCAATTGTGTAAGTTTCATTTTTGGCTGTACCGTTTAGACGAATCCAGGCTTGTTCAATAAACATCCCATAACTACTGTATCTGAGATCGTACATTCATTTTAATCATTCCCATGTGTTACATTGAGGCTGTGATGATTCAGTGTAGATTTTGCCTTGATTTTAGTAAAGCTAGACAGTCTTAGCAAGCAAAAAGGTAACGCACTGCATTGTGTGTTTCAGGTGTTCATTGGTTTTGTGCTGAAGCAGTTTGAATACATTGAAGTGGGGCAGTTCAGGTAAGATGTACTGACATGCATTTATAATATTAACAGTTAACAGTGCTATGTACTTCTTATATCTAGACAAGCTTCAACTTCAACAAATAGTCGAACCTTTTTTTTCTGTTGATGGATTATTTCCCTGGTGTACAAGCACCCTGTTGATGAAAATGGTTGTGTCTACTTGCACAAGATCCGCCAGACTATTTTAAGGCGTGCCTCATTACATGCCTCTTTTAACTTTTCTCTCTCTGTTACAGGGATTCCGAGGCAATCATTCCCAATATTTTCTTCTTTCTGGTGCTGCTGTCCTATGAGCGTTATCACTCCAAACAGATTATCAGCATTCCAAAGATTATTCAGCTGTGTGACGGCATCATGGCTAGTGGCAGAAAGGCGGTCACCCATGGTGCGTGATAAAATGTTGCCAAAATGTTATTATATCACTGATTAAATAAATGCAGAACGTTTTACCGATAAAACCATAAGATAGTTGCTCCAAGTTGTTTTAGACTTTACTGTGTGTGCCTTGCTTTTTAGCAATCCCCGCACTGCAGCCCATAGTGCATGATCTTTTTGTGCTGCGAGGCTCCAACAAGGCTGATGCAGGGAAAGAGCTGGAGACTCAGAAAGAGGTGGTGGTGTCCATGCTGCTGCGCCTTATACAGCATCACCAGGTAGCACTGCCCTCTAGAGTGTCTGCATTTTGCACTGATGTGATGCACTGAACTGTGTTTTGATTGTGGCCTGTGTGTGTGTGTGTGTGTAGGTGTTAGAGATGTTTATCCTGGTCCTGCAGCAGTGTCATAAGGAGAATGAAGATAAATGGAAGAGGCTGTCGCGGCAGATTGCTGACATAATCCTACCCATGATTGGTAAACAGCAGGTAAGACATTGTTGCTTATCAATATAGTAGTCCATTATTTTTTAATAGTCACACATCTGTAATGAGTACGTGTAATGTTACAGATGCACCTGGATTCTCCTGAAGCATTGGGAGTGTTGAACACGCTCTTTGAGACGGTGGCGCCATCTTCATTGAGACCAGTGGACATGCTGCTGAAGAGCATGTTTGTCACACCGTCTACAATGGTCAGAGAGCTCAATTACAAATAATCTTGTTAGCCAATAGTCTGCCATTACATTTTATCATATCTGTTTGTTTGTATGTTGGAGGGATAGACAGACAGACACATGTAGGCTGACTAAATGACTGAACCATGAAACAGAAAAAAGATTCTGTATATAATTCGTCCTGATTTAAACAGTTTCATTCACAAATGTTCTAGATCTATTATATATTTTGTCTATCTTCATATGTCATCTGTAAATTTTCTACCCGAATTCTTTATATTACTTTTTGGCATTACTTGCTTGCCGTGACTTGAGCTCTGTCGGTATTCACGATGCTCTTTTGTTCTTGCTGTAGGTGTCAGTTGGTACAGTGCAGTTGTGGGTGTCTGGAATTCTGGCCATTTTGCGTGTATTGATCTCCCAGTCAACAGAGGACATCATTCTATGTCGCGTCCAGGAGTTGTCTCTGTCTCCGTACCTTCTGTCCTGTTCCACCATCTACGGTCTCCACAACAATGAATCTTCTTCTCCAACTGCCCCCGCAGCTGCTGATGAAGACATCAATGGAGAGCCACAGCGCTTCCTACCTGAAGAGACATTCGCCAGGTGAGGCTTTTTTCTTTTTTTTTCTTTTTTCAGCCTGTCACATTCCTTCATTCACACCCCCCCCCCCCTCGCTCTGTCTCTCTCTCGCGCTCTCTCTCTCTCTCTCTCTCTCTCTCTCTCTCTCTCTCTCTCTCTCTCTCAGATTCCTTCTGCAGTTGGTAGGTGTGTTGTTGGATGAAATCTCCAGTAAGCAGGTGAAAGTGGATATGACTGAGCAGCAACACACGTTCTACTGCCAGCAGTTGGGCACACTTCTTATGTGTCTCATCCACATCTTCAAATCAGGTGTATAACAAGCTCGGTTTTTCTTTTCACATTGGATTTGTTCTGTATTGCAAAATGTTTAATGCATCATCCTTCATGTTGTGTTCAGGAATGTTCCGGCGCATCACGGCTGCAGGCAGCCGGCTGCTGAAGGTGGAGGGGACTGAGGCAGCGAATTTCTACACCCTGGAATGGCTTAATGGCCTGGTGTTGCAGCTCATCACCACACACCCCTCACTGGTGCTGCTCTGGTGCCAGGTGCTGCTTATAATCAACTACACTAACTACACCTGGTGGTCTGAAGTACACCAAACTCCCAGGTATGCTCATCATTCAAATACGATTCATGTGAATTCAGATTAATCTGGTTTTAGATTTTTCTAATGCTAAGAAGCACGTTTTGCTACAAAAGTCGAGCAAAGCTACCTGGCTAAGTCCAGATTTTTCTAGAGTTACTCATAATTTTTCAATCCTTTTTTGTCTCTAGGAGGCACAGTTTATCCAGCACTAAGTTGCTAAGCCCTCACTCGTCTGGAGAGGATGAGGAGCAGAGGCCTGAGGGAAAGCAAGCCATGTGTAACAGAGAGATTGTTCGCAGAGGAGCACTCATTCTCTTCTGTGACTATGTGGTGAGACTTATTTGACTCCGTCTTACAGCTTAAGACACTTTAAGGGTGCCTTTCCACCAAGTTAGTCCTTTTTTATGTCCGAAATCAAAATGTAGGGCTGAAAACATACTCCTGAAACTGTTTCTTTCTGTGATCAGAAATATGGTAACACGAAAGATAGTGTAGTATTTAAATAAAACCTCACCCACACATAGTGCTGATAAATAAATAAATAAATAAATAAATAAATAAATAGTATTAAATCATTTACAGCATTTCCGTTTTTGATTATTGTTCCAAATATCCATAACATCACATTTGTGGAGCCCTCCAGGTGTACTTTGCCTCCGTTTAGCCTCTCAGATCTACAGAAAATGCTTCATGCCATACTGAATTGGTTCATTTCATGCAACTGAGTTTATTTAAAGTCAGAGTGCTGTCTTTGGTTATTTTAGTCTGGACCAGAGTGTGATGGCTGTTTTCTTACCTGCACAAACAAACTACACACACCAGTTCAATTCAAGTGGACTCTACACTGCATGTGCCTAAAGCACCTAAAGATTTTAAGAAGAAAAGGCTTACTATTGTAAAGCTTTATAGCTGACCCTCATTTTGTCTCCTCTTTGCCATGTATCTCAGTGTCAAAACCTCCATGATTCGGAACATCTGACTTGGTTAACGGTGAACCACGTGAGGGATTTAATCAGCCTATCACATGAACCGCCTGTGCAGGACTTCATCAGTGCAGTACACCGCAATTCTGCAGCCAGTGGCCTCTTCATTCAGGCCATCCAGTCCCGCTGTGACAATCTCTCTACTGTACGTTACACACACACACACACAAAAACACACACTTCATTGCCAGTGACCTGGTTACTTTAGGTTGTTCTATATTTATCCATTTCGAGTGGTAGTAAGACTTTCCTTTGTTTTCTGCTGTGTTCAAAAACATGCCCTCCTTTTCGTTGTAGCCGGTGATGCTGAAGAAGACTCTGCAGTGTCTGGAGGGAATTCACCTGAGTCAGTCTGGAGCTCTGCTTATGCTTTACGTGGACAAGTTGTTGAACACGCCCTTCCGTGTGCTGGCCCGCATGGTGGACACACTCGCCTGCAGAAGAGTGGAAATGCTGCTCGCTGAGACTTTACAGGTAACTTAAAAACAGTGAAGCTTTAGTCCTCTAAGCTGTCCAGCTTGCTCACCTCCTCATCTCTATTTTCTGTCTCAAACAAAGTGAAGTTTACCTAGTCACAGTTTAACCTAATTCTGTTTTGTGGGTCAGCAATGTTAATAATTACATCAATTACAAATGAAAGAAAGGAACAGATGTTGATTTCTTCTCGAAGTATGTAGACTTGTAGTCTGAAAGTGCTGTTATGTTGCTGATAATGGGAATATTGGAATTACAAACCATGACTAAAGTTTGTATGAAAACAATTTCCTTCTCTCTTTTTCCTCTGTAGAATAGTATAGCACAGCTGCCAGTGGAGGAACTGGACAGGATCCAGCAGTACCTTCAGACCAGTGGTCTAGCTCAGAGGTAGTTCTCTGTTTTGGGACTTCCTGTGATGTTTGCACATGTCTTCATTACTTAATTATTCATTTATTGTAGTGTGAAACTCAGAGGTGAAGGGTCTGCTGTTGATTTAAATACCCCCTTTTCTTCCCTCTTTATAGGCATCAGAGGTTCTACTCCCTGTTGGACAGGTTCAGAGCCGCTGTAGCAGAGGAAACCACAAGCCCCTCCCCTCCCATTACATCACACCCACTGGACGGGAATCTGCCCCCTGCCCCGGAGAGTGTCACAGCCAGTAAGGTGAGATTGACCTGATCTCTGAACACTGACCTTTTATTATCTTATTGTCTATCTTTACCACAGTACTTGGAAATCTCAAATCTGAGTGGTCAAAAGTTGTTGCTTCACTTCTTTGGCTTGCGTTACAGGATTGGTATGTTGCTCTAGTGAAATCCCAGTGCTGTGTGAGAGGTGAAGGATTTCTATATGAGACAACTGACCTGCTAACCAAACTACCCCAAACTGACTTAAATGCCATCATGTCCTGCAAGGTACTGATCATAAACCTGTATAAAGAATACACAGAGGTTGATGTACAGAGATTTCCTATACAGAAACACACAAAAAGCAACTTGGCATACTATAGTATCTCTGTACTGGTTCCATACCCCTTCTTTTTGTGTCTCTATCTTAGGACTTCAACCTGTGCCTGCTGGCTCCATGTTTAAGTGTAGGCCTGCAGAGGCTGTGCAAAGATCAGGGAGCAGTTCTTATTGAGACCACCCTCCAGGTGATTTTTGAGCAGTTGGCAAGCATTACAGCACTGCTGCCCTCCCCTCATCAGCCACTCCTCCTCTCTTCAAAACCTAACACGGACTCTTCTTACTGGAACGCACTTAGCAGTGTATATGGTGAGTGGCTCAGCATCTACAGTTTAGCTGTAGCATTTTGACCAGTGAAACCATGAACCTATTGTTACTTTCTGCATATATGGATTAAAATATTAGCCGTCCCATCCAAGATTATTTATTTATTTATTTATTTATTTATATATAAGTTTTTTTTATCTGAATCTGCTAGAATGATCTTGTCAGCTTCTGTTTCCAAAATAAACTGATAGTATTATCTATTATTACATTTTACTACTATTAAACCTCTGTATGCCTGTGTTTTGCAGGTGAGGCAGGATTTTACCAGAAAGTGATGAGTGTGTGTAGTGCATTGAGTCGGTACCTTCTGTCTCTGCCCAAAATGCCCTTGGCTCTACAGACCCCTCCTTCCACCGAACACCTGATCACCTCCTTTACCACCCTGGTCATTGAGGTCATAGAGCATACACAAACACACACACACTTTGCTTTAAAGTGTATAGTGTATATCTATCTGTCTATCTGTCATATATATATATATATATATATATATATATATATATATATATATATATATATATATATATATGAGAGAGAGAGAGAGAGAGAGAGTTGAAGTTGTGTCCGGTTTGATAAGTAATGTTACTAAATCAGAATCTAAAAACGGATCAACTAAGCAATATAAATAATAGTACAGGTATCATAAGAAATTATGTGACAAAGCGCTATACTGTGATGTTGCTGGTATCAGGATTTCTAAACCTTTGTCAAATTATTAAGATTTTCTGTTTTCTCTTGTAGACACAATATAAAAATATAAAACTAATTTCTTAAAGGTGTATTCATAGTAATTTATATATATATATATTTTAATTGTAATATAAACTAAAGTGGTCCTGGGAACAGTTTGTTAGCAAAACTATATATTGTGTATTATTATCTGTATCTTGTATGTAGAAATGTATTCAGCTAGCATGATGTTTTTGACATTTTGCCCACCCCTGTATCATCTCTTTTTTTTTTTTTTTTAACCCTCTTCAGCCTTTGAATGATGTTAAATTTATAGGTCTGCAGTAATGTTAGCATTAAAAAAAGTGAACTCACTGTGTGTTTTCATTTAGATACTTCTTCATAGTAGTTAATTATGTTGTGTTTGATAGCCAAGTGAAAAAAAGTATAATGTTCACCGTTATGATCTAAAAGTCTGAATATGTTTGTTATTACTCATAGCATGGTTATGAGATGTTTTTTTCCCTTTATGACCACTAATAAGAAAATTTAGACACCCTGACACTCACTCTTTCTGTCTGTAGCTGGTGACATGGCGTTTGCTACAGGACCAGTTACCTCTCAGTGTAGATATGCAGATGAGTGTGTCCTGCCTGTGTTTGGCTCTACAGCAGCCATCAGTGTGGACAGACTTTGCCTCTCGAACCTACCTCACACACACATGCTCCATTATCCACTGCATTCACCTGCTAATCTATGCAGGTATGTGTAGAGAGAAAGTTGGCCAACTTTAAACATGTCCTTAACTAGTTATATTGAATGTATAAAACTTGCTTTGGGATTTATTTTCTGCAGTCACAGTTGGTCCAGGTGATCAACTAGTAAGGCCTGAGAGAAAGACACACCGTGACCGAGACTCTGAGGAGGACCAGGTGGATTCGGGAAAAGGCAGTGAGTTTACACACACGTGCACACCAACAGATCGCTCTTTGTATTTGGCTCTAGGCTGAAAAGTGAATAATCATAATTTAAATATTTATTCTTTTACTTTTTTGTGTATGCATTAAGACCAAAACATTTATTTTGCTTTCTCAGACTTGGGTGAGCAGCAGTGCTGTGAGATCATGGCTGAACTAGTGGAAAGCCTGCAGAGTGTTTTGGCTCTTGGTCACCACAGAAACAGCAATATCCCAGCATTCCTTACTCCTGTCCTTAGAAATGTCATCATCAGTCTGGCCAGGCTGCCCCTTGTCAACAGCTACACACGCATCCCACCAATGGTGAGTGTAGACTGTGTTCTGAAGCTAATGAGCGATATTGAGTTTCTACCAATCACTGAAAAATAAGGCAGGCATAAAGCACCTGGGTTGAATGCTGGTTCGTATTAAATTTCTCCCTGTTTCTCATTTATTTTTATATATATATATATATATTCAATATTCAATGCTAATGTGTAGTATGTTAGTAGTCAAATGTGGGTCTCTGTGTGTTATAGGTCTGGAAGCTGGGCTGGTCCCCCAGACGTGGTGGAGAGTTTGGCACAGCACTGCCTGAGATTCCTGTCGAGTTTCTGCAAGAGAAAGACATTTTCAGAGAATTCCTCTACCGCATTAATGTTCTTGGTACACAAAAAACTAGTGTGCTTATGGTCTAAATACATGTCAGAAGCATGTTTCATGTAATGATTGATGTTCTGTCTGCTGCAGGCTGGAGCAGTAGGACCCAGTTTGAGGAGACTTGGGCTACTCTATTAGGGGTGCTGGTCACCCAACCAATCACAATTGATCAAGAGGAGGAGACTCAACAAGAGGTGACCATATCAGACACATGCTGAACTATTTGCTATTTCACCTGAATCAGTCGTGGTCCAGCTGATACTAATACTGAAAAAATGTGTTATGTGAATCAGGAGGATCTGGAGCGGACTCAGATAAACGTGTTGGCGGTGCAGGCCATCACCTCCCTGGTGCTGAGCGCCATGACTCTACCTATAGCTGGAAACCCTGCAGTCAGCTGCCTGGAACAGCAACCACGCAACAAGAGCCTCAAAGCATTAGACACCAGGTGCTTTTCTTTTTAAAATGGTTAAATTGCTTAATTAGTGAATTGCGCATCAGATCCAAGGAGTTTAATTGTTAGGAGTTAATCAGAAAGCTGATTAACTATTTCAAAATAAACAACTAATTAATAAACAAGCATGAATTAATTCATTTAATAAAAATTGTACCTCTGCTGATTTGTGTAGTGCAGTGCCTGGTGGGATTTAGAAATGTGCTTCGTAGTTACAGCGTTGAGGTTTTTGAGCGATTTGATGCTCCTGTGAAAGAGAGAAAAGTAATTAGAAAATCTAATTAGCGTAAAAGTATTTAAAAAAAAGTCAGAAAAAATTCAACAAGGGCACAAGAGGCCTGAAGTTTTTTTCTTCCTTTATTAAAAGTTGTATTTATTTGTTTTTGTTTTTGCAGGTTTGGGCGTAAGCTGAGTGCAATCAGAGGTGTAGTGGAGAGGGAGATTCAGGCTATGGTGTCCAAGCGAGACAATATAGCCACACACTTTCCTTACCAAGCATGGGACCCGGTGCCCTCACTGTCCTCCTCCTCAGCAGGTAGAACACACAAGCAGTCCTGCAAATCAGAGTGTGCGGATCTTTATGAGCATGTTTTCAAACTTTACTCTGTTTGTTCCGTTTTGTGCAGGCACTTTAATCAGTCATGAGAAACTCCTCCTGCAGATTAACACAGAGAGAGAAATGGGCAACATGGATTATAAACTAGGCCAGGTTAGAGAATGCAAAACTAGCAACAACACAATAAATCTGTTAAAGGCGATCTGATCATATATAACTTGCATGCTGTTTGTTTTAGGTGTCAATTCACTCTGTGTGGCTGGGGAATAATATCACTCCTCTAAGGGAGGAAGAGTGGGGGGATGATGAGGAAGATGAAACTGATGCTCCTGCAGCTGCCTCACCTCCGACATCTCCTATTAACTCCAGGTGAGGTCACACACACAGTCACATGTATGCACAGACCTACATCCATGTATATGTTTTCTAATCTGGATGCCCTAGAGCAGAAACTGTAGCTGTCATAAAACAGAGACAAACTGCATGCAACACTTGCGACTTGTCGCATGTTATTGTGAGCCCAGGGTAAAGCAGGCCCTGACATACAGTATATTGCTCATAAGCTGTACTCATAAGCTGTGCATGGAATATCTCTAGACTGAGACTTCTGCCTCTCCTCTCTCCCATTTAGAAAGCACCGAGCTGGGGTTGACATCCACTCCTGCTCCCAGTTCCTCCTGGAGCTCTATAGCCAGTGGATCCTCCCTGGTAGCCCTAGCAGCAGAAAAACTCCAGTGGTGCTTATAAGTGAGGTGGTGAGATCGGTGAGTGTGTTTTTTTTCTTTCTGATTGTGTGAGGAGGAAGCTAGTTCTTGTCCCTTCCTATCATTCTCCCTGTTAATCCAGATGTCTGTTCATATACGGACATTAGGGCTGCATGATGATGTAATAAACTTGTTTTTGCTTTATTTTAATTAACATTATTATTTATAACAATCTTTTAACCAGTTTAATTGCATTGCACTATTCAGTCCCTCCTGAATTTCACGGATTTGCAATTGCAGAAATTAATGCAAAATCAGGGGGGCACGGGGAGAACATGCAAACTCCACACACACATGGCGGAGGCGGGAATCGAACCCCCAACCCTGGAGGTGTGAGGCAAACGTGCTAACCACCAAGCCACCGTGCCCCCCGTCATTAATCACGTTAATTTAATTTCTAATCTTTTAAATGCTAAATATAATCACACTGTAAATACACAAATTAATTGTCTTCCTCGCTGTTTGTCTCAAGCTGTTGGCAGTGTCTGATCTGTTCACGGAGAGGAATCAATTTGATATGATGTTTTCCACACTGATGGAGCTGCAGAAGGTTCACCCTCCGGAGGACGAAATCCTCAACCAATATCTTGTTCCTGCTATCTGCAAAGCAGCTGCTGTGCTGGGCATGGTGAGTGATTGAGTGGGTGAGTGTGTGTGTGAGCTTGACTGTGTGCTAGTGTAGCAGCAGGGGGTGATGTAGGATTGACTTGGTAAAGGCATTGTGTTTGCTTAATGTGTGTGCACATGTGTGCATCAGGATAAGATGACAGCAGAGCCTGTGTGTCGGCTGTTGGAGTCATCACTGAAGAGCACTCATCTGCCCAGTCGAATTGGAGCACTGCATGGAGTGTTGTATGTGCTGGAGTGTGATCTACTGGACGACACAGCACGGCAACTTATACCCACCGTCAGCGATTATGTACTGTCTAATCTTCGGGTCATTGCTCAGTGAGTGACCACACTCTCTCTCTCTCTCTCTCTCTCTCTCTCTCTCTCTCTCAATTCTATAAAATATAAAGCCAGAACATAGAGCTAGTCCTCAGTGACTAATAGCATATGAAAAATGTGTCCAAATCTCTATGCAGCACACTGAAATATATACCATCCATCCTGATGTGACAGTAGGTAATGATGGGTCTTTCTGATCTTACAGCTATCATATTGGTACGCACACTAGCAGGTGCTCAGCTTGATGATGAATCATTAGAGCCAGTGTAGATGCGTTGGTCTCATATGAGAGAATAGTAGATGAGAAGGAAAGAGTCAGCAGCAAGTTCCCATTCAAGATAAAAGACCTCATGCTGACCATGACTCTCTTGAGACTTGGACGCCTAGGGTTAAAGCTAATGGCAGAGCCTGTGTACCACTGTGTACCATGCTGAGAGCGCAAATCAGAGATAGATGCACTATGCTCTTTATTAGCTGTTGTATTATGTATCATTTGAGATTTTTAATACATTGATGCAAGCTCATTAAGCTAATTTTTGTGTGTGTTTCAGCTGTGTGAACCTGCAAAATCAGCAGCACGTGTTGGTAATGTGTGCTGTGGCGTTCTACATGATGGAAAACTATCCGCTGGATGTTGGGCCAGAATTTAATGCAGGGATCGTCCAGGTAAGGACATGCACACATTCAGAAGTACACTATGTAGCCAAAAGTACAGCAGACACCTGACCATCACACCCATATGTGGTTCTTCCCCAAACTGTTGCTACAGAGTTGAATGCACACAATTATATAGAATGTATTCGGCTACATTTGGACAATGCCCCTGTACATAAATCAAGCTCCATGAAGGCATGGTTTGCCCAGGTCAGCGTGGAAGAACTTGAGTGACAGATCCCTGACCTCAAACCCTTCCGAACACTTTTTGGCATAAACTGGGATGCTGACTTCTCCCCAGGCCTTCTGCTTTTTTGGCTGAATGAGTACTGATCCCCACAGCTATGCTCCAAACTCTAGTGGAAAGCCTTCCCAGAAGACTGGGAAAGTTATTATAAAAGTAAAAGGGTACTAAATCTGGATTTATATGTTTGACATATGGTAGAATGGTCAGGTGTCCGTATACTTTTGGCTTTGCCGTGTAGATTCTATTAGATATTACCGTAATATTCACTGATAGAATGTACATTTGATTGAACAACATGGCTCCACTAATTCCTTTGTGCTGTTAACTGGCCAAATTCAGTGCAGATTTTACACAGTAGCAGTGAAGAGGTGGGGAATGATTGTGTATTCCATTGAATGGAGCAATGTAGTAGGAAATTCCTTGCTGGAAGCAGTTCAAATTGATAGGATGGCTATGTAACCCATAATCATTCTTGACAATCACGGTGAACAGAAAATGATTTCAGAATGCAGTAGAAAACCACCTTGAGTTCCACTCCTGCCAGTCAAAAACAGAAAACTGAGGCTACAGTTTTTTACAGGCTCAAGAAAACTGAACAGCTATTGTTAAAAATAATGACCTGGTCTTTTTTTTTCTGATCTTCTGGAGTGCTCACCTTTATCCCCTGATTAAGCATCACTACCCTAAAGAGAATTGTATCCTCCAGGATGTCTCCATTCCCCTCCACAGGGCATCAGGGCTTACTGAATGTTTGAAAAGGATGAAAACTCTTCTAAATGTACAATTCTTTGTAGCAGCATTGGAAAACATGGCATATGCAATAACTCTGCAATACGTTGCTGTGCCTTCAAAATAGTGACTAAAAATCACACTTTTATCAACATAAGTTTGTTGACTGTGGTTCCAATCTCCTGTTTTCCCCTCTCTAGGTGTGTGGCATAATGCTCTCAGCCAGTGAGGAGACCACTCCATCTGTAATCTACCACTGTGCACTGCGAGGCCTAGAGCGATTGCTTTTGTCTGAGCAGCTGTCACGCATGGACGCTGAGACGCTGGTGAAGCTGAGCGTGGATCGTGTGAACATGCCGAGCCCACACCGCGCCATGGCCGCCCTGGGTCTCATGCTCACCTGCATGTACACAGGTGTGCCTGAAGAGGAAGGCAGGACACATTTCAGCTCACTTTTACCCCCCACTGACCCACCTACTAATAAACATCTTGCAGCTGAACAAAACAGCCCCAACTTCATACTAACACACCTGACTAACACACAACACTCCCTCCACATAGTCTTCACAGTAAGGAGAGGAAAAGGGGCTTTTTTTATTTTGATTGACAAGTAAGATCAATTGGCCACTTTTGTTGTATGTAATAGATTTACATATGAAATATGCTTTTGTGTTTTGAAAAGAATAAGTACAGTAGTTCAGAATAGTTTAAAGAGTTATGGGGCACTGTTAATAAGCGATGACATTCGCTTTGATGATGATGATGATGATGTTTTCCCTCTACAGGGAAGGAGAGGGGGAGTCCTGGTCGGCCGGCTGACGCAGACCCCACTGCTCCTGACAGCGAGTCTGTAATTGTCGCCATGGAGCGTGTCTCAGTTCTTTTTGATAGGTATGACTAAAGCTTCTATGATCAAGATGTATGTATACATGTGTGTGTATATAGCTCAGGCATATTAATGTTCCAGTAGAAGGTTTTTTCTTTTTTTTTTTTTTTTTTGACTGCTTCATGTTTAGTATGATTACTCCTATATCCGAATTCAGGATCCGTAAAGGTTTTCCATGTGAAGCACGTGTGGTAGCACGAATCCTGCCCCAGTTCCTGGATGACTTTTTCCCACCACAGGATGTCATGAACAAAGTCATTGGGGAGTTTCTGTCTAATCAGCAACCTTACCCACAGTTTATGGCCACAGTGGTTTATAAGGTGGGTTTTGAATTGCTTTTAAATTAAACTTGACTTCCTCTGTTATTAAAGATGTAATAAATCTGCTTTGAGCTAATATAAGTAAATTGTGTGCATTCTGTACTCTTGTACGCATTATCAACATCCAAAATATGACCGTATACCCAACCAAACATGCAACAATGTGTGCATGTCATTGCAGGGCCAGGTTCTTTTCACAAGATATAGATCTCTGACAAATTTCAAGGCAAAATGATTAGATTTAAGCAAAGGAAAGTCGTCTTCTTCTTCTTCTTCTTCTTCTTCTTCTTCTTCTTCTTCTTCTTCTTCTTCTTCTTCTTCTTCTTCTTCTTCTTCTTCTTCTTCTTCTTCTTCTTCTTCTTCTTCTTCTTCTTCTTCTTCTTCTTCTTCTTCTTCTTCTTCTTCTTCTTCTTCTTCTTGGCTTTTCCCTTCAGGGGTCGCCACAGCGAATCATCTCTCTCCACCTATCCCTATCTTCTGCATCCTCAACACTTGCACACACTAGCTTCATATCCTCACTAATTCCATCCATATACCTCCTCTTTGGCCTTCCTCTTTGCCTCCTGCCTGGCAGCTCCATGTCCAACATTCTCCTACCAATATACTCACTCTCCCTCCTCTGAACATGTCCAAACCATCTTAATCTGGCCTCCCTAACTTTGTCCCCCAAACGTCCAACATGAGCTGTCCCTCTGTACTCGTTCTTAATCCTGTCCAACCTTGTCACTCCCAAAGTGATACAACATGGCCGGTCTCAGCACTGTCCTGTACACCTTCCCCTTGATTCTCGCTGATATTTTCCTATCACACAGAACTCCCGACACCTTTCTCCACCCATTCCAACCTGCCTGCACTCGCTTCTTTACCTCTTTCGCACACTCTCCATTACTCTGGATTGTTGACCCCAAGTACTTAAACTCCTGTATTTTCTTCACCTCTTCACTCTGTAACCTTACTGTTCCACTTCCCTCCCTTTCATTCACACACGTGTACTCAGTCTTACTACGACTGACTTTCATTCCTCTTCTCTCCAGCACAAACCTCCACCTCTCCAGGTTTTCCTCCACCTGCTCCCTGCTCTCACTACAGATCACAATGTCATCTGCAAACATCATTGTCCAAGGAGACTCCTGTCTGACCTCCTCTGACAACTGGTCCATCACTCACTATAGCAAACAGGAAGGGGCTCAGAGCCGATCCCTGATGCAGTCCCACCTCCACTTTGAACTCCTCTGTCTGACCTACAGCACACCTCTCCACTGTCCTGCTTTTCTCATACATGTCCTGCACCACTCTGACATACTTCTCTGCTACTCCTGACTTCCTCATACAGTACCACAGCTCTTCTCTTGGCACCCTGTCATACGCTTTCTCCAAGTCTACAAACACACAGTGCAACTCCCTCTGACCATCCCTATACTTCTCCATCAAAATTCTCAGAGCAAAAATTGCATCTGTTGTGCTCTTTCTGGGCATGAAGCCATACTGTTGCTCACAAATTTCCACAACCTTCCTTAACCTAGCTTCCACTACTCTTTCCCATAGCTTCATTGTATGGCTCATCAACTTTATCCCCCTATAGTTACTGCAACTCTGCACGTCACCCTTATTCTTAAAGATCGGCACTAACACACTTCTCCATTCCTCAGGCATCCTCTCACTCTCTAAAACCCTGTTAAACAAACTAGATAAAAATTCCACTGCTGTCTCTCCCAGACACTTCCAGACCTCCACCAGGATGTCGTCAGGACCAACTGCCTTTCCACTTTTCATCCTCTTCAAAGCCTTCCTGACTTCATCCTTTCTAATCTTATCTACTTTCTGTTCCACAGAGTTCACCCCTTCTACTCTTTTTTTTCCCTCTCATTTTCCTCATTCATCATCTCCTCAAAGTATTCCTTCCATCTCCTCTGTACACTCTCCTCACTTGTGAGCACCCTTCCATCTCTATCCTTAATAACTCTAACTTGCTGCACATCCTTCCCATCTCGATCCCTCTGCCTAGCTAACCTGTACAAGTCCTTCTCTCCTTCTCTAGTGTCTAACCTAGTGTACAACTCTTCATATGCCTTCTGCTTGGCCTTAGACACCTCCCTCTTCACTCTGCGCTGTAACTCCTTGTATTCCTGTCTATTCTCTTCAGTCCTGTCCATGTCCCACTTCTTCTTGGCTAACCTCTTCCTCTGGATACTATCTTGAACTTCCTCATTCCACCACCAAGTCTCCTTATCTTCTTTCCTCCTTCCAGATGACACACCCAGCACCTTTCTCCCTGTCTCCCTGATCACTTCTGCTGTAGTTTCCCAGTCATCTGGCAGCACTACCTGACCACCCAGAGCCTGCCTCAACTTCTGTCTAAATTCCTCAAAACATTCCTCCTTTTTCAGCTTCCACCACTTGGTTTTCTTCTCTATCTCTGACCTCTTCTTCTTACAGACCATCAAAATCCTACACACCACCATCCTATGCTGTCTGGCTACACTCTCTCCCACTACCACTTTACAGTCACTAATCTCTTTCAGATTGCCTCTTCTACATAGGATGTAGTCTACCTGTGTGCTCCTACCTCCACTCTTGTAAGTCACTCTATGCTCCTCCCTCTTCTGAAAATAAGGGTTAACCACAGCCATGTCCATCCTCTTAGCAAAGTCCACTACCATCTGTCCTTCTAGGTTCCTTTCCTTAACTCCAAACTTGCCCATCACCTCCTCATCACCTCTGTTCCCCTCACCAACATGTCCATTAAAATCTGCTCCTATCACCACTCTCTCACCCGTGGGAATACTCTCCATCACCTCATCTAATTCACTCCAGAATCACTCCAGAGTTCCTATTCTCAGTCCTACACTCTTACCTTTCCTCTTCTCTCTCTGTCTGTTGCACTCTCCTCCCTCCTCAACTTCTTTGACCAACAGTAGCCCAATTTACACCGGCGCCCTGTAGGTCAACGGTGCCGATGGCGGTCGTTGTTAACCCGGGCCTCGACCGATCCGGTATGAAATTCGTACTGACGATTCACATGGTTAAATTTGGCAATGTTTTACACTGGATGCCCTTCCTGATGCAACCCTCTCTATTTATCCGGGCTTGGGATCGGCACAGAAGTCACTGGTCTGTGACCCCCATGGCTAGATTAAGCAAAGGAAAATCAAGCTAATAATGTGATTTTTAGATTTCCATGACAACAACCCATAATAACATATGATCATAGCACCAATATTCTGCTTAGCTCTGTTATTATAATTAGCACTTTTTGTTCCAGGTGTTTCAGACACTCCACGCCACTGGTCAGTCCTCCATGGTGCGAGACTGGGTGCTGCTTTCACTTTCCAACTTCACACAGAGAACACCCGTTGCAATGGCAATGTGGAGCCTTTCCTGTTTTTTCGTCAGCGCCTCCACCAGCCAGTGGATATCTGCACTGTATCCTTAAACACAGTTTCACATGCATACTCAGACACACGCACTTCCTCCTGGTTATTATTCTCTACCTGTAGTGAAGCAGCACTACAACAGTTAGTCTTCAAGTACAAGATGGTGTAATGGTATTAAAAAAAAAAACATCGGGGCGGATGCTGTCATTACAATCTCAATACATGCTTAAAAGAGTCATAAATAAAAACTTCAAGATGTTATGCTAAGATTATTCCGACATGTAATGCCCATAAATTACAATCCCATTTGAAATGTATTTATTGTGCCTCCTAATGCTATTTTCTTATGCACCATACAGACAAATGATCATTACTTTTCCAGAGATATATAGCCTATTAAAAGAACATTTATTACTATCATAATGACATTTTTTCATATTCAGTGGTGTTGAAATCACCTGTTTATTCATGATGGTACGTTATGTTGAATATACCTTTCTGTTAGTAGGTGAATTTAACAAAAAATTAGGCTATGTTAAAAACACTGGGGAATTTTAGTTTGAAAGCCAACCTTTATTATCAAATTCAGATATGATATAAGTAAAACATATTTAAAATTTCATTTTCAAGATATGTCTCTGGCATTGTTCAGAGGGTCGGACAAAATGTGGGGGTGGGCCGCAACTCTAGCTCTGAACAGCATAATTGGCCAGAAAAACCAGAGTAAGTAAGTCATAGAGTTTTAAAAACAAAACAAAAAAAACATCGAATTACATTATATCATGAGCTCACTGACCATTGACTGTGAGTTCAGTATGTGTATTTTACAAACCTGTTCTTCTTCACCAGTTTTTATCTTTAACTCCTCTTGCCTCATCCAGCCTGCCTCACGTCATCAGTCGCATGGGCAAGGCAGACCCAGTGGACGTTAGCTTGTTCTGTCTGGTAGCTATGGAC